>VXBC01007021.1:367109-517773 GCA_013399945.1 Ploceus nigricollis
TAGCTTGGACAATTCCTGATCAGGTCTTGTGTACCTGCTCAGTCCTGCCCATGTTTTAGAGCTTTGAATCTTCATTCCAGGGAATAGCAGGTCACACAGCATGTAGTACCACAGCTTTGATGTCCTGGGCTATTTAAGTGCTCTCTGGTGGATCTTAACCACCTTAATTGAAGAATCACAAATTTATTGCAGCTGGAATTAATATGTTCAGTTTATTGATAAAATTGTTAGCAACAATCTCATGACCTGGGATTTGTAGAATGCCTTTTTGCATGAATAGTTAGTAACTGTAGCTTGCTTATTTTAATGATTGTACATTTCAAAGAGTAAGTATTATAATACTTCTAACTAGGTAGGTTACAAAATGTAAAGTTTCAGATACCAGAAATGAAGTAACAAAGTAAAGAGAAAGTAACAAAATTTGAGTTATTTAGATTTGAAATACTTAGATTCTTAAGCAACTTGACAATGTTAGGTTAAAATTAGGCTTGGTTATTCTCACTGTGTTTGTTTTATGGATTTGGAAACAATGGAATATTTCCAGAGAAGTGTGTTCACAGTTGAGAAGGATTGCAGAAAGCTGTAGTTTCTAAGCACATACCACAGCTAGATCCCCAAAGTATCTCTGATCTGTGTCGCTGGAGTTAGGAAATGTCTTATGCTTTCATTCCTGCACAGTGAGGCCACTTCTGTGTGCTTCAAATTGAGACTGTGCCTTGTACATCCCAGATGGATTTGTAAAAGACAACAACTTCCATTACCTAAAAGCTCACAAAGTTTTGATAAGGAAGAATTGCATTTCATGTCAATCTGTGTAATGTGCTTAGAATGTGAAAAGGAAAAATTAAGAAGTAGGAGACAAAGGAAAATCTGTTTTGTTGTAAAGATGTGACCTTTAGTTTCTCTCCTAGAATTACAAGGGAAGAAAAGAATGTTCAAACTGATTTTTGCAATGAAAATGGCTCTTTGAAGAGATCTTCATGCTTAGATCCTGCAAATACAAAAATAAAGGGGAAAAGAGTGTTTATAGTCTCTCTTTGACGTACATAACTAGGAAAATTTTTATCTTATAATGAAGAGTCTCCTCAATAAGCATTTAGACTTCTGTTGTTGAGCAAGATCAACAAACATGTTAAATAAGATAGATATTAAACTGACAAGGTAAAGAATTCTTAGTAAGTAAAACCAGACTTGAAATTACGGATTCAAAGTATATTTCCTTTTTGTTAGGAAGAAACCAGGATTTCCTGCTGATTTTTGATGCCCACAAGCACAGAGACTATGTGGGGGAAAATAATGGTAATCCGATATAAAATCGGATATAAATATCCGAAAATATTGTATCCGATAGCTGTTTAAGCACTCCATGATTCAGGACCAGTTTCTATGACATTTTCCTTAATGTTTTCTGTGACCACTTAAATTAAGGTGATAAGATGTTCTTGCATATCAAGATTTCACATAAAATATAGCTGGGGAGGAATTTACCCAATACAATAATCTACAAAGAAGTTCATAAATAACATTCTTCAAAATATTCCTTGCTTCGACACAGAAGGATATTTTGTATTGTTAATGAAAGGAAAAATTCAAGTATTTCTCTAGGATACCGTGAAGCTTCATATCAATAGTGTTTAAAGACTCCCATGCTGGAACAAATCTAATGGGTAAACATCTCATAGGGGTTGTTGTTATTTTCTGAAAAAATAAATTATAACAGCAAAATAAAAAGTTAGAGTGAGACAGGAAAAAAGCAAACAGAAACCTTGAAGTGTTGGTTTTCCTCTATGTATCCATCAATACTAGTTAAAGACTAGGGTTTACGGATTTTTTTCTCTTCTCTTTTGCTATTTTTCCAGATGTTTTAAAATAGAGCATAATGGGATAGNCCCATCAATACTAGTTAAAGACTAAAGTTTACGGATTTTTTTCTCTTTTGCTATTTTTCCAGATGTTTTAAAATAGAGCATAATGGGATAGAATTATTTTTACATGAGTTTTAAGTGCAAATGGGGTTTCAGTCCACTTTTTTCTTCTTTTTAGCTTACAGTTCTTGATTATCTGAACCAGACTTTCTTGTGTCTGCTCAATGAATTGCATTTATTCTCTCATACTACTCTTAGTAATATAGTCTAAAAGGCATAAACATTCTGTTCAATCTCTGTATTCCATACCCTGCCTAGCAATATTTTGAAGTTAACTTGTGAATTATTTTTATTATCATTATCTTCAATAACATTGTGCTTTTTTATCCAAGTAAAATAATAACTGAATGGTGTGTAAAGTTAATTTAAAACTTCACCATTTCTGACCATTTAATGTACCGACCAAAATAATCTGAAGTGTTCATTACAGAGATAATAAAAATATTGCTATTAAAAAGGTCCAAAATTTAAACTTTTCTTTTGATTAGAACACATGCAAGAAATCATATTGGTTCATTTTTGGGGAAAAAAATTAGAAGTCCATGAACTGTGTAAGAATTGCTATGGGTTTGCCATAAATAGCAAGTTTATGGTTGGCATATATGCAGGACAAAATCACTGAAGGCAAGGCGGTGGCTCAAACTCACCCTAAGGAGGAGTGTGAGAGAACACGTGCTTGGGCTTTCTCACAGTGTGACATTGGATGTGTCACAGTGATGATTTGCTAAGGCATCTGATGAGGAGAGGAAAGTTGCAGTGTTGGGTCACACGGTGTGAGAATGAGGGTTCTGCATTCTTTGATCTCGACTAATCTTCTCCTTTCAGTCATCTAATGCTGCTAAACAGAAGAGTTTGATGCTGTGGCAACATTACCTTTAGACAGCTCCAGTTATGGTTTATTCCCTGAATGGAACATCACCTGCTAGGTAGTGTGGAAAACTTGATCCTTGACAGGAATTATAAACACATGGGTCCTGTAATTTCCTTCATTTTAAAGTAAAATAATATTTTTTTTCCTTAAAGAGAAAGATGAGAAATATAAAGGGAAAGGACAGAAGCCAGTAAAGAATTAATTGAAGGTATAGTCAGTGGGCAGTGAGAAATTTAGGTTTGAAATTCTGTTTTCTTTATGAGAAGAATGCTCACTTTTTTTCCCTGAAATTCTCTCACAGGAAACAATTTTTTCATTAATTTTAACCTATTTTTAGAAGTAAATAAATCTAATATAGTCACCCTGTATGTCAGCCTTCCTTAAACAGTATGTAATATTTTATGTTCTCAGCCAAATTAGAAAGCAGAATAGAAGTCTCAATATTAATTAATTTTTTAATCTGTCTTGTAAAAAAACCAGGAAAAGTATGGTGACCAACCAAAACAGGTATTGCCACTGAGGGGAAGCCACTATTCAGTAGTAGGCAGTATTCACTGTTCAGTCACTTCTATGGCTTGTGATGGACCAGCTGATCCCCTAGGGATAAATACTCTGCTTAGTTTCATATTGATTTTCTTTAGGACAGAATTCCACTTTAGTACTATCCTGTTTATTAAGCAAGGAGGCATAATTTTCTGAGTGTACTGCTGGTGATTATATTGGCTGCCACCCTAATTTTTCAATTTTTCCAGCCATGTGTACTCTGTTTTCAGATTCAGGTAATAATGTATCATCTAAGACTGTCTAGTAGAATGATACATTCCATTATTCATGCCTGAGATTTTGTTAGGAAGCAAATGTGGCTATTTTTTCACAAATTCATTTGTCGTTCTGTCAGAAATCCATGAGTTTGAAAAGTGACAAAAATACCTCTGTGAATAAATTTTCTTTTAATTAGTAGTGAGTTTAAACATGAAAGAGCATAGCCTTTTCTGTATATAACAACTAATGGATCAAAGTTGTCCGGGGAGTCCAGGTTGTGTTATTGACAGAATTAAGTGGTTCCTGTTTCCTGTGAAATTAATTTGCATGAGTCAGAGCTGCAACAATATCCTTGTACCATTTACAAGCAGTTGTATGCTGAGCAGAATTAGATATATTTTATAGTTTAGCAATTTTATAACTAAATTTTTATAACTATAATTTTGAAACCAAAAAAAAATAGGAAGCCAATCTATAATCAGAAGATTTTATTCATTATAACTTAGTGAAGGAGTGGCATCTGAATCAGTTTCATCTAGATCTATGTTCTGTAGCAGCAGCTTTTTAGGGTGGTGAATGTTTAATTGTAAGGTGGCATATATTTTCTATTTCTGCTAATGTTAATGGCCTGAAACCGTGACATGTCAAAGGAAGCTGTACAAATTAATTTGTGCGTTTTTTTCCAAATATACAGTAACATGGAGACACGTAAAAAAAGTTAGCACATTTAAGACATACACATGCATAGAGCTGATGGAGGAAATTTGCAGTAAAGATTGTTCCACAGATTAATCTACTTAGATAGTAAGTAGACTTACTAGATTTAATTGCTTTATGGAGTGGTTAAAATTTGTAGAATGGCTAAATTTTTTGAAATGTATATGACATTAAAGTCTTCTGATAATATTTATCATTGAGCTGTTCATATGTTTTAAACATAATCTTGTAGCTCAATAGTGTCAGAGAGAGTGCCAAAAGTGTAACTTTTTGAGAATGCCAATAAAAACCCTTAGCTGGAATAGCTGAATAATACTTGCATCATTTTCCTGGTAGCTTTACCAGTACTTAGGTTCCCACATAGCCACTTGTCAGATGTTTTCCTGAAAATAACAGCTATTTTGGTTAGTTCAAGGACACTATCAAAATAAAGTCGTTGCCAGTATCTTGAGTCATTGCCATACCCTGTTTCCGTTCCTAGGAAGCTCTGTCTCATCATTTGATTTTGTTGCCAAAACCAATTGGGAGGTATCTTTTTGAGGGACTGTGCAGTACTTCTTGATACTTCATATTCTTATTCCAGTGGTAACCTAGATGCTGTTCTTATATTGGGAAAATGGATGTGGTTTTTCTAACAATCTTCAAAGCAGAAATCTTAATTTTCAATTAAAAAAAAATATATTTAGGGATTAAGTAAATTCACATTAAAGTAGGATGCCTTATGAGGAAGGGTCCATTTTGCAGACATGAAGGCAAAACGTGTGAGGATTACTCAAAAGGACATAAGCATGTTTGTGGATGCACACACATGCAGAGTTTTCACACAGCAAACACCTCTCATGACAGAAGATCTGAGTTCTGTGTTAGCCAGGAATTTTTAGAAATGCACAATTTAGTTTTACACTTCAAATCTAAGCAAGTGGTGTGTTTTAACATTTTGAATTGCTTTGCAATTTCATTCATCCCCTTGCAATGCTGCACAAGTTGCATCCATAGTCATGCTATGAGAATTTTGAGATACCTGAATTAAAACTAGATATTTTGAATGGAAGAGTATCATTTGAACTTTACACTTCAGTTGAGGATTCCATAGGTAGACAATAGTTTCTGAATGTTAATATCCTTCTCCTGGTCATCAACATTAATTTCTGGAATTGTGTGGGCTTCTGAGCTTCTTTGAATCCCAGCAATTCAGTTTGTTCTGTGTCTTGCTTGCAGGGAAGTTCACTTGTGTCAATAATAATAATTTTCCACTTTTCTTGAACATTTGAATATTCCACTGAGTTTTGGTGGAGTGGGGCAGAGAAAGTAGTAGTGTTTCTTCATGGACACACAGTGTTCAGAGTGGAAGGATAATAAAGAGCCTAGCTCTATTTAATTTCTTTCTAATGTGTTTGATGTATTCTGCCACAAAATCCAGTCTAGTGAAATTACAGTGAACTAATTTTTAGTGCAGTGCCATGCTTTGGTAGCAGGGCTACAAATAATATGCATAGGGTCTGTGGCTTTGATAAGTGTGATACAACACACTTGTATCAGTGGTATCAGTCTGGTACTGTTGGTATTCCCATTTAGATAAAGGAGGTCCTTGTCACACTGGCTTACATTTCTCATGTGTTTCTCATGAATACGGAGGAGATTAAAGAGCAGGACAATACTTCCATTTTTACAGCTAACTTCCATCTGACTGAGTTACTAGTTGCTATATCAAATGGTGAAATCATAGATTATGATTGTGAAAAAAAAGATTGGTATGCGTAATGCATATGATGCTAATAACATGTACTGAATCAAATTCAGATTTGCAGCTGAATTTCTCCGAACTTATCTCTGCAGCTAATTGGCTGCCAGTACCTTTTTAGAGAGAAGACATTTTAAAGTTCTCAGTTGTTTATACATAGTATGCAGCTTCAGTGGTTTTGCTGTGCTTAATGGGTTTGCTTAATAATCTTGCATATTAGCACTTTTTTTTCCTCACTACGTGCTCCTAGGCAATATTTCCAGTTCTTCATTTCACCGAGACTGTACCTTCCCCCCAGATTACCTGTGACTCATTGTATGAATCAAGACTGGAAGCTTCATTCTTGACTCATCCTAAGTAAAGGTTTCCACTAATTTTAACTTTCTCCATCAAAACAGTGGAGGAATGACTTAGTAAAGTATCCTCAGAAATTAGCAGTGACAATTATTTCAGACTGTTGAAGAGCTGATTGAATTAGAGGATCCCTAAAACTGAAAATCTGTTAAGCTTTACTGAGTAGGGGTCCTGTCTGCAAGTTTCATAAAACTGATATTTGTCTGAAGATCAGCGATTTAAGACATTCTTTTAGAAAGTTGGGCATTTTTTTCTTCACAGAGCTACAGGAATAATTAGGTTTGTGTGTTTGCATTAGTTCACCTGTTTTCTTGCAATAGTTTGTATTACAGTCTTTTTTGCTTTTCTGCTAGGATAGGCTCCCTGGTCTCTACAGATTATCCTTTTTGGCTGATTCTTTGCCTTCCAAAAAGGAACAGAGGAGGAGACATTCAGAATCACAAATAAATTATATGCCAAACTATTATTTTTTCAGTGGGAGATGGGCACATAACTGTTCTACATTCTCTTGATAAAGTTCATTATAAAGGCAGTAGTGCCTTCTCCACACAAGATAAGTGATCATCACACATTGAAGTTTTACCTGGAAGTTTTAATCATTGTATTTCTATTAAATCATTGTTGTACAATGTAATTTCTGAGTAGAATGGTCTTGGTTGAGTGGTTCATTTCCCAGGTATGTGTGTGAGCAAGCCCACTGCAGCAAATGAATTGACACTAAGTTATACTTAGAATAATGCTGAGGAAAGTATTTTAATAACACTCAACAACAAAGAAAAAAAAAAAACAAACGAAAAACAAAACCAAAAAATCAGCAGTTATTAGTGAACCAAAAGGAACTTCATGGCCCAAAATTGGAAAAACATTTTTATGGAAAAACAGTATATGTAAACAATATTCAGTAATATGTGCCGTCTTTTTGCATCTTTATTATAGCACATTGTAGTAATACCATATAGAAGCATGTAAAGGTCAGAAGTGTTTTTCTTTAAGAAGTAAACTTTGTAAACTGTTTGTTTCCGGGCCTGCCGATGGAGTTCAAAGTTGTTACTATCCCACAATTTGAATGGCTCCAATGGCATCATAGAACTGCAGATAAAAACACTGAAAATGTCAGACTGCTGCAGGATGTGTTTCACAATAGTTCTCCCCTGATTTTCCAGTGAGATATAAAGTCCAATCTCAGCATGACTCGAGTGCTGGGTGCTTTGGAGCAGCCTCTCAGCACCAAGACTGAGGGGCTGGAGAGCTGCCACACCTGAGCAGTCCGAGAAGCCTGAAGATGCAGCTCCGTGTGTCACCCACCCTGAAGGCAGCTTGCAGAGGTCCTCTTTTGGACCTTTTATTCCTGCTCCAATGCCATGATTCTTTCTTTTAATTGTTTTAAATAAATTCAGTGGGCACGATTTAGGATGCAATTTTGAGGCTTAAGTTAATCCAAGATGAGCTGCCGCGGTCTGTCCTTTTCCTTCACTGCTTTGTATTGTGCAAGGAACCAGTGAAGGAAATAGAACAGGCCAAGAAAACAAGTACATTTTTTCTCGGGTTTTTTGGTTGGTTTGTTGTTTTTTCTTCCTGGGATTATTTTTTTGGGATACTTCAAGGCCCTGAACTGGCTGGTTTACTGTCATATAAGGCACAAATGAGGACACACAAATTCAGTCTGGCATGGAATTGTGCACCAAGGCTGAGACAAACAACTTGCTAAAAATGGGCATATTTTGTCATGGCCTTGTTACCAAAAAAACATATTCTGGAATTCCTAATTTTGTAGGTTTTAGTTCACATGCTATTTCATGTACTTTACTTCCTCAGGTAGTCTTTAAAATATTCTCAACAAATTGAAATATGGTTTAGTCAAAGATCAGTTTAGGTACAAGTTGATATAGGTGAGATGTAGTAACCTAGGGGAAAAAAAAAGCAGTAAGGTACAGATAGATAATTTTCCAGACATCCAGCAGCTTTAAAACCTCCGGCACTCAAGATCCCAGCACATGTTTCAGTGAGCAGTAGTGTGCCAGCAGTTGACTGTTTCTCACTGGAGACTCCTGCACTGTGGATTTTTCTGTTCGTAGCATGTAGTCTGACTCAGTCTGACATATTACTGGAAATAATGTAGAATGAAGTTTGTTTAGTTAGGCAGCATCTGTACATGAAATATTTTAATCTGCTGTGGATTTAGTTATTTTAATTGCCTTTAAAATGCTCAAAATGGATAAAGTATCTAATATATATTAAGAAAAAGACTGTACTATTTGATTCTGGGAATAGTTCATTTAACTGTACAGTTTCTCATTTAAGAGGCTGAAGATAGAGTCTGTATTATGAAAGTTAAGTACCAAGTTACCTTGCCACATTACAATAATGACTTTTTATTGTTCATACATTCGTTCATCCTCTCTTAGAAAATTATGCCTGAATTTTTCTTTTGAGGCTTTGTTGAATTCCAGTTAGAGTTATTGCCAGATATTTGGCATTTTCCTTCTGCATCTTTTAATTTATTTTACAAAATGCTAAATATTAGTCAATGGGAGAATATTTAAGTTTACTCCAATGGGAGTAAATAACTTTGTTAAATTTCTCATGTTCAGAAGTCATAATAGTGAATGATATTTCTAACATTTCCATATTTAGTATAATTAAATCATTTAAACTGCATGGAATGTGACCAAAAACTGAGACTGGTAAAATTAGTTTGATACCGAAATCTTGATACTGAAATGTTAGAGAATGTCATAGAATTGTAGAATCAATAAGGTAGGAAAGGTCAAGGTCATTGAGTCCAACCTTTGACTAAGCACCACCATGGGAACTAAACCATAGTGCTAAGTGCCACATCCCATTGTTTCTTGAACACCTTGAGGGACTCCACCAATTCCCTAGGCAGCCCTTTCCAATGCTTAAGCACAGTTTCAGTGGAGAAATTCTTCCTGATGTCCAAACTGAACTTCCTCTGGCACAGCTTGAGACTGTTTTCTTACACTTTCAGTATTACCTTGGGAGAAGAGGCTGACCCTGACCTTGGTGTAATCCCTTTAGGCATTTGTAGAGAGCAATAAGGTCTCCCCTGAGCCCTCTCTTCTGCACACTAAACAAACCCACCTCCTTCAGTCACTCCCTGTAGGGCTTACTCTCTAGACCCTTCACCAGCTCACTTGCCCTTCTCTGGATGCACTCCAGCACCTCAATGTCTTCTTGCACAAGTCCAGTTAGACTACATCAACAGCCACCACTAGGCAGGTCACCTGGTCACAAAAGGAGATCAGCTTGGTCAGGCAGGATCTGCCTTTCCTAAACCTCTGCTTGGCTGGGCCTGATCCCGTGGTTGTCCTGTACGTGTGCAAAATCAGGGTGAAGTTTCAACTATTGCTTTTGAAAATATCCAAATGAAACATGCTAAGAAACATTTTAAAGTCTCTCATGGAAAAATGCCATTCCTTGGCTTTAAACAGAGGAAAAAAAACAAAACAATGCCCCCCCCCCCAAAAAAATTTTTTTTAAAAAAAATTTAAAAACTAACAGAAAAAAGTGTGTAAAACTGAGCAAACCCACACCATGTCTAAAATAAATGTGTTTTTTAAGCCAATATTTTTGTATAAAAGCAAAGATATGAACTTAAATTTCGAATTTAAATTTGAAAAATAACACCAAAAAGCTAATGCTTTTAGTAAAATTATTAATGAAAAAATGCTGTGGAAAAAAAAACTCTGCCAAATTTCAGCCTGGTCTTTTTAAATTGAAAGCCTTTATTTGGAAAGGAAAAAAAAATTGAACACAAGTTTCTACTGGCCTTCACAGGGTAGCAAAATAAACATATTGTTTGTATTAAGATGAAAAAAAACAATTTTGTTGGCATTAGAAAGGATTTAGCACTTGGATATCCCTGTTACAATTGGAACATTTAACACAGCTTTGATTTATGAATATTTGCATCAGTGTCTAACAGAATGTAGCCTTTTACTTTACTTTTGATGAGCTGGGAAAACATTGCACAAAGAAGCTGAGTTTGTATTGCTCCTTGCCATCACAACTTGCATGTAATTCCTGCAGTATTGTTAAAACTATAGTTCCCATCTGAAGTAATTCTGTAGGTCCAGAAGCTCATATACACAATTACACTTCAAATTGGCCTCATTTGTTTTGCAACAGATTCTGTTTGAAGAGAAAACTCCTTAGAGGAAAAAAACCCATTTGACTTTTATGAAATAAACTACTACAGACATCTCTGCTATTTTTGTTGCCTTGTTTTGGCTTGATTTAATAGTTCCCTTTTGGAGGACAGTTTTAGGTTCATGTTATAAAGGACTCTTTCTGCAGTTGGATTGATGCAAGTCGAAGCAATCTGTCTAGTTTTAATAGTAGGACTGAAGTTTTAATTTGGAACTTTATTAGACTGGAGGACAAAATTTAATAGTCAAATATGTTTGTATGTGTGTCTTTCATTATATTTTCCATGTGAAAATTAATATGTCAATTTGCAAAATAATTTTGATAATGGTCATAATTCAATTCAATGATATAACTCATATGTATAACATAATTAAATTTTTTTAGTCGGAGTGTTCAGTAGAGCAATGTGTCAAACGAAGGTCTATTAGATAACAATGATGCATTAACTAAATTTCTAAACTGTTGGAAACTTCTCAATGCAGTAGATGAAGTGCTAAGTACAAAGGAAGAAATTGTCCAGTGTTACCTTTGTAATTCCATTTTAAGCACAACAGAAAAGAAAAATTGAGCATATTCCTTTTATGTAACTTACTTTGTCCACTAGGCAAGATTTTTATTTCCATGTAAATATTAATACTTTTTAGAAAAAGGAATAAAACTAGGTCACATACAACAGTGATGGAGCAGATGTGATTGGCACTTTGATTTTGTGGTTTCACACTTGTGAGTCTTTCCATAACTTATGTAATGTGAAGCATGAGCTCATGATTGGCTGAAGGGTTTTGATCAGAGTTAAGAAATGACTGGAAATTTTACTTCAATAGTGTCATTATATGACCATAATTAATATGAGAAGCTGGAAAAAATATGCAGATGTAGATGCTTTTCCTCTAGAGCAGCTGCACTTGCAAAGATTATATTGCTTACAGTTATTCTATTAATTAAAGAATTATTCTGTGAAGTACCAGAAAAAGAACATTAAAATGTTTATAGTGAAATTTGCACATGCTTATATTGTTATTGTTGAAAATTCTTGAGAGATTAAGAAATATAATGTGGCAAATCTGCCAATTGTTGTAAAATGCTTTTCTTTGATTTGGTAAATGTGTTGGTTATTGGTCTAAAGTATTAGGTTTTGTGTATACCTTGATGATTTTATTCCTGCTCTTTACGGAGTGAAAACTTTGAAGACATCACTACCCTCTAAGTATTGTGATCAGAAATGGAATATAAGTAAGACTTACCTGGTTAAAATTGCAGTGACCTTAGATGGGACTACTTGCCAATGTTGAAAAGCAAATCTCTTTATTGATCCTTGATTTTATGATGTACTTATCTGTGTGTGTTCTACAGAACATGCCATTTCCATGCCCTTTCTCTTGATAGATATATATGCCAGATGCCCTAGTGAACTCAAGAGGTTAAGCTAGTCAAGTTACCTATCTCAACACATGAAAAGGAAGAATTAACCACAGTTCCCCAGCTACCAGTGTAGCTTTCAACACCTTTTCTATGGTGTGTATGTATCCTATATTGATAGGATATATAATTGTGAAAGGACAAGAAAATGCACTGAAGTGATCTAAGAAGTAAACTATCATCTTGATGTGTTTTTTCTAGCTATTGAAAACCTTTCCATATTGCAACTTATTCTGACAGTGAAACTGTAGAATACCTCTGATTGAAGAACCATCTGGTTATGCTCAAGGCTTTAAAGCTATTATCTCAGCTTAAAATTTCAGCGTCCTATACTTTTTTCTTCACCAAACTATCCATTTTTAAACCACAAATATTTTTCCAGTCCTTTCAGATTTTATCTAAAAGTATATTTTAACAGTATTTAAATAGTTCTTAAACAATAACAATTTATCTTGATAGATGACATGCTGTGTTTTTTCATTTTATTTTAATTAGCTATTGTGGAACCAAATTCCCTTTTGTTTTATTCCTTTGAATACTGTTTAATTATAGTTATCATGCCAAATATCTTAAAGGTTATTTTACCAATACAGTTTCATTTAACATAAGCCATGTGGAATCAATAGTCCTGTTTCCTAAAGTGAATGCTTGGAAAATCTTACATTCATATGTTAAGAGTACACATCCTTTCCTCATTAGCTGGAAAGTACAGGGATTTTGGCACAGGTTCTGTGTGGAAGCATTGTGCAGCTTTTATATGGATTTTGTTTTTAGCCTTTGATGACACTGTTTAGAATAGGAAGTATCTAATAAGTAAAGCATTTTGTCTAATGTGCTGCCAGTGTGTTTAATATATGCCTGGAGGTCTGAAACATTATCTTCTCCACTATAGTAATATGCATTTAATTCTCTGAAAGCAGAAGGTCGAACTTTTAAAAGGGACTCAAAGTATATTTTCAACTAAAATAATTTAAAACACATGGGATAGGGGACCAGAGTAATGTACGGTTGGTTTTTATGGTTTAATCATGATCATGTTAATGCACACCAGTAGCTAATTAAAGAAAACTTTTATTGTTCATTTTAAATGGGTTATGTAAAGAGTAAGAGAATTGATATTATACAGCCCAATGATAAATGTTGCCATTACATTTGCTAACAGCAAGATGATATTGCTGTTCTTGACATCTTTAAAGTATTGGCCCATTTATTCCATAACACAGCAAAGAATCTTTTTAGAGTTGTTATACTGAGACTCGTTCCCTCTCATCTTCTTACCCCATTAGAGGAAAACCTAAATGCTTCCCAAGTTTATTACTAGGCATATCTCAGGTTAACTTTGAAACATTGTTGAGAGGCTTGATGCTCTACTGAGCTGAAATTGATTCAAGAAGTTCCAGTGATACTTCTGCACTTTTATTTTGTACCCAGTTGTGTTGTGTACAGCTGTCTTGCAAATCATTATTCACATGTTTCAACCTTTATAGTATATGTGGTGAGACCATACATAAGTCAAAGTTTCATTATGAAACTGGGTGGCATGGAAAACCGTAATAGCATATGGTGTCTTTCACCTTTTGGACACTGGTTCATATTCCATACTGCTTAATACTGAGCAGAAATTGCCTTCTGAGTGCTGTTCAGTGACCTGCATGAATTGATTTGGGGTCTCAGTATAGTTTCTGTAGTTGAATGTCCACATAACAGGAAACTCAGCAGTTGGGACCAATTAGCACCCTTGCAGCAGTCTGCACAGAGAACCTATAGTCTGACTGGGGATGGAGGCAGAGCTCCTTTCTTACCTTCCTAAAGGTGCTTTGCACAGACCAGAACATTTAATAAATGCTTAATGATAAAAAGAGGCAGAGGAAAAGAACTAGGCTTCAACTCAAATCTGTTTAGGTGTGAGAAGAGAGGATCCATTCAGAAACCAGAAGTGATTTCTTCCTCCACTTTGTCATATACATGTGATGCTTTTCTCCCTGGAAGGTTATCACTTAGTGGGTGACACCGTATTTTCATTTCCTCTGGTCAAGTCATGCATAGCCTAAATGTCAGGTAGCTGCTGAAATTTCTGCTGCATAGAGGAGAACAAGAGAATATCATGTAGTAACCGTAAGAGTGTCATTCACCACTGAATCATGCTTTCTGAAAACATTTTTCATCAGATTTAACTGATGTCTGTGTAGTAATTAAGAATTGCTGGTTTTAGCAGAATATGCCCTCAACTTAATTACAGGCAGCATTTCCATGAAATGATATGGCAAGATTTTTTCACAGCTCCATCCTTTCTTTCTACTTGCCCTCAATACATGAGCAATGAAACCATCTGTACCAATTTTGGAAGTGCCATCAGTGCAGGATATGGATGAAGCACTTTAGAGTTTACCAGGCAGAGAGGCTGAGGTGTAAATAGCCTAACTTTGCTAGGATATCAGGAGGAATGAGGATTTCTTGGCTCACAATGTGGTGATTCATTAAAATGGTCTCTAGTTATTTTTACAGAGGCAGCATTAAAAGTGATATCACATTTACAAGTCAGTGATATGAGTCTGCCATAGAAAACAGCCGCAAAGAATTTTATTGGTTATTTGAAAAATATGTACATGAGTGAATCTGAAAAGATTGTAACCAGAGCTGGCAAAAGCCTTTTCAAAGAAAATCTCAGCTAGTTAATGGTTCTGTTTTAGGATTTCCTCCGTAGTACTTTTTCTAGTATGTTCATTTCTTTAAAGAAAAGGAGAGGAGATTGCTCCCTTTGTTCCACAAAGCACAGTATAAAGGAAGGTTTAAAAAGCCTGCTTTTCTTTACCTCCCTCATACCCCAATTTCTGCAGTACATGTAGAATCTAATACGTTATTGCATAAAGACCACAGAATATTGAAGAAATTGAGAAATTCACTGCCCTTCATTCCTATAATTAAGTTGCTGATAAATTATTTCTTTTTAATTCATTATTCTCTTTTGAAGAGGAAGTTAAGGTACTGTTTGCCCTAGTTCATATTTCACTTTTTGAAGATTCATTTGGGTGGAGAAGATAAGAAGAAATTATTGAAATAGGTCCTGCAATGAAGAAATTAAATCATTGAGTCAATGTGCAGTGTCAGACAAAAAAACCCAACAAAATACTGGACATCTGTATGGAGATGGAGACCAAGACAGAAGAAGCATTTCACTTCTGTGGAGAACTGTAGTGGTTCCTCTTCTTGGGTGCTTTGTAGAGTACGCAAAAAGGCCATAGTGAGCTTACAGAAATAGAGAAGGGAGGCTAAAAAGATTGAAGGTGCTGGAGCACCTTCTTTGTGAGGAGAGACTAAAAAGGCTGGGATTTCCATGTCTGAAGAGGAGAAGGCTGAGGGGGTCTGTGATCATAGTTTACAAAGTCATAACAACACTAACAAAGCTGAATGTGGACCTGAACAATTCATATGCTACAAAAGGTTGGGGGGAAGCAATGTCACTAGGAGGAGATAGTTTAAAGCAATTTTTTAAAAAAAAATTGGAGCTTGCTGCCCCAAGAGAAGATTGTGGAGAACAGACACTGTCAGTGTGTTCAGAAAGGAAGTGGATGAATTCATGGACAAGAAGCCCAGAAATGGTTACTAAAACGACCACACAAACATGCACCCCTGGCATCCTACATGCAGCAGCTGTGGATGCCTGGGGAGGAGGACAGAAGCAGATTGCAGGAAGTGGACAGAGTTTCTGCTATTTCTTGACAGAGTTTCCTCCTGGTGCTATCGAGAGCAGTGTAATGGGCTAGATGGGTTAGGAATCCATCCGAGTTGGGCATTTTGTATGTTAGCTCCTGTATAGTGCGGAGCAGAAACCCTACTGCAGCAGCACAGATGCAAGTGTTAGTTATGCTGTGGAAGCTATTCAGGGTGAATGTATGACTCTAACCTTCATATGAATCTGAGGAATTAGTCATGTATCAATTATTATTGAATTTTTGCAGATTTTTTTTTTTTTGCCACATATTTTAGTACATGCTCCCTACCTTGTCCTCAAGCTTTTGATAGGATTTCTACTTGTTTCATTAGCAGTGTTGAAAGTGTTTTTTCCTGAAGTACTTCTTTGTCTTGGGATATCTCTGTCTCTTGAGCTGGGACAATAAGGTCTCCGGACACAGCCTTGCAACTTTTTATTTCACTCTTGCACTCTTTTTGTTTGTTGGTGGTGTATGTTTCCTTTTTGAAATATTTCTATATGCAATGATTTCTCATGTGAAACCCTATGAATGTCACAGCCGCTACCCTATGTGGCCTTGCTAAGCTAAGAACTCATTCCCCTCACTGAGATAGTCTTTAGATAGTTTTGATGTTTCCTTTAACTTTGGTGTTTTATATAAGGCAGCTGCCTTCCATGGCTCTTAAGAAAAATATTTTTCTACAATATATTTTTCAATACATTTCAGACTATAATTTCCATTTAGTCTCTTTATGATTGTGTAGTGGATTATTATTATGTTCTATTTCATCTAATTACAGTACAAAATTTTAGTGACAAAGGTGACTTTTTGAGCATCAGTGCTTAAAATTGGAAAACAATTCTAACTAGGCTTTTATTTACAATACATTATTTCATAGATATATGAGTTTATATTAATCTATAAATTTCTTATAAATTCTTTAGAGTTTTTAAAATGAAGAGTTTAATTTTTTAAAATGTTTTCTAAGCATAGAAATCCTTACTGCTTGGAGTTTTTTTTCTCTTTTACTTTTTTTTGGCTCTTCAGCTATTGTGAGTCATCATTTCATTGGAAGAGACACCTGCTGTTTATTTATGAGTGATTACTGTGTTAAAGTTAACTTGGCAGATTTTTTTTTATAATTTTCTCTTTTGACATCATGTTTATGTAGTGATTTTTTGCTGTGACTGAAGTAGATATAGTTGGAATATGGATATCAGAAGTTAATATAACATTTTCCTTTGCAGGTTTCCAAGCAAGAACAGAAGAAGATGGATGTGGCTGATGGAGGAACAGTTGAGACTTCTTCCCGTTATAGTGGGGCACAGGACAGTGGAATTGGCAGCGACAGTGTTAAGATCAGAATCATTCAGATCGAGCAGCACAGTGGCACCAGCCAGCACCGCATTGCCCGTCCTTCCCGCCAGTCTTCCATCGTGAAGAATCTTAACTTCATTCCCTTTGACATTTTTGTTACGGCAAGTCGAATCTCATTGATGACGTACTCATGCGCTGCCTCACCTAAATCAAAATCAGTGCAAGATCAGAAAGATGGTGAGAAGATAAGTAAAAGCTCCTTGAACCTTCCAGAAACAGTCTCAGGCAGCAGCCATGATACCAAGAAGCCCAGTCAGCCATGCATCTCTTCTGTCACAGCAGACGATCTTTTGAACAGTAACCCTCCCCTGTCTGCTGGCAGAAAAACAGGTCTTCTGTCACTGGAAAGTCTGCATGCTTCCACAAGATCATCTGCTCGACAAGCCCTGGGCATAACTATCGTACGGCAGCCTGGGCGCAGGGGAGCTGGGGACATAGAGCTACAGCCATTTCTCTACCTGGTTGTATCACAGCCCTCTGTGCTCCTCAGCTGCCACCACAGAAAGCAAAAAGTAGAAATATCAGTGTTCGACGCTGGCCTTAAAGGAGTTGCCTCAGACTACAAGTGTACAGGTAAGAGCATTTAACATCCCGTCCTGGTTATAACCATGAAAATGATTGCACATCTCAAAGTTACAGAGGGTAGTGGAAAACAGCTGAGAGAACTTCAGGACATCTTTAAATATCAGTTGCTAAATATACATATTTTTAGGATTATACCTCACAGCCGGATCAAGTTAAGTGTGTAAAATGTTTAAAATTAATTGAGATCTAACCTTTTAGCACCCAGTTCTTTCTCTTTCTTAGTATTGCTTTCTCATTACCAGATTGTGACAGGGACTGTTGCATTGCTGTAATTTCTCAAAGTTTTCTAAGGAAGTAAAGGTTGTAGGCCAAGGTAATTTCATAAAGAGCATTTTTTATGACTGAATGTCACAGTATTTTTCTATACCAGCCTACCAATAAAATGTAAAGATAAACACTGTAGAGTCACCTGGTGTTTTGGACATAAGCTGTAAAAAAAATAAAGTGATCTTTCAAACAGCATCAAGTGATATCATGTATTTTAAATTTTCATTCAATTGAGCAATAGGGTTTTGCAGCAAATTCCATCTCTTAAATAATGCATTTTTTTAATTCCATATGCAGAGTTTATAATGAAAGATGTCAAAATAGCTGTTCAGTAGAAAATATTCTGTAATATTCTTTTTCTGCCTTATCTGTACTGCTGAAGAGAGAAATCAAATGATTGCAATTCATTTGTCTAGCAGTCAGTACAGGGTATAATGATTTCATGAGATATATCATTACGGAGTGTTACCCCAAAAAGTGTAAATGAGTATGCAGAGTTCCAGATGAACGTACAGCCAGAATAATACGGGGTTTCAAATTGTTTCCTGAATGAGAGCTGTAGGTGTTGCTAGTTTTTCCTTGACAGTATTCCCAGCACAGCAGTTGTGAAAAGTAGTATACTTTTCTGTGCAGCTTTACCAAATCTTTGCTGAATAAGATTGCATCTTTTGAAAATTAGCATTAAAATAATGTGCTTACGCAAAAGACTAAAAATGCCATCTCAACTGTTCTCAGAAATCTCAGTTGTAGTAGAACTTTTAAGAGGGATTAAACAATTAGAAAGATTAGGCAGTGGAAGAGAAGATACTTAAAACAGGGAGATTTGTTCTCTGTTACATTTTATTAATCCTTCTTCTGTTTTCATCTTTCTCTGCTGTTCCTATTCTGTCCCGCCTTGAACAAAACACATTTGTGTCATGAATTTGATTTACTCCAGATTCTCCTGTGTATTTCTTACATACTGTGTAAAATGTGGTCATTGCAGTAATTAACTGCAATGAAGAGTGAAGAGAATTCACAAAGCAAAGCTTGAAGGAAGCTTGGAGTAGGTCTAAGATCACATCTTCATTAAGTCAGTGCTTTGGAAAAATGCAGTAGGACTTCTTCATTTCTCATGTCTGAGGCGTTCAAGCGTGTCCTTGGTACAAGCTGCCACCACCAATGAACTGGGCAAAGTTCTGTCCATTCTGCTTCTACAATTAACTCCTGAAGTCTTTCGCCATCTTCATGTCTATGGCAGCAATTCTACAAAACACAAGCTGTAATAAAATCTTCTTATAAATTGAAAGTGCATCAGAGAGCATAGAAGCATGGCTAGAAGTCTAAGTAATAAAGATAGTAGGAACATACAGCCTGAGAGCTCCTCAGTCACCATATGTTGCTCATTGGGAGACCAAAGATTAGCCATACATGGGTCTTACCCTTTTCTTTGGCTTTATGTTTCCATATCAGGCAAATGTAAAGAAGTGTGAAGGTAGGACTCAGACATTATGTGAAGGCAGAAGTCCTAGTCTCATCCTGCTGCCTTTGTGGGCAGTAAATAAGTACCTTCCTCATGTATCACACAGAATCCTGTGCTTGCTGCCAAAACAGTAGCGCTCTTCTCAAAAGAGTTTGAGAGGTGGTTGCCAAAGTGCTAGTACCTAAAAATACCATCCTAAATGTATTAATAAGTTATTAAAATTAAGGCACATTTCCAGTTACACACTAATTCACTCAGCAAAAGAGGTAGTATAAGGTTTTTATTGCCTCTTGTTTAGAAAGACCTGCTGTGCTGGTAATCACATCATGTAGGATTAATGTTGTCATACCACTATAGTAACATGTTCATTTTGGAAATTTCTATTTTTCATTTCTAACATGTATTAGAGGGAAAATAGCCATGAACTGTATGTGTTATATATATATGTGTTATATATATGTGTATGTATCTATGTGTGTACATATTACACACATTCTATATATTGCATATCATATAATACAGAATAAGGAGCTCTTTGTGGCATTTTTTGTGTTGCTGTGGTTGATTTCATTGATCACACCAGCTTTTCTTGACATTGTGACTATTTGCTGACAGTTTTGTCTGAAAGAGATGTATCGTCCATATGAAGAACAATATAAAGTTTATTTGAAAGAACCAAGTCAGTTTCTCTCCTTCTGTACAATACACATGCACTATATTCCTATATTTCTCTGTGTATCAAGGACTGGAGAGTGGGAAAAAGGCATAAATTATGTTTAAATTGCAGTGAATGTTGCTAAACCGCACTTCCAGTTAGTCTTTTTAGAAGACTGCTCTTGTGTGTATACATATGCGTGCAACTAACTCTATTATCTAATATAGAATGAGGAAGAGAACATAAGATAAATTTAAAAGATATATTTTAACTGGATTATAAGAGCTGGGGGAGCATACTCCCCCTTGAAAGCAAAACAAAAAAACGACCATCCAAATCATAGACCTACTCAAAGTATTGTGTGCTTCCCATCCTGTGATGGAGATAGGCAGCAGCAGCTCAAAACTTCAGGCCTATAACATTGCAAATTTTGATCATAGCCTAAAAATTGAGACTTGTCTGAGCAAAAGTAAACTTACATTCTTATAAAGCTTTTTGGCAAACCTATGGGGGTGTTTTCTCATTACTTGAACTAATATGATTAAACTTAGGTAGTTAAGCTATATATTAAATATTTACTTTACATTCAAAACACACTAAAATCTCTGCCATTTAAAATCATTCTATGTATTCTATGCATTCTACAGCTTATACTCTGCATAAGAGTACTTTAGGAATGTTGTAAAAATTGTTTCTATCAATTTTGGTGTGAAATTCTGAAGACTTGAATACTGTTCGTTCAACAGCCATAGATTTGAGTCTTATGAAGTATTGTGAAGTATGTGTTACTTACAGCTTTTATAAAATAAAAAAATCTATAGTTCTGAAACAAGCCTCAAATTTTTGCAGAGCAGAAGCAAATGCAGAATTCTGTTGAGAAATTAGGAAGGTCTTCTTTTTTGGTTGACATAAGTTCCACAAAAAAACTTTAGGATAAAGAAAACCTGGTGATAGTCTAGATCTAGCTGTGCTTTTCATCCCTCACCTCCCAATAGTGTACTTCTAAGAAATATGTTGTTTATCTGCAAGTCAACAAAGATTTTCTAGATTTTAGAAATGCTTCTAATAGTAATTTCATGACAGTCTATTTATAAAAGAGAATAATAGTTAGTCCCGAGCTGGTGACAGAATTAAGGGTTACTGCTTCATGATGGTTTACTGCTTTGAACATTATGTAGAAATGAAGATTTTATACTGTTATGAAGCCATATGTATTTTATTTGAGACAAGGGTTTTGTTATTAGTTTTGAATAGAGCATAAAATTCACAATCTTGCACGTTAAACTATCACTCCCTTTGTGAGACAGAGCATTGTACAGTGCCTGAAACACCAAATTTCATCCAAAGAACTTGGCTCCTCTAACACTAGCTGTGTTATTTATTTCTAGCTTAATTTCTGGAGCATGAAAGAAATAAGAACTTAAGAATTAAATAGGCAGAAATAGGCTATTTAAAAGTTCAGTATTCTTAGTTTATTAATTATCAGTCAGTAGCAGCGTATTTCCATCAGACCAGTCTCTGTATGTGGGAGCATTTGCCTGCTTGGGAGCTAAAGACCCAATGGTTGTGGTTCCTCAGTCTTCTCTACAGCCACTTCCACTGGAAAGTCAATTTGTAGAAGCAGGAGACTTATTAGGTTGTTGAAATGTTAACTCAGTTTTATTATAGTTGTGCTAAACTGCTTCATTTATGTTTTGTAATTGCGCAGCTTGATTGCAATTATGCTACTGCAAGGTACAGGAACTTAAAATCAAAGTAAATAAATTAATGGAATATATTTTAACTCCTTAATAAATGGCACTAAAAAGACCAGTTGGTCCTTGAGTTTACTTGTGAGATTCTGTAAAAATAGACTGAAAGATACTGTAAAATGACTCTTTTTTTATTAAATGCTCATCCTATATTTGACAAAAAGGCATCTGCTAACTGTTAGTTTTTGCTAACAGAGTTTTGGCCATTTTTACTTAAATAAAAGTGGGTGCAATTGTTTTTAATGTAATCTCATAAACTGCTTTTATAAATATTTTTTTTAAATCTTTATTTGCTTTGTTTCAGGTAATGTAATCCAGATACAAAATTGCCTCATTTCCTGACCACTGTGCTCTGGGCATTCTTGAAAAATCTTTTTTCTATTTGTTTGTTTGTTTACTTTCAAAGAGGAGGTTGTGGTGCTTGGTTGTTTCAAGGGAGAGAAATTTCTCAGTAAATATCTGTTATGCATGGAATTTCTTCAACTTCCGCCAACGACTCATTTGCAAGAAACAGTCATTGTGAGGCCATCCAGAATTATTCTTGATTTTTATTTTATTTTATTTTATTTGACACCCACGCCTTTGATGGCAGGGGGTCCATAAAGAGCAGATGCAGTAGCTAAGACCACATGTAACCTCTGATCTAATGGAAAGCCTTTTCCAGGCTTTTGCATGAAAAGCAGCACAGGCTGGCTCTGGCGGGCAGCCTGATTCGCTGCCTCTCTGTCAGCCTGTGCTTGCTACATGGCACAGAGAGGATTTAAGGCTGTTTCCTAGCATGGCATTGGGGGAGTTCTGCTGGGGTGTCACCTGTTCCCCTCTGGGTATATTTTTTGTCCAGTACATCTGCAGTCATGGATGAGGGGGGAGCAGTGCAGCCCCCACCCATAAAGCCAAATTGGCCTGGGAATGTGCATTCCTCAGGTTACTGTAAGTGCTCATTTTTGAGCTTCCTGACACAGCACTTGTGAGTACGCTAGCAGAAATGTTTTTCCACTTGTGTTCTTTAAATTCCAGTGGAAACCGTTTTGAAAACAAGACCAAACGTTCCACTTCAGAGTTTCAAATGCAGAGATGATTGCAGCATCATACTGGTTTTTAAAATTGACTGCAGACCAAAATATGATTCATCCATTGAAATAAAAGCACATTGCAGTGCTCGGTTGGGCTGGGTAGCGTTCCAGCGGAGCAGGCCAAGCCGCCGTCCCGCACGGTGGCTCACACTCGGTGGCCCTGTCCCCTGCCCGGGGCTCACGGGGCTCTGGTCCCTGAGCTCCCCCCATTAAAGCCTCCCAGAGGCTGTGCTCCCTTAGCTGGCCTGGCTGCCAGTTACGAAGAGGAACAAAGACACATTTTGGAGAATGAAAATCTTCAAGATGTGAAATTTCTTGTGCCTTCCTCATTTCCTTTCCCCTTACTCCCTGTTCTCTTCGGAAGTTTGGGGTTTGCTGTCTGCTGTTTACAGAAGACCAAGGGGATAGCCGTGAAATCAAAAGCTTGCAAATTCAAATCAAGTTTAGGAAGATATTTCATAAAGTGAAGTTTGGAGCTGAGGTCTGGATCTCAGCAAGGCTAAAAGTGGCTTTGAATGTTTGGTTGAATTCAAAAATAGAGTTTTTTTTTTCATTTTAGAGGGGAGGGAGGAAGATAAATGTGGGTCTGTGGAGGGTTTCACCTTCTCAGTCTTACAGATTTTAAATTACAGTCATGTAATTTAAAGTTTTGTTGATCTGTGATAGTTGTCTCACCATTTTTCTTTTGCTGCCACAGACAAATTTTTCACATGGTGTAGAGGATAAAATTTCTGGCCATCTTCACTGCTCCTCCCTTCACAATCCTTTATTTTCTCTATCTTGGCTTGCTGTGGAGTAATTCTAGCCTCTCCTTTTACTTATATATGCACCCCCTGGGTTTTCTCCAGCATTTTCTTTATACAAATAACTGCAAATTTAAGTGTTGATTTTTAGGAGAATCATAGAAAATGGAAATGGAAATGACCTATTATAATACATTATTCAGAACCAGTTCCCTGCTGATGCATAATTGTTCCCAATTGTATATTTTATAGTGTTCTGTCAAGTATATTTTTAAACATTCTGAATGCCTCCATCATTTCCTTGAGAGACAAGAGTCCTTTTTCTAATAGCTCTTCTCATCATGAATTCTTCGCTTTTCATTCTAAAATTCCTTTTTTTCATGCAGTTGCTTCTCTGTTTCCTGTGATTTTGGCATAGGGATTGATTGACTGATATTGCTTTATTCCTTTCCTGATTCTTGATCCTATGAAAATGCATGTGCTGTTTTCTACCTTAGAAGATATTTTAATGGAGATACACATCTTTTAGTTGTTTGACCCTTGAGATACATATTTGTCTTACCCTCATACATTTTATTTGGAACTCCCCTCAAGTTTTTGATATACACAAGCATAGTCAATTTTGAAACCTCTGATTTTAGCTTTCTTATCATTACATAAAAACTGAAAACTGGCTTATTTGGCTGGACAGCCAAGTCTGTTACCCACGTTCCAAATTACCAAATTACCAGGTTCTTGGAAGCACTCAAGCTGGCTCTTTGCATGGCCCTTTGATATTCTTACCTCTGATGCAAAATTGTCAGTGCAATACTCCTGCTTCCAAAATTAGGTCAGTTTCACTTGAACTTAAAAAATGCTTGAACTCAGTAAGACCAGTGCTGGTTTAAAAGTAATATATTTTGTTGGACTTGTGCATTGAGGTTTCTTCATGTTGTGTTCCTAATATGTAAATTTTGGAGTCCTTATTATTCACATGTCCCAGTCCTGCAGTGCCCCAGGTGAAGAAGAGATGACAGTGCTGCACTCCTTGGAGACATGACAGAGCAAAAAAATCTCCTGAGAGACCCATGGTTGCTTTATTTTTTGGTTCTGTGCTTAAGTGCGGCAGTTCTCAGTAGCCTGAGGGCAGTTTGTATAGTTAATGAAATATGTCACACAGGGATTTTCTGCTGTGTAAGTTCTTTTCATCAGAGATATTTTCTGCTTGAAGGAGCTACAACTTTGAAATAATTATTAGGTATTTAATAACGTAAACACGTCTTGGGATAATAAGACTACCTGTAAGTGTATTTTACAAAA
This sequence comes from Ploceus nigricollis, assembly GCA_013399945.1. Lineage (NCBI taxonomy): Eukaryota > Metazoa > Chordata > Aves > Passeriformes > Ploceidae > Ploceus > Ploceus nigricollis. The sequence goes on from VXBC01007021.1 coordinate 391,973, forward strand.
TAAATGTTCAGCTAAATGTAGTGGATTTTCTGAAAAGCTGATAGAAGATACAGGTTGCTATATACAGTATGTGATGATATCTTCCAGAAATGAGACAAAATAATGGCATATTGCAATGTTTTGTACCATATTGGTACACCTAAGTGTTTATATTAACACTTACAGAAGAATAGTAATTTAGAGATGAATTTAATCAATTCAGTGATGTTCACTGAGCAATATTCAGTCATTTTTACAATGCTTTACACTATATATTCTGAAAAGTGTTAGAATGTTAGCTGTTTATGATGATCTACCAGCAAAAAATAATTATTTTATAGATCCAACTCAGAGATCCTTTTTCAGAAAAGCTACAAACCTGCGTTTTGGAAAAAATATGTACCTTGGTGGTAAAGAGTATGATGATGATGAGTAACAGTAGTAGTAGTAGTAGTAGTAGTAGTAGTAGTAGTAGTAGTAGTAGTAGTAGTAGTAGTAGTAGTATTTTCAGTATACTAGAAAAATGCCAGACAAAAATACTAAAACAGTTACTATAGAAAAGGGAGTGTGCCACACCACTCTGGTTATTGTAATTAAAAGAAAAGGGTTAAGAATCATAAAAATGTAGAAATTCTCATGGAAAATATACAAATCTGTTGTATGCAGTGACAGCTCTTAAATAACTGTTGAGAGCGGACTTTATAAATGTGTAGCAGGAATAGAGGGAAGAAAAGGCTGTAATGTATATGCCATACAGTACAAACACTGCTGTAAAGTCATTGCCTGAAAATTGATCAAATAAAAACAAAAGAATGTGCTAACTTTTGATCTTTTCCATATAGATCTAAAGTCATGATCAATTGGTTTCAGTAGGTTCTTTGAAATCACATAAGGGTTCATGTGTGCCAAGTTTTATATGAATCACATGATAAGGTCAAGAAACACAAATTCCAAAGCTGGCTTTATATACCCAGTCCACATATGACTGTGATACCACAATACCATATGTTGACTATAACAGTGAATATGTAAATCCCGTTCCTGAAAGGAATTAATTCTGTAAAATTCAAAGCAATTATAGCAGTTTTTAATTGACTGAAAAGGAGAGAACAGCTTCAAGAAAATCTCCTTAAGCTGAGGATGCGACAGACATTCAATGATTAACATAGCAGACTCAATAATAAACAATGATTGATTATTTATAATTTAAGACCATAGTGCCAGAATTGAGAATGCTCATAATGAAGGTCATGAGTCCCTAAAGATTAAAAAGCCTTTTTACCCAACTATTTTTACTATGTGTGATACGTGGAAAATGAAGACAAGAATAGCCCTTGGATGGATTTAATTTTAATGTACTTCTGTAGTATTACAGACTGATCAAAGGAACAAGGTGGTACCCAAGAATAGCTACTGATTAGCTATTGAGTGAAGCTGCAAAGGGAATGATACAACTGCACTGTTGTCATGGTCTGTTCCTGAGCTCTCATAGCATTCTGGGTTTTTTGCCTTTATAATTTACCTTTCCATTATTATTTTCTCTACTGAGCAATGACAACACAATCTAGTAGCAGGTTTTGAGCACAGATTCTCTTGTAAGGAGTCCTTAAGTGTCATTACTTAATCATTAATTAAAGCTGAAATTGTGTGTTTTATTGATGTGTGAAATTGTCTTGTTTTATTTATGTATTTTACTCATATTTTACTTAATATTTCTTGCATGTTTTCCAAATTTTTTGTAATTAAGGCTTTGTCCTCTTGCCCGTGAGTGCATGCATTATTCTACACATGCATCTCTCTGTCTGTAAGTGTAAATGCTATGTAAACCAGTTATATTAGGTATAATATTTACCATATTACATTTAAAACTCTTTAATTTTGTCTAGTCAATTTTGTATGTAGCATTTTGTAATATATCATATTCGTGGAATATAATTAATGACTTTGATGATTATCATCTGTAGATCCCGGGAAGACTCTACCAGAAGCTCTGGATTATTGCAAGATTTGGTTGCAGACAGTAGCAGGAGAGGTAGATGCTAAAAGTGGTATTCCACCTCCTCTTATCACTGTGCAAATTAAAGACTTCCTTAATGGACCAGGTAAGTGCTGCACTTTAATCTTTCTTTTCTAATGTAATCTGTTTTTAGATATGCACACATGGACACGGGATGGGGCCCTGAGCAACCTGTTCTCGTGCAAGATGTCCCTTCCCGTGTCAGGGGAGTTTGAAGGAGATCAGCACTGAGGTCCCTTTCAACCCTAATTATTCTATGACTCAGTGATATCAGATAATCAGAAATATATTGTATTCCTTGCTCATGAATGTGAAATTTTCCTCCGGCAATTACCCTAAATGAAAGTGAAAACTGGGGAATGGGCAGTTCTGGACCAGTCATTGGTTTAGGGTTTAATTATTAATTTTCTTCCCACAGTAAGTTTAGGAAGGCTGAATTTGTTAAATTTCCAGCAGAATGAAGTCTACCTGCCTCTAGTCCTAGAAAACTGAGATGTTATTGCAGTTGTGTTTAGAAAAGATGACTTTTATAATGTTTCTGAAGATTTTTCTAAGCCATCTTCTCTTGGGTTCTTTGAAATCTGGATACCTGGCTCTGGAAATTCCAATCACCCAAAGTGCTGATATTGTAAAATTTAAAAATTAGTGATATTGTGTTTCTTTAATTAATGTAAGTGGTGTAGTTTAGAGGTTAGCATTTGCATAACATAGTGTGACTTGAAATTCCACTCCTAGAGCATCAGAAATTCATGCAACTTGCATTCTCTGTTTTATGAAGTATATATTTATAGCTACATTACAATGAAGAATAATAGAGGTTATAGTGAAAGTTAGAAAATACATCATAACTATTTTCTCATATGCATATTTGTTATAGTTTTTTGAATTATTTAACCTATTTTTTTTATCCTGAATATCCTTACTTCACACAGCACAGCTGTTATCAGCCATTTAGTGAGGAGCTCTTGAGTACAGGACTTTCCTGTTCATTCACATAGCTCTTCATACAGTCTTAGAGCACACTATCTAATCCTGGATCTGCAGCAGAATTTCCTTTGCATGCCTTACAGCTGTAGCATCTCAGCACTACAGAAATACTAATTTACCTGCACAACCCACATGGATGATGGAATACTATGCCCTTACCATTTCACAGAAGACAACTGAGGCACAGGGGCGTTAAATTTTTTCTCATTTTATTAAGGTTATCCATTTAAAACACACCATTTAGTTTTCCAAAGTACTTGAAAATATAGAATTTGATGTTGGAAACACAGCTCATATTGTCTTTGGGTGAAGCAGTAATCACTTCTGAATATTAGAGCCCAAGCCATCAAAATGAGTAACCAGTGAATGAGACACACATATTTGACTTCTGACTATAAGTACTGTGGTTAAGTAGCTTGAAAAAATGTTTTTTGCGTACAGGCAGAAGTTTCAAGGAAACAATAAAGTATGTGAACAACCTCATCATTGCCCCTTTCATTTTGGTTTTCTAGCTATCTAAAGACATCATTTCAGTGAAGACTTTTAAAACCACTTGACAATGCAGAGCTTTTGTTATATTGATCCATATTTGGGTACATTAATAGGCCTTTGAATCTTCAGGCCTACTGCATGTTCTGCTGCCAATTGAGAAAAAAAATGGTTAATTGGTTAATTGGTTTAATTTTAAAAATAGTTAATTGATAGTAATGATGGCTTTTCATTCTAATCAGAAACAGCACAGGAGGGGTTAAGATACCTACTATCAGGGACCTTTTGATCACTGCTGCCAGAATGGTTTTCTTTATCCTTCTGCTACCAGTTCTTATATGCCTTTACGCTTCCTTCTGTTCTTATACGTCCTCTGTTCCCACATTTGTTGGATTTCCATTTCCCAGACCCTTCTTTTGTGTATTCCACTTCTCTCAAGGTTCTCACCATAGTTTCCTGGCACAGCCTTTATATTTAATTTATTACACACCTGAGGGTGTTTCCCTGATGCTGTCCTGTCAGTAGGACAGATTCCTAGCAAAACATGGAAGTTGGCACCAGCTTGCAAAGTATATATTCACAAATAGTGTAGGTGTTCACCCCAGTCTCACCAGTTCAGTTGTATCTTGCATTAGTGTTAAATCTCTCCCCTCCATAGTGTTTTGCTGAATAGAGAACTGGAAAACCATAAATTAATGCATCATAATCTTCAATCTATTTATTCTTGCAAAGCATTTAAAACTTCAGAGATTTCTTCCAGGATCTATTGTTAGCCAAAAGGCTTTTTTTCATCATCTTTTTGCTGCTAATTGGAACTATCATTACACATGACTCAACAGTAATTTCTCTGAATTTTAATGAAGTGTTTGCCAATGTAGTATAACAAAACAGCTCCACCATCCCTTGCAGATTTTTCTAACCTCAGCTGTTACCACTATGAGATCCTCTTCAAATAAACTAACCTTTACCAAGAAGCCTTCCTTGGGGGATGGAAGTTTCATTGGATGAGTAATGGAAGGCTCATTCTGCATGTGATTGCATCAGAGCAGCACATGCAGAGAGTTACAAGAGCCTGACAGCTCCTCAGCAGGCTACTGGAAAATGAGTTACTAACTGCCCTGTGGGACAAGAAGTCCCCTAACCACAGCTTCTTCCAGGGTGAGGTAGCTTGGCCGTCAGCAGGCCTGGAGAAAGTGTTACACCACCAGATCCTAGCTCAGCTGGCAGTTGTTCTTTGAGGACAAGAACCTCAGCAAAACTCCCAAGAGCTCTTGCAAGATCAACAAACAGTATGTGTGATGGGAGACAGCTTAGCTAATCATTTGAATAAATAAAGGCACCGATGGGAGACAGCTTAGCTAATACATTGAATAAATAACGGCACCGCTGGAGGAGAGTTATGTTGCGGGCCTTGAAGGCTGTTCTTTTTTGGTGAATATCTGGCAAAGAGCACTGCTACTAAGTGACCTATTTTCTAATGACATAGTGTGTGTTTCATGGTCATTTATGTATATGTGGTTTATAACTGTAGTAAGTAAATCACTGAAATGCATTGAATGTACTGGAAGGTGCTGCTTGTTGGTTATAGATGATCAGCTTCTCTGAAAAGTCAGCACATTTTTGAAAGCTGTGCCTATGCAGACAAAAATAGATAGCAGTTGGGATAACTATACAGTTTTCTGTGTTGATTTCAAGTGTTCAGAGTTCAGTGGCTTAATTGTAATGCCATTTGTCTTTCAAAATACATTGTTGGTGTGCTGAGGTTAAATTTCTAATATAAGAACCAAACATGCCTATATATTATAATGCAAAATATTATCAAGTAGTTAACAGAAAAAAATCTGCAAGTGGTTCCCAATGTTTGCTGTGTTAGATAAAACCAGTACTCCTTGCAAATAGATTGTCAGCTGAAGTAGATAAGTAGATGGTGTTCCGCAGAAAAATCGCATGGTTTCACCACACAGGAAACCAGGTTGTCAGTCTATATTAGCTCGGAGATCAAAAAACTACAGCAAGTAGCTAAACTTGGAAACCACTAATTAAATGAGAATAACAGGATACATTAATGCACTTCTTGCCACATGAGTTGATTATTTTGTACATTTTTGGCAACTAAAGAAAAACTATATTTCTTCCAGATTTAAGGTAATAGGATCCTAGGAGAAATAAGCATTCATCATCAGGCCTGTGGGAACAGACCTCAACTTTAACCCCACAATGTATTAAAGGACTATTCGTTCTCTTTTTACAGAAACTAATTATGTAAAATTTTTAAAATTCCATTTACATCACTTTACATGACCCTCTGTCTTTTATATTCAGTCTGTTACTGGATTGTACATCTAATTTTTGTCTAATACATAAAAGTGAACTATTTATTGCTTCAGCATTAGATATAATTCATTATGTGAGGAACAAATATGACCATCTTGTTTTAATAGGTTTTGAAAAATTACCGTCTTTACCTTCTAGTCCTCCTTCTGGATTTTTTTTTAATCACCTTTCTTACCTATAAAAGATGTTTTTGAGTAGTCTTTCTGGACACAAATGATACAAGAACATGTTTATGAAGTACAGCTTTATAAAAATTGCCTTAAAATACTTACACACGCAAATTATGGATGCTTTATACTGAAGTCCTCTTTCTGCAGTAGTTTCTTGGGAGGGCATTGGGTTAGATGTGAAGTAATGGAGGTCCTTGATAATTCACCCTTATAAATAATTTCTGCAGAAGACAATATCCAAATAATCTAAGAATGTTGTGTCCCACTGAAAGATAAAGCAAGAACTGAGGAGCTGGTGGGTTTCTCTTTCATGCCAGTCCCTCCACACATGATTTGGGCACCACGAGGGGCACAGCAGGGGATCTTATCTTAGGTATAAAAAATGAACTGAAAAACTGAATAATCAGAACTGCACCATGGCACTCTCTCCAGCCCTTTTTCCCCACTGTTTGCAGAGGCAACAATTGTATCCATTACCAAGGTCAGTGGTTTGGAGAAACCTGGAAAATAGCAGCTACCAGAAACCCTCTAGAATAATATCTCCAGCAGGTGATAGATTAGTTGGAACAAATTGGAACCATTGCACTTCAGCAATCCTGGTTTCTTTCAAGCTGTTTTAAAAATGTCGTCATTTTAATACACAATATCAGCCCTGCGGAACAGTCCACAGCAGGTTAATTTGAATCATATGATGTATCACTGCCCTCAGCTGACATGAGCTCCGTTCCATGTGTGAAGCCATAATAAATCCATTCCCAACCGAGGCAAATTCCCTGTGAGAAGGTGAACTAATCCAGGCCTCACACTGGCATGTTAGCCCTCCATAATTGAAAGCAGGGCCACCTGTTCCCAGCACAGTTAGCCTATAGAGAGAAAATTAGCATTAGATCAGATACTTAATATATTGAAAAATCATTCATACTACTTGCAAGTTCAGCTGTGGGCTGCTTAGCATGACATCATATATAAACCTAGGAATGTGCCCACTTGATCCCAGTTTAACAGTTTTGTTAACCATGGTGTTTGTTAACTTTGAAAGGAGAATTTTTTGATTTAATGAGAGCTGACACGTGAGAAGGGGAACTAGCCAGGGTGCAGACTTTTCTAATTAACTCTGGGTCATTTGCAAAACTTTTGAGCTTTCTAGTAGGGCTTTTTTTTCCCTTTGCTCTTTTACAAACAAGTTTTTAAAGCACTGACACTGTAGCCATGAAATTATATTTATTTGATTAAGAGGGCAACGAGAAATATTCCAAACAGGTGTACCAGCCTGTAGGTATTGCTTTGGACTTGACACATCTATTGTCTGTAATATCAGTGTAATGATGAATAAAATCATCAAAGTACCTTTCTAAAAACAGTGTCTACAACACTTATTTTAAATTTAGTTTCTTATATGCGTAAGTACAGAAAATGAAAACTGCGCACTGGAGCCACATGGATAAGTTGGAAAATATTTTCTTATAGTATTTTTCAGTTATTGGCATTCATTTAACACTTATTTCAAACATTTGCTCCATTTTCTGAAACCTTTTCTTTTTTTTCCCATGTGTGTCTTAATATAGATGTATTATTCAGCAGCTTAGCAGAAAATAGAGAGTTAGTATTTATGGGTTCTTTTCTTTTCCTCAAATGTGCTCCATGACCTGGAACAATTTATTTTGTCTCACTGTAGTGTGCTTCATCTTCCCTGACTCTCTGTTGAGAGAGTTAATGTTTCCCTTAGCCTGGGTTTTCCTTTCATGATAGTGCCTCCTGATGCCCCCATTAAAATTTTTAGCCTCACCACCCAGCCCTTGGCACACTTCTGTATTGTTTTGAGCTGTATTTGGTAGCTGCACAGTTGTTTAATTTCAGTCATCATCTACTGAATAGCAGTAACCCTCCATTGTTTATTAATGGCATCTTTGGGCTTCTTGACCTACAACAATTTATCTTGGTTTACTTCTGACAGTTTTAAAAAATTAAGAGAATTGCATCACTCTGAGCCTTGTCTGAGATCTCAAAGCTGGAGCTGTTAATGTCTAAGTGTCACCTTCACGTAATGTCATTGACACACTAGGTCATGGAAGAGGTTGTTGTTCCCGCTGGGGAGCACCCTGCATGGCTCAGGGTGATTAGGCTCCCTGAAGGCTCCAGTTTGCCATACTGGCCTTGGAGAGCCATTTCTGTGGGACTGCAGCACACAGACAGCAGCGGGTAGGAATACTGAGCAGTGGCTACCAGTCTCTTCTAGACTAACTGGCATCTGTCTCACAGAAGCAGAAGGCAAGATGGACTGCAGATGGCCTCTGAAGCCTTGTCTCAAGTTTCTTCCTCATTTTCCCTTGATCCAAATTGGGAATGATGAATTAGAGGATAAAAACAATTAGTTTGGATTCTTCTTGCTTTTCAATTTCTCTTAATTTGTGTCTCTTTTGATGCTTGACCAGACAATTGAGAACAGTACAACTGATCTTTTCTTTACATGTCTCTTTCCTATTTTTATAAATTTAATTTTTGCAATTCAGCCATTACCCTTTTGCTGAAGGGCCACCCTGACTCCAAATCAGAATCAGGGCTCAAGATTACCTTTACCTTCCTCATATTTCCTCTATTTAAAGTCCCTACATCAGGATGGGTGGCTAAGGGAGAAAGAATATCACTGTTGGTAAAATGTTTCATGCCATCGTCTGGTCCTCTCCTGTTTAGAACTAGGAAATTAAATCATAAGAGTTTAGGATAAATAGTAGTTTTTTCTATGGAAGTACTGTATATTAAGACATTTAATATTTTACAGCCTTCTTGGGGAAGGGGAGAGTGAGATCCATGTCCAACCTCAAGGAGAAGGACCTGGACTTTTCTGTTTTAGCTGTGAGAAGTAAAGGATCCATTGCTGAATGAAGGTTATAGAAAATAAGTCAATTCTTAGAAAATGGCATATTTTTCTCTCACACATTTCAACATTTCTCAGTCCTTAAAAAGATCCTAGTCTTATAAATGATAGAATCATTAAGGTTGGCAAAAACCTCCAAAATCATCAAGTCCGACCTTTGACCTAGCACTGCCATGGCAACTAAATCATAGCACTAAGTGCCATGTCCAATCATTTCTTGAATACTTCAAGGGATGGTGACTCTACCACCTCTCTAGGTAACCCATTCCAATGCCTGACCACCCTTTCAGTGAAAAATTCTTCCTGAACTGGACTTCCACTGGCACAGTTTGAGGCCATTTCCTCTTGTCCTGTCTCTGGTTGCCTGGTAGAAGAGGCCATCCCCACCTGGCTCCAGTCTCCTTTCAGGAAGTTGTAGTGACCAATAAGGTCCCCCTTGAGCCTCCTTTTCTCCAGGCTAAACAACCCCAGCTCCTTCAGCTGCTGTTCATGAGATTTACTCTCCAGACCCTTCACCAGCTTCATTGCCCTTCTCTGGACACTCTCCAGCATCTCAGTGTCCTTTGTCTAGTGAGTGGCCCAGAACTGGCCACAGCACTTGAGATGTGGCCTCACCAGTGCCCAGTACTGGGGGCAGTTGCTGCTCTGGTCCTGCTGGCCACACTATTGGTGATACAGGCCAGGGTGCCATTGGCCTTCTTGGCCACCTGGGCACACTGGCTCATGTTCAGCTCCTGTCAACCGGCACCCACGGGTCCTTTTCCAAGAAGCAGCTTTCCAGACACCTTTCCCCCAGCCTGTAGCACTGCATGGGATTGTTGTGACACAAGTGCAGGACTCACATTTCACCTTATTGAACCTTATTGAACCTTACAGGCTTGGCCCGTTGATCCAGCCTGTCCATATTCAGCTTATGACTAATTTTCATGGCATTTACTTTCTGGTATTTAAGATTAAGAAAATACTATGGTAGTTTTTAAGTCATAGAAGTAGTAACATTTCGTACATTAATTTATGGCGTATATTAGAATAAGCCCACTGAAGCTTCCAGCTCTAGTAAGAGTTGGAATTTATCTGGAGCAACCATGCTAGGAGCTTTTGTTATTTTTGTGTTGCTTAATCATCCTTAACCCTCTGAATAAAAAGTCCTTTTGAGTAATTTCATTATCCCAAGTTCACAGATGAAAATTATATCTTCCCAATACAAATTTGAATGTTATGGAGAACAAGGATAAAATATTTGTAACCCTGAATTTTTTATCTGCAGCTCTAAGTAATAAAATGACAAAGAAAGAAATTGCTTCAGACAGAAATTTCAGAATGCTGCTCATAGGTTTTCTTTTATACTTGTTATGATTTAGTTCAAACAGACCATATTGAATCCATTGGGTTTTTTGTAATAGATTTCAAAATACATAATAAATGTAAGTAATATGATGACTAATGGGTCAAGTGAAGCTGGAACTTTTAAAATGAGAAAATAGCTGGAAACGGTTTTCAGGAAACTATTCCAGTTGATTTTTGGTCCCCCACAAGGTGTGCATTAACATAAAACTCCGTAGAATCGCCTCTGGGACCTGAATTCCCTCTCTGATTTCATTATTCCAAAGTGTTTCTTTTTCTTCCACTGTTAAGTCATCTCCTGGTGTGGTGGGAGCATTTAATAAGTAATTTATTTATATTTATCTAATCTCCTTTTAACCCACTAGTTATTTAATCATTCTGTTTCCTAGTTGTTGTTCAGAAAGTTGTGAAGGCTAATTAGAAACTAATAATTTAAATACATGGATTTACTGGGCAATCTAAAGAGAATTAGTAAAGAAATTGAGGAAGAGAAAGAGCAATTCGAATTCTACACTCAAATGCTACACAGTAATCAAAAATTGCTTTGATAACAAGTAGTTCTGTTTGCTTCAAGCATAACAGAAATAACTCACATGATGCACTCTGTTTGCAAGCACAGCAGTTTTTTCACTTTTTTTTTTTGCTGGAAATAGATAGCACCTGACAAAATAAGTTATTGCTAATACATCTTAAATCTAAAAAATGCATTGGGTTATAACTTTGGTAGCCAGTCACTAATAGGCAAAGGAGAAGCTGATGTAATTGAGAAGTTAAAGATGACTTTGAGCTACCTTTTCCTCTGTGTTCATTCTGATGTAATTTTGGGCAATTCAAAGAGTTAGTTGAGTTACAAGAAGACTATGTTTTCCTACGGGTATAGAATCTGCACAGTGTTATGTGCTGATCTTCCCAAGGTGTTTAAAATAATCTAAAAACACTGTTACACTTGGATTTTGCACCCCAAAATTTTTATTCCAGTTGAATCTCTGTGACTCATTGATTTTAAAGCTCTTCTTTGTGTAGTGCATTTTGACTGTCTGGTGAAGCTGCTGAATATCTATCTTAATCAACTCCTGTAAATAGCTCTTCATATTTCATCAGTTTTCATTGTTCTGTCCATCACTTAAATATATTTTCCTTAGAAGGAATGTTAAAGTTTCTTTTACATTGCTAAGGATAATGTATAAAAGAAGTCAAATACTGAAGATTGCTCAATTGTGTTTTTTCTTTTCTTTTTAAATGTTTTACTTAAAATACCAAAGAATCTCTTTACATAATCTTTAACCAGTTGTGAAAATAACTTCTATCATTATGAGATAGTTAAAATATTTCCAGTGAAGGTTCCAAAGTCACATTTTCTGCAATTATGCTTCTGGCTGCCACCACATTCTGTCGGGGCTGATTTACTGGATAATAATAATTTCATACAAAACTTTGTCAAGTTACCAGTCATGACAAGATTTTTCTATGTGACATGCACAATTTCCAAACAGAAAAGAGGGAAGTCATTTGCATTTCTCTGGTGTCCTGGTGGCCCTTTTTTTATTGCCTTCTTAGATGAGTGGCCGAGAGCAGTGCTAAAAGCACAGGCCCAAGTGCTAGGTATGTTCCACCACTGAGCTGCACCAGCGCTCTGTGTCTTCTCTGCCCTGGCTGAAGGAAGACCCAAAAGGAGCTTCTGCCTTCATCTCCTTTTCCATCGTTCCAAAGTATTATGACATTTTTCTTCCATGATTTTAATTAAAATGTCAGCACATAATGATTTTGGAAAATCTTCCAAATTGATCTTGTGTGGTTTTGGATGCCTGAAAATCCTCACAGAATCACTGAGGTTGAAAAAGACCTCTGAGATCATTGAGTCCAACCTTTGATCAACACCGTGTCAACTAGACCCTGGCACTAAGTGCCATGTCCAGTTGCTTCTTGAACACTTCCAGGGATTGTGACTGCATCACTTTCCTGGGCACCAATTCCAGTGTAACTGGAATGTGTTTTAATTTTTTTAGTGTTTAACTCCAATCCTGTTTTCCTGTTTTCTTCTAATGCCCAGCCTCCTAGCTTTGGTATTTGCCTTCCTGCTAGACCCACATATTAGCTAGTGTTTTGCCAGTTCCTAGTTTAGTGTGGAAGGCTTTCAGTGCAAGAGAAAGCGTTTTCAGAAAACCAGTAACTGAAGTTCTAAGTTAAAAATAGCTTTTCAGTCTTAAATTTCAGTTAGCTGTAGCTTGTGGAGTAGTGCAGACATTTTTCTAGAATTGTTTTGGGTTTTTTAGTTCAGCTATGACAGATCTTACACAGCCATTAATAAATTTCTCTTATCTTTGTAGAAAATGTGCCAGATATTTCTGGGGGGAGGGGATCAGAAAAGTACTGTGTCACATGTCTGTGAGTCTCTGAAGTCAGTATAAACCTGTTCTTAAAAGCAGCTCTGAAACTCTGCCCCTACAGCCCTTTACCATTGGTGTAAAAATTTACCTAAAGAAGGGGAGAATTGACCTCATTAGTTTGCATCAATGTTAAGAGTAAGATGTGATCCTGGACAACTTGAAACTAGTTTCTATGAAATATTCATTAATCTGTGTAAAACCTTCAACAGACAGTGTTTCCTGTATATATTTATAATGAAACTTGAAACTAAGTAGTGCTGTTTGAACATTTCATCTAGTTTAGGCATATGCACAGAATTTTAATCACTTTTGGTTCATGGGGTTGGGGCAGTGGCAGTCAAACAGCAACGGGAAAGGCACTTTTCCCTCTAACCAGAAGCTGTCTCATTACTGGTCAAAAACTGAATTTGAAATGAAAAATCCTAAAAACTAAGTTAAAAGCTGGATTTCTGTAAGGAATTGTTACATACTGATGCTGCAGCACAGAAATAAGTTTCAGCCTTCATAAAATCCTGCTTCCTGTCTGTGAAATAATTTTGGCAATTCCTACATCTCAGCTACCAAGATATCACAATTAACAATGTTGTTCATATTAATTGTGGTTCCTAAAAATTCTGTGAGTCTTTTAGTAGTCTGAAAAACACCAAAATCCTTTTTGGTGAGGAAACGAAAAACATTTTAAAAATAATAATGACTTTTTAAAAAAATTTTAAAGCAATACATTATTCCAATCTCCCTGGAAAATGAAGAAATCTAAACATACCTCAGTTTTTGTATTTGCTTTTTATTTCACGTTTCATCTTGAAAATGCATTGAAGACTGCTGCTTATGAGCTGTGTAGGAAACAACACAATACACATGTTATTCACTCATTTAAATATGTTGAAAATGTTTGCTGTTGGCTTTGGACTTTAGTCAAATAGTTCTTCTGGATATAAAACTCAAGAGAATGTGAAGTATATTTTTATTCTGACACAAAAGAACTAATGTATCTCCCCTCCTACACACACTCAAATAAAGTGTGTGTCTTTCAGATAGCTGTGGTGATCCCTGGGAAGAAATGAGATAAAATCCACTTTGTGCCATGTTTCTTCCTTTAAAACTGTACATAGTGACAGTTGCTTATAGTATTTTTCATTATATTTTAATTCAGATTTATTGCTAAAAATACTGTTTTGTTATGTTTTAACATTGATTCAGTCCTTGTAATGAAACATGGTGGAAATGTGATGGAAAAGCTATTTCCACTCAATGCTTGTATTTTCACACAGCTTGAATAATTGCCCTATAGCTTATCACATTTCTTTCTCCAATTCTCCCCTACAGCTGACATAAATGTGGACATATCAAAACCTTTGAAAGCAAATCTCAGTTTTGCCAGACTTGACCAAATAAACCAGTTCTTGAAGGAAATCATAACCACAAATGAAGATGTGCCCAGGAAGGAGGCTGCTTCATCAGCTGGCATTATTCCAGATGAGGACATCACTTTGATATCCAGACACCCCAGTACAAAGGACTTTCTACCTGCAGCCCACACCAGCACTGTGCAAAAGGCTTCAGTGCAAGAAAACTTGTGGCAAGCCCTTTCCTGCTTCCAGAAAATTTCCCTTCACACCGTGCAAATGGTTGTTTTGATGGAAACCATCCCACACCCCAGTAAACCTTGTTTGTTAGTCTCTTTCTCCAACCTCAGTGGGAGCCTGAATATTAAAAGTGGACATAAAACTGCAGGTAAGAGGTTTTTTTTTGAAGTTGGAAGAGCTACTGGTTTGTGTAAGTGGTGGTCTAGTGATCATTTCAAAGTGTAGGGCATTGCAGGGAGCTGCTGCAGCCAGCATCATAAATCCACAACAGAAAATAGCAAATCCCTGATAGATTCTATTACCCAAGTTTTCCTTTCTGTGAGGGAGCACCCAAGAATGATTAATTCTGTAGTTAATATCCCCTAGCTTGTAATGACTAATTTATTGATGGAATTCTGGCTGAAATAGTGGTTATGAGAACCAATCCTCTGGTATTCCAATAATTTAGCACATAATTCAAAGGGCAAAATTTTGACAGTTTTTACTCTGTAACGAGATTTTCTTGTTAAGACCTTTGTTTCTGTCTTAAAAAATGTAAAAATAATTGTTCAGAGCCCTGACAGGTGCTACTATGTAAATATTGGGTCATGCTGTTATTGTCCTCCAGATTTATGAAGTTTTCAATTTTTACATGTTTCCTCTGCACACCTGAGAGTCACACAGGGGAAACAGGCACTCTGGCCTCATTACTGAAGCACTGCAAGGAAACTTCATGCTTCGGGTGCAATTAACCAGATACCAGAGACTCATTTAAAATGGAGATATTTTGAGTGTCATTGTAAATTGTTTTATTAGCATTTCAGTAAATTAATAAGATGGTATATTTCCATGATGTGGAGATGAGCCAGATGTAGGTAGTTGGAAGAGTAGCTTGAGAGGTAAAACGGTCTCTGGCTGAGAGGAACAAGTTGTTGGCCAGCTGAGGTGGTGATTTATTTCTTTTTCATCAGAAATATTTTTCCTCAGGCCAGCAAGTTCCAGTTCTTCTTTATTGTTTTAAAAGTTAAAAATGAAAAGTTTAAGGTTCATAGGACATGAAAACCCATGAAAGTGCCAGGGCCAGAAACTTTTGATTTATCCATTAATAAACAGCAGTGCAGGCAGGAACAGTGCCTGTGTTCCCACGCTTTTCCACTCGGATCACCAACTCTAGCGTAGAAGGCACTGCAACTGAGTAAAAGCCTTTATAATGTGCTTTAAATAGTTTTAGTTTTGTTTCTGTGTCATAATCCTCTTCCCTTCCATCGGTTCCCCTCTATCATTTGTGCATTATCTGTCCCATGGTATGTTATGGTGTCCACATCATGCTTCGATACATCAAAGCTGGGCTGCTCCCTCACTGTTCTATAAAGCAATTTGGCAAACTCACATTGTATTTCACTTACTCTGGAGGTTTTCATCCTCTCAGAAGGAGGACGTACCTTGCCTTGCACGTTAAGCCTCAGAAACATTTTCAGCTATGAAGTTCTGTTTCTTAATTCTTCTGGCAGTCTGAGGAAATCAATCTTTATTTTATGCGTTATAAGCCATATATGAATCTTCAGTATGGTCATAGTCTGGCAGGCGTTGTGAAGTGGAGCAATACTGATGTCAAATCTAATGAAAATGGACATTAGTTATTCTATATAAAGAACTTCCATAACCAGAAAATTAGTAGACATCAACAGATGCTTTTCACATTTTTTTCCAGTTAAAAATGCTTTATCTCTATAAAAAGAAAAATACATCTGCATGAGGTTTTGCATACTGTTGTGATGGTGCAATAAATTAAGTTCTAATTAGAGCAAAAGACACACTTCCATAAAACTGATTGAAGTTGTCAAAAAATCTTTTAAGAATTGGCTTGGATTTTTTTTTTACAGTTGTTCATCTGAGTTTAAAGTGCTGATAGAAACCAAGGTGGAAATTACAACTTCAGGAGAGAAGTTAAAATACTCAGTGTGGGGGAAATGGTATTATAATCTTATGTTAAAAATCCTTTAGAAGAATACCACAGTTGCTGACTAGATTTGTTTTATTATTACAAAGAAATTATGCAAGCTAACCCAATTTTTAAAAGTTTTTAGCTATGTCTTGAGAGGAAGGAGCATTTAAATATCTCAGTTTTTCACTACTGTTCCTTTTATAAAAGGTTTTATAGATGCACCTTTTGAGCTGAACAGGGTTAATGTCAGGTTTTTTTAATAGAATGAAACTAATACGTGAATACTTCCCCGTGTCTTTGATTTTACAGTCGAATAACTATTGTGACCATCTGCAGCAGCTGCATTTTACGAATTATTTGCTGAACCAAGCTAAGCGCAATGACAAAAGTAGTCATCTCAGATGTACTGTTAAAACAGAGGAAGAAAAAGGAGCATTGCTTGCCTTTTGTACAGTATGGCCATCTGCTGTACAGATGTTATTATATAGAATGACTTCAGATACAATAATTGTAGAAAATTTTCATTAAAACCTCAACAATTTGCACTTGTTTACTTGAATCTGCATAACTCCCCAGTGAGACAACACAATACGCTTGGGGTTTCTTTGGTTCTCACTAGCTTGCTCTTTGATCCTTTTTGATGTGCTGACTTTAATAAACATAGTTAAAAACACTATTCAAAAACATCATGGAAAAAACTACAAAGGAACAATTATAGCAGTAGAAACTACTCTAATCCCTTACTTACGCAAGCTATTTTTAGTGAAATACGGTTTTTTACACGTTTTATGTGGCAGTGTTTTATAAACAGTGTAAACGACCCCTTTTCCAGATGAATTTTAATGCAGGAGATGAAGTTGTTTTGTAAGGAATCCTATTTGCTAGGAATTACTGAGCAAAAAAAACCTCACAAGAATATATATTGTCGGCGTTTTCCCTCCCTTATAGGGGGAAAATAAAAGTGCATGACCTTGTGTATTGCTTTCATTTCTTTTCAGCTGAAATTAAGAAGAAAGCTTGCTATCTAACTTATTTTTTTTTAATTATGAGTTTTCCCTCTAGACTTTACTGGTTTAATCATGGAAACTAAAGGCATTCTAGTTTCATTTTTCTTCTTAATTTCTTACGAAACGAAAAAGTTTTAGCTTCTGAAAAACAGAGGGGCTAATTAGTTGAATGATTTCACTTCTAACAAAATTAATTATAAGTGTTGAACACTCACATTGTAATTGGATCAAACTAAAACACCTCTATTTCTATATATCCTGCTGTGCTGTTGTACAAACCCAAAACTTTAGTGTGTCAAGGGACTTCGTCTTTTGGACATTTTTCAGGTTTTAGTACAACAGTTACTTATAACAACATGGTTACTATTTCTGTTAGAATACTTATGTTCCCCTCTGCACTCATGTTTAAATACTCACTATTTTGGTTTTAGTAAAGTAATACTGTTGTAGACTGTATTGCAGTGTACTGGCAGAAAAAGAAGAAATGAAACAAAACAAAATCCCTTTAAAAAAAAAATTTACTTTAGTAGAGGCTACTGTTATAGTTTTCCTGATGCCCTTAAGGGTAGGACTTTGTTGTACTGATGTTCAATAAAACAATTATCTCTAGTCATTTTATATTTTGTGGCTTGGAGTTACAAATTAAAACTTGTACCCATTTTTTAGAATACCAAATACTTAGCTTGGCAGCTTATTTGTACTGTTGATGAAAACCCCAACTCCAAGAACTGCTGTTAGACCTGGTTCAGTGTGTTTTGTCCTCTGAAGTGTGTGGCATCTTCCACAAATGTTTACAGCTTGAGTCCCATGTACCCAGTCAGATCTGAGATCGCTTGGTACCGTGCTTGAGGTGAGTGTGACTCACTCCTTAACTGTCAGAGGGCATTAGAATTGAAATCAGTTTTAGCAAGCAATACTAGAAAATAGAATGCAATTCTAAACATATGGCTTTTAGTTAATTTAGGTTTGTAGTTGAAATTAGCACTACCTACCTGCCAAAAGAGCAGATAAATTAAGAGAATTGAGGACCGTTCTTTCCCCAAAGTGAAAGAGAGCAAGAAGCCTGTAGCCTCTCAGTGGAGCCTTATTTTACTCTTGCTGGACACGGGAGGGAAGTCGTGCTGTTCAGTGTCTGTACTGAGAGAGTTACAGACATAAAATATTCCAAAGATCATACACAGAATTCCCCAGCCCTTTGTCCCATATGTAGAGATGATTACTTTAGCATATAAATAAGGGGGAAAAAATAAACACTAGTTGAGCCTATGATAATTGCAAGTATTTTTACTAAACCTGAAAATAATTACATACTTGAGATACTTTACAGAACCTTTAGAAATTAAATGCAGATATGAATTGGTATAGCGCAAAGACCAAACTTCAATTTGGAGTTAACTAACTCCCTTGAGAAAACTCTGCTAAGGCGTTGTCATAGCCTTTGGATGCTGCAGATATGCAAGTTAGCCCATGGGGAAATAAAACTTTAAATTAGATATGACTACCTAAAATAATATGCAGCAGTAACAAGCCATTTACAACACCCAGAAGGCGTTTGTTACTTTTAGAAAGAAATATAAACTCTTTCCAACACTTGAACAATAGGAAATTAATTCTCTGTCAGTGAAAGCCAGAGGACAAACTAAATATTTAAATGGCCACTGAGGACTGAGGTGGAAGTGCAGCTTGTAGACAGCTATACAAATCACTACCAAACCTTAATGAATATTGGGTGTAGGCATCAGGGTCCTGTCAGATTTGACACGGTGTCCCAAGTAGCTTAAACCCAACACTCAAGGAAAGGTGGAGACCTCATCAGGTCTCTAACATCTGGGATTTTATTTGTCATTTTGGCATATCCTGCAAGCGCAAAAGAAAGAGTAAAAGGGGATTATCCTGACAATGAAATGAGTTACTGAATCTTGTGATAATGAAAAGCAGAAGAATTCTAATTCCTTTCTATAGTCCCTGAGGTGGAGGTGCGTTTATAGTTCTGCAGGAGTATAATATAGGAGGGAAGAACAGATGGCCTAAAATCCATGAAACAAGACACCATCTAATCCCAGGACTGAGTACCACTATTAATCCTGGTCAGATTCCCTACTGATACTTTGTAATAGGGTTCAGAATTGCTACTGATGAACTAGCACATTAACTTCAGAGAGTAAAAAAAAAAGAATTAAAAGTTCCTTGAAGGTTATTTGTTCAAGACAGTGTGCACTAATTTTGTAGACCTGCATTTACTATCTGACTAACTCAGCTTTAAAAATATTTCAGATGAAATTTGATTCAGAACAAATATGGTTGGGTTTGTAATCTCTTCAGCTTTTATTGTGAAATTAATTACATATTTTTTGCAACTGGAATTTCTTTTGATAGTGGCATCCCAGTGTGTATGTTACAGTAATATGTGATACAGTATTTACATGGAAGTAAATTTAATAGACTGTTTAAATTCATGAGACAATAGATATAACAGTGAAAGCTGGATGTTTTCTTTATACATTTTATGCTTTCTGTGATGTTCTTCTGGTTCAATCTTCATTTTTCAGTGTGAGGTGTAGGACACAGAGGTTAGACATTACTTCCAAACGTAGGGACCAGTTACTTAAGCTGTTTAAATTGTTGCTTTACTGACACGTTTCTTCTTTTTCCATGTCAAGAATATTTTTATGGGATGGAATCACTAGCTTGCTGCCCAGACAAAAGGTGCAATTTCGTAGGAAATTCAGGTTATTGTAGCCACACATTTCCACATGCTGCCTTGTGCTAGCTCAGTTACTTAGGTAGCTGATCAATGGATTGAGTCAGGGCACTCATTTCTCTGAAAGCTAACCCAATACTAAAGAGTTTGCAGCAAGATTGACTCCTTCAGCTGGTTCACTGGACGGGTACACTTTAATGATCACGCTGGCACAAATGAGAATTCAGAGAAGTATACAAATGAGGAAGGATTGAAGGGAGAAGATTGGAATACACCTGGACCTGGACTGTCCTTGATCCTCAGGAGCCACATTCCAAAAGTGGAGGGAAACCTGTTTGGTTTTTGTGGCCTGGGTGTATCTGTCGAGCCTTGAACTTCCACAAGCATAATTGACTGGGTTAGAGAGGCCCAAATAGAGCTCAGCTGCTGCCAGGCACTATCTTCAGGATAGTTTATTTATAAAGAAAAGTTGTTCTCTAGTTCATGGACAATATAGTTTACTAAAGCAGTTAAAATTCACTGAATCAAGTGTTAGAGCCAGAGGAGCAAGACATCAAAGCTGTAACTCTAAATCAACTTTGTGGTGATTATATTGGATACATTTTGAGTGGCATCCACTATTCTGTAATGGTTCCTTTGCTGGCCAACCATGCAGTGTCTGATTTTTCAGTTGTGCTAAGTATCTACAACTTTAAGGATCACTGACATTTGTAGGTACCAACTATCTCCTGAAAATAAGCCAAAGTTTTCAACCAGCCACCTAAAATTAAGATGTGAAAATGCATAGATCTTTTTCTAAATTGAAGAACGTTCCCATGTCCATCTGTAGAGCTGGAGTAAGAATTTTTAGCTGCTTCTCTGAAACCTGGTGTTATCTAAAAATAAGATGTTTTTGATAAAGGAACCAAGTACTACTCACATCAATATAGCATTCACTTTTGAAAGCTGGACTCACAGATGCAATATGAACACTATTTTTGTTGGTTTATATTATGCATTTTTCACCACCTAATTGGAATAACATAAGGCAATATGGAGCTTTACAAATATATTCTAAATTATTGTACTCCGAAGACAGCCTTGACCAATAATTAAAATCCCTTTGGATCTAAACTTTAATATGCCCTCTGTGATCAGGCATCACAAAATCCAGAATTACCGAATCACCAAGTGAACTGAGATTTTTCAGTTATTTAGTATGCAGTAGTGTAATGAACATGATGTACCTGCCCAGTTATTCTTTAAGGGAGATGAGCTCATTTCAAATAGATAACCATCTTTGACTTCTCTTCTGATTCATCACTGACCTGAACTCCATTTGAACCTTGTTAGACACAAAACAAGCAGGATTCCTGGCCTGAGCTATAAAATATAATTAAGCCCTTTTGAAATGATGTGTAAAAGAACATAGCTTTACCCCTACTATAACTACTACCACCACCACAACCAATAAAGTTAAATCAACCACTGCCTGTAATGGATTAAAATAATAAATGTTCCTGGATTTTAGTGTTTGAAGTACTTGAAGAAAACAGGCTCCCAGCAGCCAGTACCGTTGAATGCATGGGGACATTTATTAGTGATGAATTCAAGGGTTTGGCCTGTTTAAGATCGTTGCTTTCTGTTTACCGTGTGTTACACATCTCATGTGTTTACAGAGCCCATATGTGTCCCAATGTAATGCTGAAAAACTCTCTTTCACTAAAGAATAGCTAATTGGTAACATGTAAGTATTGTTCTCATGGGGAGAATGAACCATCATAAGATTCAGCTTGATACTAATGAGAAATCCAGTGCAGTCAGTGGATTGTTAACCAAATCTCTCCTGGAAAATTGTTCTTAAAGCGGTTCTTTACTATGCTTCGCCATTTGTTTGCTACTGCTGTTTCTAGACTTGAGTAAATTGGCTGGCTCCTAAATTAACTGCAGTATTTCCCCTGTAATTATTTTCACAGCTTTGTAACCCTTTCTTCTCAGAAGATGGTTTGTCAAGGATACTTGTCAACAGAGCATTGTAACTGTAGTGTAACTACCCTGTATGTGATGTATTTACAGTTTTCTTAAGAGGAAAGAATTGTGTAGATAGTTGTACCAATATATTAGATATAACGGCATATTTACATTTTAATAGCTGTCTTAATGACAATCTGAAAGCAGCTACTGAAGTTACAAATGTGAAGAGTGAATGTTCAGAACCAAATATCACAGACTATCACTTCAGTAGAAGGTAGTAAGGAAAATCACTTGCTAATTGATCTTTAGCAGCAAGATTGTATCTCTGCCACCCAGGCATGGAGGACCCACGGGAGAGCCTGGAGTTCTTCCTTCAGAGGGCACCACGATCCCTTGGGTGGGAATACATTCGACAGGCTGCTGCTGGCGGTGAGATCACATGGCTCACGTGCCTCTGAACCAGCATGGCTGGATCTGTGCTCTGGGACACACTCTTGCTTCTGAGCTGCCCCAAACTCAGAAAAGCAGTTTTCTTCATAGTGCTATTGTTTGTAGCAAAGCTACTGGCTTTTCAAAAGAGAGCTAAGTGCCAGTTCAGTGCCATTTGCTACCTTTGTTAAAATACATATGTTTTCATTTTCTTAATTGTCTTGTCCCCTATTGAAGTTTGCCAATTAAAATCATGCTCTGTGTTGCATTAGGTGACAGTGCAGTGAATCAAACAGCATTTGCAGCTAAGGAAGAGCAAATGCACTGGGATTAATAGAAGGAAAAAAGCTCCTTCTGTATTTCTGCTCATTTCATTTGGAGTTGATTCAAATATCAACATTCAAATGTTTTTGAGAACAGAAGTTCCGTGGTTTATGTTGAAACATTGTCTTTCCCTTTGTTAACCAGGAAGAACAAGTAGAGCTCTTTTTTAATACCTGTATTGCTTAAACCCTAAGTGATTGTTGCTGTAAGGCAGGGATTGTTTTTATATATTTGCTGCTTCTATTAAAATGGGCCAGCTCTTTCTTCTTCTATTCACACAAAAGGTTTTATGCATATGCAGCAGTTTAACAAGGATGAAGCCTCCTATTATTGACAAATGCTAATGCAACTCTACTATAGTTTTATATAAACCTTAATCTAACTATGTGTAAAACTGTATTAGGGTACTCAGATTCTGTGAGATGTCTTTGTAAATCTTAGCATAAATCAAGTATATACTGACTAAAAAAAGATGTTAGAATATCAAAATAAATGTCTTTAGGTAAAATTTTTTCACTGTTTTGTTGTAATGATCTCCATCTTTAATTTTGAATTTCTTGAACATGACAAGCTAGCTATTTTTAAACCCTCCTACATTATTTCCAACCATATAAAAATACCTGGATATTCCTTTTGAGCGTATGTCATCATAAAGGTAATCCTTGCAATAGCACACAGAAGCCTGGTCTAAGTTCTCTCTTGCTCTATTAGTGTAGATGTGTTTTGTGGTGCTATTGTGTTTCTGGCTGGAGTCTGACAGGGGAGGGCTGGCAGCATTTTTTAAACGCTGTCCAAAGCAAGTGCTTCATATTTATTAGTCTCTTGGAGGAGTATTTTAAAAGTCATGAAACTATTTGTTCCTAAAAGTAAATTATTGCACGTACTGAAAAGTGCATTGGTGTTCATGAGCCATAATCCAAA
Source organism: Ploceus nigricollis (assembly GCA_013399945.1). Lineage (NCBI taxonomy): Eukaryota > Metazoa > Chordata > Aves > Passeriformes > Ploceidae > Ploceus > Ploceus nigricollis. The sequence goes on from VXBC01007021.1 coordinate 415,400, forward strand.
CAGCACAAGTTAACTTCTACATGTCACAGCAGTCATTTATGAAGATATATTGCTTCTTCGTGCTGCCATCTCAAGTTCACTTCAAATGGAGACTTTGATTTAATCTATTGAAACTGAAGGCAGACTTCCACAATAGAGGTTTGTGAGAGATGCATGGAAGAACTGAGTGAAAATAGGGTGTGGGATGGCAAAAACAAGGGAAAATTATTTTGCATCTTTACTTTTCTGAGGTGATTGCTTTAGTCATGGGAAAGCACTTCACAGACTGAACATATACTTTTAGGATTTCCATAGAAATAGTACCCTATTGGAACTTGTCTCAGACACAGACATCTCTTTACTTACTACTGCTTTTTAAGGCTTATGCATACTTGTTCTTCATTTCTTTTCTTTAAGCTTCCTCAAAACATCACTTCATGCAAGTTTGTCTAAATGCTCTCTGCATTGCAGTTTTTCTAACAGTGAACAGTGTTTTTTTATGCTGAATCACTTCATCCCTGAAAGGACATGTAGGTACAACTGCTAGAAAGGACAAGGGTGTGATTCTTGTCTACACAAGAGCACTCTGGGTCACAGCAAGAAAAATAAAAATCTCTTCCTGAGTTCCTGAGCTTTTCCTAGTATTTGTAGGACACAATCCATGGATGTGTCTTGTAATATTTCATGTACTGAAAACTAACCAGCACTTCCTTATTCTTAATTGTTTCTTCATTTCTCATTGTTTGCTTAGTATTTGAGAAAGGCACTGCTGATTTTGAACCAGCAGTATTATGTGCTGAATGCTCAGTTCTGCTTCTAAGCTGTTGGATATTGTGTTTTCTTTGTACTTTGTGGAGCTGAGATGACAACACAAAGAGACTGCAAAGCATAATCCTTCCAAGTGTAATCCCAGTGAAAGAAAACATAAATAAAACCACTTGTATTCTGGCATTCCTTTTCCCCTTCTGTTATTTCTGCAACTTGGCACATATTCCAATAAAACTATACGAAGAAATTTCTCTATATTGAAGGATTGTGCAATAGTTAGCAAGAATTTCTTCTCTTTAAAATGAAAATTCCATATAGAATATGAAAAAAATATATATATAATTTCCAGGTATTGAAGTGCCTCTTAAAATAACTAACCATAGCAGGGTGTCAGTGTGTGTAGATGCTACTTTTCTTGATTATCACTGAAATTCAGTGCCAAAAACCACCTTGAACAGATCTGTCCCATAAGCCTGTTACCCATGAGAGCAGATGCAGGATTTCAGAAGCCAGTTGAAATAAAAACCACCAAAGCTGGAACTCCTTTTCCAGTTGGTGACAACAGTCCTGTTGATTGGCATGGGACAATGGTTTGTTTGAGCCCTTGATCATTCTTACTAAACTCCAACTGCTCAAGGGAGAGATGGTTTAAGTTTGTTGTTCCTACTCAGGTTGGACACAATTCAATGCCATTATTACTATGGGCACTGTTGGACCACCTTCCTAGTGTTTGCTGGTTTAAAAAAAAAAATGCAATGTATTTCCTTCCATTACAAAAAATAGTGCTTAGTATTATGAAACTTTAAGCCCCAGGATGCAGACAGACTTTTTCCTTGGATACTGGGAGAGATTCATAGGAGAAGTTTTATTGCATGGATTCAAAACAGTGAGTTGTGTTTTGGGGGGATTTTTCTACCAGCAAAGTTATAAAAATAAAAAATGAAACTGTACCTTGAAACACCTGTGTGTAAGCCTTAGGTGGTTTTTTTAATCTTTTGCCGTTTGTAAATGTCTAGTTTCATTACAAAAATAAACTGTGTGCATTATGAAGTAGGGTGACATCCAACATTCAGGGTGTTGAGTCCAAGTATTAGCACCAAAGGAGATAAAAGTTAAGCCAACCTCAGATGTAGTGGTTTCCATGTAAATATACAAAAGAAATAGATATATTAGGAATGGTTTATTTTATTAAGCAGTGATTTGCAGTAAGTTAAATTTGCAAGAGCTGGGATATTTCTAGATGATGTGTCTATCCTCAAAATGTTTGTCTTTAATGAGAGTGTGTAAGTTCTGTCATAAATGTAATCTGCCATTATCATTTTTAGGTTTTATGAAGCTATGTAAAGTTCAAAAGGTTATGATATGAAAACTTTAAACTCTTTTCTCAGGAAATGTGCATTATGTATTTTGAGATAAGCATTTGTTTTGAATTATTTGAATTCAAACAGTACCCTTCTTCTTCTGCTAAGTACTCCTAAGTCTAGCAAGGTGCTATGTTATAGTAATTAACCTGGACAAAAGCAGAAAGAACAGTTCAAAATTACTATTTCCTATCAGTTTCAAATATAATCAAGTGAAGCAGCTGTTCTTGTTCTTAATAGACTTTTTTGAAAAAAAATTCATAGTTTAATGAAAAATGTCTCTTCTCATAAACCTTAAAATACTCAGAACGCAAAAAGTCATGTTTTGGCAAATGGTTCTTTGTAAGGAATGTGGATGAGACATACCTGCTCTGTTACAGCAACATGGTATAAAGCCTGGTTGATAGTGTGGGAAGAGCAAGCTAAGTAAAAAAACCAGGAAATTTTAAAAATTACAGATCTCATTGCCCAGCTGTGATGTCCTTCCTTGGAGACAAGAGTGATTGTCCACACGAGTATTTCCATGAAAGTCAGTGGGACTACTTGCATGAGTAATGGCTTGTGGGCAGGGATCCCCAGGCTCATGGTAAAGTGAATTCAGAAAATAAGCACAAAAATGTTGGGAGAATAACTGCCAGTGGGATTAAATTTCTCTCTCTCCTTTTAGGAATCCATGGATCATCTTTAGTCCTTGACATAAAAGATTTCTTACTTAAAACAAGTCTCAAAGAAAGAGCGAAATCTCTGATTGGCCCTTTTTGCTGCTCTGTTAATGTGGAAGCCAAGTGGTGTAAGCACAGTGGTGATCCTGGCCCAGAGCAATCTGTTCCAAAAATCTACATTGATTTGAGAGGAGGACTGCTGCAGGTTTGTATAAGATGCTTATGGTTGTGCTGTTGAGCTGGACTGGCTTTGGATGATTGAGTTTTCAAAAATAAATTTCATTAAAGCCTTCGCATCCTACAACTGGTCGCTAGGTTGGGGATTTTTGCATGTTTGATTTGGGTGGTTTTTATTTTACCTTATAAAATAAGTATCTACTCTTTCATGTAAACTGTTGATTGAAAAATTGTGTACTGTGTTTTGGGTTTGATTTATTTTTTAAAAAAATACTTCTTTTAAAAAATACTTCTGTATTTTAGCTGTATGTGTGTGTTCCTTAAAACTACTGGATCAAATTACTAACACAATATCTAGGGTCATGTTGTGATGGGTGTGTGTTTGTCTGTCCATGATCTACGTGTCTGTAATGCCTAGGGGTAGCCCTAAGAAGTACATATCCTTTCTTTTTAAACTTACAAGGATTTCTCAGGGGAGTAATTGCAAACTGTCGTTTGTAACAATTAATACTTAGTTTTCCATGCTATCCTCTCCTTTTTGGAAGTGCCCACAACTTGAAATCAGTCCAGGAAGCTTGGGAGTTCTTGAAATGAAAAATAGATTCCGTGGGGCTTAAACAAGTGGGCTTTAAGATATGTCTTGTTTTAATTATTTTTATTATAGTATCTATACACACCAAATGTTTTAAAATAAATGCATAAATCAAGTATATAAAACACAAAAAGGAAATTTTGACGTTTAATTGTGTCAGTAAGTTTTTTCCCAGAATTGGCATTAGAAGGTCTTAGAAACACAGCACTGGCAACAGGGTTAATCAGATAATACAAATTTAGAAAACAGTTTGTCTTAATGAATAAATAAAGTCAGTTTGTTTCTTTGCTCCTTTTTTTATTTTTTTTTCACAGGTACTTGACTGACTACCTAAATGTGTTGGTAATAAAATGCCTTTTTTTTTTCCAAAATTTTGAGTTTTGAGAAGTACCAAAAAAAAAATCTATAATTCTCAGAAAGCCATTTATTGTTAGATATAATTAGGGACAGTTAGCTTTTGCAGAAGATCATTAAGTGTTTGGTCTGGCAGAATAGATTTGAGAATGCTGACAAAATCATTAGCAGTTCTGTTTCAAATTAATTTATTTATGGCTAATGATTTTACCAGCTCTAAACATGACCTCACCTTTCACTGTTAATTTGTATTGCATCAGAACCTTGAGAGCTTATGTAAAATCAGTGCCTCATCTCTGAACATTGTAGTAGGAGTTCCATGCCCTGGAGTTCCCAGCTGCCTACAAATGAAATTAATAAAAGTGTGAGATGGAGAAAAATGTTCCTCCCTCCTCTGTCAGTGGAGAGCTGGGACCTCTGGGATTGGCTTAAGGTGACAGAGAGGTCCTTTGAGGTGGTGCTAGAGTAGGTATGGGACCCCGAGACCAGAGATACTCCAGAAAAAACCACAGTGGAGATGCACTAAATTCAGGGGATACCTGCCTAGGCTGGGAATGTTTAGCTCAGGACTGGCTGTGGCTGTGTTTCAAGAGGGTCTTGGTTTATTCTGTGTGCTTACTTGTAGATGCAGGGCAAGAAAAAAACTGCCTTCTTGGCAACTGCACTCCCTTTAGGAATCTTTTGATTTTTTTTTTCACATTTGAAAATTGGTATTCCCCCATTGAAAAATTTGCACTACTCTTTATGTGCATACCCGACTTGGTTTACTTTACTCACAGCCTTACCATGACTTTTAGGTTACAGCCTGGGCATTTTGATTTCATCCCACACTGGTTCCAAGTCTAATTTCTGTATTGCTAGTTGTTTCTTTGTCTTCCATGTTACTTCAAGGCCTGCTTCTGCACGTGAAGTCTAAAGTACTTGTTCCCATTAATATAATTCTCTCAAACAGAAGCTTGATCTGAAAAAAGCAGCAATGCTTGTCAAAGCTGGGAGAAAGAAATGCCTTCTTGCCTTTTATTTTGCTACAAAGTGTGCAAATCTTCTGGACTTTGCATGCCCAATTTTATTAGATATTTTTCTGTATTTCTGTTTTAAACCTCAGAACACTCTGGACTTTTAAACCTCACTTGGAGGACTTACAGAACACCCAATTCATATGCTTAAATTTTGTGCTTAAGATGATCTTTTTGTGCTTAAGATGGTCTTCTGCGTCACATTCTTTGCTGTGTCACTTAGTTTTAAATGTATTCCAGAATTCCAGTTTTGGAGCAACAAGCTCTTTGAAGAGTTTAAACTTTGTATCTTTAAGGGGTTTTTGTCATGTCTTAAACTGAGAAACCTGTGACCAGTCCTAGCATTATGTACAGTTTTTGAATATAACGTTTAAGATCTGTGGTCTTCCAGGCAGCATCACTATGAATTGTTAAATGGTAGGAATTAATGTTTTCCTTCAGATAATGAAAAGAACACATTTGACAAATGGTTTTGTAAGGATATTTTGTTGCTTTTGTCCTTTATTTTAAAATAAAGAATGCTTGCAAGCAATTAAGGTGTAAGTAGAGCAGACTCAAAGCCATAAAAAGTTCCTGTTGTTTTGGGGAGATGTTTTTCTCTTCAAAAATGGCTGAATATTTGTATGTAATTTTGTAATTTTTTCATCTTTTCTCTTTCTCTCTCTCTCTTTTTTTGTCTTTTTAAAGGTTTTCTGGGGTCAAGAGCATTTGAACTGTCTAGTTCTTCTCCAGGAGCTTCTGTGGCAGTACCTGACTAAAAAGGGCAGTGTAGAGACATTGATACCTGAACGTACAAACCCAGCCTGTTTTTCTGCAGAACGGAGTCAGGCCTCAAAACCTGAGCATACCTCAGATGATCTCAGAACAGGCCTCTTCCAGTATATACAAGATGCAGGTAATAAGGATATAATTTTGGCTCTCTTTTTTCCTTCCTTTTTTTCTAGATTATAAAGTAAAAATAGTAGTAACCTATTAGACATTACTTGCCTCTTACAATGAATAACTTTATAATTTTTGGAAAAGCAGTTGAAAAGACATCTGCTAGAATTAAAAAAAATACTTTAAAAGTCTTTTTTTATTTCTTTCCATTAAGCTGTAATGTTTTAAAAGTCAGGGAAATTGCTTTTTTATTTTCTCTCCTTTTGATCCCGAGGGATTTCTTTTTAATCACTTTGGTTTCATAAACCAGCATGTTTCTTTCTAGAAATTGTATAACAGATTATAGCTTTCTTTCATTTGACAGAAGCACAAAAGCTGCCCAGTGCCTATGAAGTTGTGTTTTACAATGAAACTGAGGATAGTCCAGGAATGATGCTGTGGAGATATCCAGAACCCAGAGTGCTCACTCTTGTAAAAATTAACCCTGTTCCTTTTAATACCACTGAAGACCCAGATATTAGCACTGCTGACCTTGGAGATGTTCTTCAGGTGGGTAATGAGTTTTCTTCTTTCAGCAACAGATGAAAATGTTACTGTTGTAAAGTGAAAGTTTTCAAACTCAGATTTATTAAAAATGAGCACAAAACAAATGTCAGGAGCTCTATAAAACCAATATGAGGTACATTGCACAGCTTGAGCATATCTTTAGTTTCAAAACTACTTGTATAAACCTTTTACCCACTTACCTCTGCAGTTTTTATGTTGCATAATAAGCTATAGCCAAGTTTATCAGGTTTAGTTTGTGAGCATACAGTTTTTATTCTTTCTTTTTATGGTTTCATCCATCAGTCTTTGCATAACGACTTCATTTGGTTTGAAACTGAAACATGTGAGGAAAGACTTGGTTTGAAATTTCCAAGATCTAGTGGAATCATTTAAGTAAAAGCTCCAATCTGGCTGTTCTCTCCTGTTTCTGTGATGGCAAATGGCTGCGCTGCTCCTAGTAAGATCCACAGGGCAGAGGGAAAGGGTCTGTTTTCTCTTTTTCTCTCATTTTACCTTGAGAGGGTTGAAGTGGATGGTGCAGTTTGACTGTGGGAGATCATGGAACTTCTCTTTGAAGGAAAGCTGAGTGCTGCAGTTTCCATGCCCCAAAAATGGACCATACCTCAAAATTACACTGATCCTTAATGCGCTGGAATTTTTGCTTTCTAATGTGTGCAATCGAGTCATTACATTTTCTCCTGTCTAGTATAATTCTTTTAAATTCACTTTTTCGTTGCATACATATTTTGATTTTAGCTCAATTTTAATTCTGGTAATCTCTGTTTCCCTTTTGTATTACAAATTGGACCTGTCTTTTTTTTTTTTTTTAATTTCAATCTGGTTGTTAATCAGAATAGTGTTGTGAGTCAAGGGAAATAAATATTTCCCGTTCTTCCTATTTGTTCAAAACTGTTGAATTATATTTCATTATTGCTGTGATGTTAAAAATTGCTTTTAAAGTTGATTTATTCACCAATATGCTTTGAGTTATGAATAAGTAGGATAATCTTCCTCAGATAAATGGTATAATGTTATTACTGTGCACATACTGTTGGTGAGATCATGTAAGTGTCCTGCCAATTTCTTTGCCCTCTAGACAGCCAAATGTCAGCTCCTTTCAGTTACATGAAAATTAAAATTAAATGGAAAAAATCAGCTCCACTTGGCATGAGGTTTGAATCAAAGATCAAAATTGTGTTATTGTAGGCTGTCTTGATGACCTATTAGGTTGCTGTGAAGGCCAGCATTTTGCCTCCTTTCAGGCTGGTATTTTTGGAGCACAGCACACAGCACACAAGGTTTTGGTTTAATTACATTACACTCCCATTATAGATAACAGACATCATGAACCGTTGTGTATGTGCTTGTGGAACAATATGACCCTGTCCAAGGGGAATATCAGTTCTTCTTCAAGTGGGCATACACAGCTGGACTTTTAGTAGCACACAGGTTCTGCTTTGTGCTTCCACACGACAGTCTAGAGAAGAGAAGATCCAACTCACTGTTGGATCAGAAAGTGAGAAGCACTCAGCTAGCAGGGATCAGGTTCTGTCAGCCTCTACTGGTGTTCATGTAATTCTTCAGATTTCTACCACTAGAGAAAATATAAAGATGTCAGCCAAATTAGGGGACATCTAGTCAAAAATTCTGCTTTGGGCACACGATGTGCAGAAATGCCTACAAGAAGATCCACGCTTTGGTTGTAGGCCATTAATTATGGTAGTAATTGTTGCCTGGCTCAAGGTGGTGACTTTCCACATTTTCCAGAAATGGCCATACACCTGATGAACAGCCATTTTAAACATGGGCAGTGTGCTTTTTTTTATTAATCTAACAGAGGTATGTGGGTGGAATAAGTTCTACAGAGTCAATTTTTAATTTCTTTAGGTAAATTGCATTTACTAAATACTCATATCAAACTTCAGATTCTAATTTAATTATGAGGCCTTTCATCAGCTCGACTTTTTCCCTGTGTGGATACATGTTAATTTATATACTGTGGATTTAGTGCATATGGAAAATTCATTAAATACAAAGAGAAAAAACATAAAACAGTATTTATTTTATTCAGGTCTTGATATGAAGCATTAGAGGAACATCTGCAAGCCAAAGACTATAGCTTTTTTGAAAAAAGGATCTAAATTTAAAAACAATAATGATACCAAGCTATATTAAAATATACTTTAAAAACTTTCCCAGGACTGTGGATATGTTCAAATGCAAGGAGGACCCATAATGTCCCCAGCTGTGTTACCAGTCTCCCTTAAACCTCTACTTCACAAAGATACAGTCAAAGGTGCCCTTCTGTAGTTTGTCTTGAATTTTTGTGGGTTTTTTTTCTTGAAGTTTTCCAGTTGCATGTTCTTTCTTCCTAAGTTGCTATGACATTTCATCTAGCTTTCTGTCTTTGTTAAAATTTAGCATAACGTTTTAATCATGGGTAGGTTTTAGAACTCTCTGTTTTTATAGCTATTATTCAAATTCCTGGAACTTGAAAAAGCTTCACCATAAAGAGAATTTTTCTAAATATTGAAGGTGCGTGTTATCTGGTACAGCCAAAGGATAGAGAACAGCTACAGATTATAAGAGTTGATATGAACTATATTGTTTCTGTTGAACCTTGCCTTGCTGCTATTTCTAAATTGCCCCAGAGTTTTTTATTTTGCTTTACCTTGTGTTGTTGCAAAGGGAAGCAGTTTCACAGGTCAAGTTTGTAATGCTTTGTTTTTACAGTCCAAACATTGTTGCTTTTATTTGTGGGGGTAACAAGAAGAACTGATGTCTCTGCCACAGCATACCATGTGGCATTTCTTTAGCAGTTTGAAATAGAGCTTGGATCTAATAGTTTGAAGGAAGTGAGAATCCTAGATCCGATTGCAAGAAATTGCAGCAGGATTATATTTCTTTGAGGTGGTAGAAAGTATCTGAGTTTGTTTTCTTCCCTGTTAAACAGACATGGCAAACTCTGTATAATCTTAAAGACCTTATTGTCCCATTTTCACATGTTGTAAATGTCCTTTGGCTCTGTGTGAATTTACCATTCTTTCAGATAACTAGTATTTGAGGAAACACCTTTCAAAGGTGAAGAATGGTATTGATGTGAGAATCATATGCCCACCTCAGGACTAGAGGGAAGTCCAAACTTGGAAAATTTTCACAAAATTTTTTCAAAAGGTAAAAAGCAAGATGAAGTAGCAATTCCATTATTTTTAAAATATTGAAGATTGATATATTGTTAAGTCAAAAAAAAAAGGATGCTCTCTGAGACTTTTTCAATTATAACTGATGAAACTTAAATCATTCAAGTAGACTGATAGTAAGAGGAAGTCTTGTGGTGTTATCTTGTGGTTAAAGATGAGCAACTTCAAAAGCCTATTTTATTCTGTGCTTAAAGAAAGACATGTATGTCTTTTGTTTATGTACACAAAACCAGAGAGAAAAAAGCTACTGATCTTGCTCCAAAAATTTAGTTACTGCTATATGTAGGTCACTCTCATGTGCAGATAATTTCTGTAATAAAAACTGTGCAGGTGTTTATAAATTTGTCTCAGTGAGTATTCACATGTGAAGACTCAAGGCATGCCACAGTTTAATATTAAACTATATTCTATAAGGCAACCAGCGCAACAGGGCAAAGGTCTTCTAATTGCTCTGTGATGGTCTTGTGGTGTGGCAGTTGAAGTTGGAATCTGTGGACAGTGATGATTCTCATTCCTATGAAATATGACCATGAAATGTCTTTCACCAAGAACTTTGAAGCATGGTAATAGCCTTCAAGCAGATTTTGATTTAGAATGTAACACATTTGTTGAAATGTGTCCTGCAGAGGTATCAGAATTGTAGAAGATACGTGAGCACCTTTAGGAACAAGAACAGGCTCAATTTCAGAGTAAGGGCTTCATAGTGTCTCTCTTCATCTCCTAAGTGATGAGGACATTGGCTTGATCTGGCTACTAGGACAGTTGAATGAGAATTTGTGGCAATTTCTTCCATCCTGATTGTTCTGGTTGCCTTGAAAGTATGGCATTAGGATGAAAGGAGTAAGAGCAATTTCTGATTTCAGACAATAGTTTATTATTATGCAGATAATGCCATTGTCCCAGAACACAAAGAATAATTGAAGAATATATTCTACATCATAACAAAGGCCTGTATATCAGAACTGTTGTGTGATGCTAAATTCAACTGTGCTTATACAGTTCCTTGGATCTGTCAGGTCCCTATCTGAGAAAGGACAAGTCATCTTCATTTCTGTGATATTTTTAAAATTCAAAAGAGGGAAAGCAGGAAAAGAAAGCAGGGAAAAAAAATCTGTTACTGATTCCGTAGTGACTTTCACATTGTGCAGATAGAATATGAGCCTAGCTACATTTAGATATTTAACCTCAAAGAAAGTTCTGTTGAATATTTGTGCTGCGAGGCTTAGAACTGTACTTGCACTGTGCGTCTAGTTTCCCCAAAGTCTTCCTGTGTCTTCCTGCAGTCTTAAGGATCTCAGATTTATGTTTATCTTTGCCTTTGATGTTGTTATACTTTTCTGATGTAATCTGGCTTATATTTTTATATCATTTATCTTTACCAAGAACAAGGTTGACAGGGGAGAGAGTAAAGATTGGGAGGGGTTCACCAAAGTAGGAAAACAGTTCATATGCTATCAGGGAAATGCTCTGCTTTTCTGTACAGGCAGGTGAACAGGACACACAAATTATCTCCTGTACAGCTGGAGGCCTGTTTTTATCTAGTGAACCTTTTACAGAGATTCTCATTTATTGTCATTCCATTGTAAAGTTGTCTTTCCAATGAGGGATGTTGCTGGCACTGCCCCATATCTCAAACAAAAGCTATATTTTGTCACAAGAGCATTTACCCAAGTGGCATGGATTTAAAAGCAGGAGAAAACCAGATTTATCTAATCAAAGTAATCATACAATGTGTAGTGTTCCAAATTCTAAGTTATCTGATTTAGTTAAGATGCATCACTAACACAGACTTAAAATTCTTTCTCCTGGATTGTCATCCAGTGGGAGATGCAAGCTGTTAAACAAAAGAAAGATAAACTACAGCATTTGCTCATTTCTCCATGTGAAGTTAAAATAAAATATCTGCTGAACTATAACCCTGACAGGTTTTTGTATTTGAGGATGTTTCCCTTGTGTACCTGCCAGGATTCCTATTGCACGCATGTGTAGTCAGCATTATAACAGCTGATGAAACTATGAATGTGTGCTGAGGTCTCCTTTTTTGGCCTTTCGTCTTTGTATAGGGTCCTAAGATACAGAGCACAGTTTAGAAAACTGGTGATTAAATTAACCAAAGCTCAAGGTCTACTGAAGAATATTTTAGGGCAGTGAGTATAGTTCTGAGGTTGCAAGGGCTTAACTGGGATTTAATAAGGAGAGACTATGTAAATAAAACCACTGTGGTAAAATTCACACAGAGTATTTCCAAAGGTGGTGAAATCTTTTTTAGAAGAACATAAAATATTTCCAACTTCAAAGGGCAGGGATTCAAAAAATTGTCTGTTACATTACCTTACATGCATGTGCTATTTAAATAGAGCATTTGCAAACTTGCTAGTCTGGAATCTGATTTTTTCAACACTGTCATCCAATAAATAGTCATATTCTAACACCTTGTGGCTGTTTAAACAGTGGCTTAAGGAAGCATGAGCTTAAGAATGACTGACATTAGACCTACTGTAAGTCATTATTCCAGGAAGGATTTGACATGACAGTCAACAGGAAAAGAATTATGATCAATGTCAAAGACATTCATTTTTCCTTTTAACAGAGAATACCTCATTTTTGGCTGACTCTGCTTCCCTTTTACTTTTCTTTCCCTGTTGGGGCTAAAATATTCAGCTGGGCATTTGAGAGTCTGGGAAAAGTGCTTTCTGGGAAACCACAAATTTTTGATTTATTTCTTATATTCCCAAAGCAACAACTATTTTGGAAATCCAGATGATTTGTGTGTGACAGGTTAGTGATTTAAGTTCACGGTGTTACAAGATAATAAGCTGTAAAGTTCAACCATGCTTCTTGATTAATTTGTTGGTTTGCAAGTTACTGAATCTACTGCCATACAGTTCAGTACTGTCTTCAAATAATGGAACTTTTTAGATGGATGAAGAAATAATCTGTCTGGCTGTTGTGAATTGCTCAGAAGGCAAATTTGATGTTTTGTCTGCCTTTTAAAGCTTACATTTCTTGTCAATTCTACCTTTGGATGTTATTCAAAATTACTGTATTAGTCATACTACTACTATATAAAGATATATATAAAAAGTGGTTTTATTATTTCACTATTTTGTGAAGAGTTGCAACAAGCTTGAAAAAGTTTGTACTGAACATACCTGATCATAAACTAGAAGCGTAACAAATGTCATTTATTCTAATGTCGGGAACCTCTTTCTCAGCAGTAGATGCAGTGTTTCTGTTTGTGCAGGAGTACAAAAATGGGTGCAGGGCATCACGTAAACAGCTGGTCTGTGTAAGAGGCCTGTAGGTTTGCTTGTAGTTTGAGCCACTTACACTTCAGATGATCTGCAGGCAAGCAAATTTTCTGATCTGAGTTTTGCACATGTTTTCCAAAGTTAAGACTCTAGCTATTAATTATAAGTATTGTCTTCATTTTCTTGCAAGGAAGGAAATAGGGACTAAAAAAGTTGGAGTCTTAAGCAGATGTTGAAACAGAGCCTGTTCTCTTAGGGAATTCCATTTGTGAACTTCCTTGCCTGAGAGTAGGATTATCTCAGACTTTACTATTTTGTTACTGGTTTGTGTGTGTATAATCTTAATTATTTTTCTTTGTGATCTTAGTGTTCCCTGCATCAAGATGAGACTGTATCGTTTGTCCTAGAGTTTCCCTGTGCAGTCTGCAGGGAGTTAAGCGTAACTTGTTGGGAATGTTAATGGAAGTTGTGCATAATTTGCCTGTGCATCACAATGAAATTTACCCTTAGGGGCTACTGAGCCAGTGAAAATTCTACCGGGTGCCAGAGGACTGACAAAGCCATCAGATTATCTCAATGACAGATTTACACTCTCCCTGTTCTCTTCCGATTTTGTGATTCTGATTTATGAAACTTCACAAACCCAAGTCCTTCCGGCTGTGCATTGACTTTGTGGTGCTTCTCATAGGAGTCAGGCCCTACTGTGGTGAGAATGTGTGGTCAAAATAACTCATATACTGAAAATCATAAAGTACATCTTGTGTTAATGGACTGCTAACCTCAATGGTCAGAGGTGACTACATTTCAACATTATAATGCTTGTATTATTAATAAATATTGAAGCCTAGAAAATTAAAAACGTTAAATGAAATGTGGACGATAGTTCCTGTATCAGAAAGAGACAATAAAGGGTGCTGAAAGAAGTAGGTGAGTCCCTAGCGTGAGATCTCCAATCTGTATACTTTTGTTTCTCGATACCTGAAACAATACATTAAGATCTAATTAATTAAAGAAATATTGGTACTTTTGCAGTTCAAAAGGCAAGTGATGGTCACATAAACTCAGTCTCAAGGTGAATGACAATTAGTAGAAAAGTTTGACACTTAGCAGTACATAATTTTCCTGTTTAAAGTTCTGCAGAAATCTCAGTTATAGCCCAGCGCTATTCTGTGCTTTCTTAAAAAAAAGCTGTTGGTGTGTTTGGAGTAATTTTTCCATAATGAACAAAGCCAGTATCTGTGACAGATTACATTACTCCACACACCTGCATTTGCTCTGAACCTGCTAGCCTGATAAACTGATAAGTTGGTCATATGTTGTTTTAAAAAGGCAAAGAACATAGTTCCTAATAAAAGAATGCTACATATTTCTTCTAAAAGGTTAAAAAGCATTTCTCAGGGCTCTTAAATTACCATATTCTGATACCAGGGGAAAATAAAACCTGGGCTTAGAGTCGTGTTTGTACTTAGAGGGCTTTCCGGACAGGAAGGCAATCTTGATGCAATTCAGTAAGCCACAATACCAGTGGGGCATTACAGGTGAAAAAATTGCAGCTGTACCCCTCACCACAATGTATTACAACTGTACAGTGGAATATTTCCTGTACAGAAATAGGGCTTGGTTAACTTTGTTTCCCAAGAGTAGATCACATTAAAATGTTATAAAATCATGATTTCCTGCATTTGAATACTTGTGGTTTCTCAACTGGTTCCAATATTACAAAAGGTTTTTTTATAGCTTCTATTAGTTGAAGATGTATAGAAGCTTTTTTCCAAAGTCAGCTAAAAGGAAGTTATGTATTTTTAAAGAACAACTTTTCTCAGAAGACAAGAGTTTTCTTTCACATCTCTTCATTACAACTGTATTTGATATTTATTTTATAAACTGCAGGACAAATGTAAATTTAAATAAAATGAAATAAATATACTAATAGTACTATTAGTATGTATGTTTAATGGGGTTGAAAGAGCCATAGTATATGTTATTACTCAGATAGCCAAATAGTAGTTATTTTCATTAGTCAGCCAACGACCTCACTATAGATAAAGGGAAAAATTAAATTAAGCAGATATTGCATATTAAATTTTAGAGCGCATATTTGTAATTTAAATGTCCTAGCTTTAGGACCAAATTTATCTTTTTAAAAATTCAAACAGAAGTAAAACAATTCTGTGAAGAAATTATATGACATAATTTTGAAAAACATTTTTAGCTGGGGTGTCTGATTATTTCAGAGTGTTGAAAATTGAGAGTGTACCATAGTGGAATAAATTTTACTGCCTGAAATATATAGATATGTAACACTTCAAACTGCTGTCAAAGTACAGAAAACTGTAATGAAAATACAAAGGAGGCTGAGGTGGGTGGGACAGCAAATACTTTGTACAACTAAATAATTTTAATCCTAGTACTACTGCTAATCCTGGAAGTACTTATACAAGGCTATATTTTTACCTCACTGTAAGCCATCTCTCTTTTTTTGGTGGTTTGATTGTTTGGTTTTTTCCTTCATGAAATGGGGATATTGGTGGTCTGTAGCTGTGCCAGGAAAGTATGTTTTCTACACAGATACGATACAATCTTAGCTCTGAGGAAGGTTAAAAAATATTATCTAACAGGCAAGTGATTTGTAGCATGATTTCACACTGTCAATCATACAAGATACACAGGAATGTGGATGTTGAAGTATCCAAATTTGCCCAAAATGTAGGTGTTCCACTGGTCAGATTGAATTGTGTATGTTGTGTGAACCAGGCATATTACAAAGTTCTATTCTATTTAATATTATTTTTCTTTTGAGCATATTTTCTACCTATTGTATTATTTTTCTGCAGAGTTCTTTTGCTAGTTTTATATAAATAATACTTCAAAATCAAATTTAAAAGTAATGTTCCTGGTAGTTATTGCCAGGACTTTTTTCCTTATAAAAATCTGCATAAAACTTTTTATTTCCTGCTACTGCAACTTCTGTTCACCTAATGAGAGAATTATATTTTTAAGACAGTTGGCCCTAAACCAGTAAAATATCTTAATAAAATAATAGCTTTATTACAGAGCAATCAGTTTATTCATGCTCAGGAAGCTGAAGTCAAAATTGCAGTCTGGGTTGGTATCTGACTCAGAGTTCTAGTTTGTGTTGTGTTCTGCCTCATTCACTGAGGTGGCCCTGCTTGGAGAAGATAAAACACACACTTCCTGTCTTCTGTGTGCATTTTTTTGTGCAATAGTTGTTTCTGGACCAAGAATAGCTTAATTTCCAAGAGGAAGCGCCCACGATCTGAGGGACTGAGATTCAAGAAATGAATATATGTTCTGTAAAAGCTTCTTTTCTAGCAAATACATCAATCAAAAGGAAGCATCACTGAAAAAAACATTAGGCACCCAGTGTTAATATCTATCTTTCTTACTCAACTGGACAAGATGTATTTTGCAGCCTAAGAGATCTGCATGTATTTAGTTTTAAAGTTCATTTTTTTATACTGAGTTTTAAAATCATATGCTTCAGTATTTAATACTGAAGGCATAATACTTTTATACAGCCTTCATTCAACAACCTCAAAGAACTAGGCTAATGGCTGTAGCTTTTTCCTACAGAAAAAAAAGATGTCTGTGGAAAAGATGGGATTAGTAAAGAAATGGAGATATTTTCATTATTTCACTCCTAGCTGGAAATTAAGTCCATGTCTGAGACCTGTTAGCATTCTGACAAAATGTATATTGAACAATAGGTATGATAATTTATGGTAACGTGGCAGGTTGTGGAAATCCACTGATGTTGGCTCTCTGCTCAGCTATAGAAATGTACCTGTAGACAGATAAGTGGTGTGCACCCAGCACTTTTCAAGTCCAAATTAGCCAAGAAGCCTAAAGCTGGGAGGATAACATCAGCTCAGGAAAATATAGAAGCATGTTGTCATCTTGAAATCCTTTAAAAAGCACTTAGGGATCAACACTCATCTCTCTATCAAGTCTTTATATTACACATAACCACTAGTGGGAATAAGGAGTATCTGTAAACACAAGGATGAAATTAATAACACAGCATTAACAGGTTGTGTAGCATTTCTTGACCCCCTAGTTTCCAAGTAGGACTTAAATTATTCTGGTACTGATAATGTGTGACACAATATATGATGAATAAGAAAAAACACAATCCCATTGTAGTGCTTTAGTGGGAGTACTTCATGTTGGTTACTCACATTATATTGTCTTGCTGATAGGTTAACAAGTGTGAAGGAAATTACTTGAAGTATGCAGAGTTTTAAGAGGATTTTCAGGTTTCTCATTGTTTGGCCTTTTTTTTTTGGTGGGGGGAGAGATGTGTATGTTGGAGCTCTGCTCAAATTAGAGGTGTTTTTCATATGTGTTAGTGTAATATACATGAAAATTTTTGTCTTAAAATAGAGTGAAATGAGATTCAGAGAAAACAGGAATCTATTCTCTTCTAACTAAAAAGATTTTTGCTCCAAGGCAACTATTTCTGAACAGTTGTTTGTTTGTGTCATTTACTTTGCCAATACACCATCTTCCTTCTTCCTCCAAACACTGCCATGCCATTTTCAGATCTCCAGTGTCTACAGTTTACAGCAGAAAAGAGAAAAAGGAGCAGCCTTCAATTTCTCTGCTTAGAGTTTGGGCTGTTTCATACAGCTTTTCATTTCTGCTCCTAACCTCTGTTGTTAAACAGAGATGCTGCTGAAAAATAAAGCATTTGACTGTGGTTTTCCTCCCTATTGCCATAATCATCCTTCTAAATAAGTGTGATTGCCACAGTGTGTGGTTTTCTATTAAAATGGAGCTTGGAGATTCTTGGTTAAATCTGAGCTCATGGTTAAATAATACTTTTATGCATACTTAAGTGACAGGTGAATACAACCATTGCAATTAAGACTGTCTTTGAGAGCTATGGAAGAGGACAAAAAGCTGCAGGGAAGTGTCTGATGGAGAACCAAGCTTGTTGTTTAGCAAAAAAATTAAATATGCTTTATTTGTGTTTGCTTTTATAGAGGCAGCCCTAGTGGTCACATTTTCTAAGAGGTAACAATTATATGAAGTATAGCTTAGGTTTTATTCAAATATTTTGAGATAAAAGCACCATACTTAATTCGACATGTGGGGAATTTTTTTGTTGCAGCTAGGTCACTTATTCCCACTGCTAATGACTCAGTTCTGGCATTATAACCCCTTTCCAGGCTTTCACAACTATTATTTTTGGCAGCTGATATCGCCCAGAGCTACCATCTTTCCTTAAACTTATCCAGATCAGGCATTAGTAATAAACCCCCTAGAAAAAATAAAGCTAGATATGTAGAAATCAAAGATTCTAAGTCAACTAAGTCTTTAGCAAGCTTCAAACTAGAAAGCTTACAGCTTGTGTAGTTCCAAAGCATGAGCTGTATTTTGTATAGGAAGTCACATAATGTGTGTCCTTGATTTTTTATCTCTAATGTGCAGATGACACTTTGAAACATACTGTCTCTTGCTCTGGTAGATTTCTTGACATATTACAACATAGTTAGAAAAAATTGTAAACAAAATAATGAGGAATAATCTTTTCTACTTGGTGACCAGTCTGCATTAACTGCTCAGTGATGTTTTTTCTGGCTACTTATACTGCTGAGTTCAGCAATCATTTCTGTGCCTGTCCAAATTTTTCATAATTCACTTTAGAAGTTGTCATGCACTCTACAGAATCACAGGATGGGTACAGCTGGAAGGGTCCACAGTGGATCCTCTGGTCCAACCTCCCTATTCAAGAAGAGTCATCCCAGAGCACGTGGCACAGAATTGCTTCCAGGTGGTTCTTGAATATCTCCAGGGGGACTCTACGATCTCTCTGAGTCACCCACGCAATAAAGTTCTTCCTCATACTCAGATGGAACTTCCACTATGTTAGTTTAAACCACAGACCACAGCCTGAAGATGAGTTACCAAGTTATTACTTCTTTGTGGCATAATTGTTTTCATCATTTTATTTTGCCATCTTTTCCTCAAGAGGAGTTTCAATACATCTACTACCTAATGAGTGGGTGGAAATACTGAAGTACCTTTTTTTTTATTTAGACAGGATGTTTGAAATCCAGTTTAGGTTTTTTCAAGTTTTGCTCTGCCTTTATTTTGAATCTTTATTTTTAATCTCTCTATATTATTTTCATCTATCCTTATTGATAGTTTTATGGTTTTTGTATTGTAGTGCCACTTAAAAAATTATCTTACTGTACTCTTGACCTTGCTCTTCCAGCTCATTAATCTAGTGAGAATAGAATTCATCACCCTGCTTAGCCTCTTTTAAAACACCCATTACTTTCTATTCTAATGCAATTTTGTGAGATTCTCATTAAGGAAAGAGTTTTGTTTTAAGATGTAATCTAAGAGAAATAAATATCCTACATATGATAGCTTTGTGAGACTTTCATTGCACACATATTACTCAATAACATTGATAAGAAAAGGTAATTCAGATTTTGATAGATATTAGGAAGCACAAGACCAAACCAAGTATTCAAATATATTTAATCAGGTTCCTAAAAGAATGCCAAGGTATTTTAAGGACTGAGATTTAAAAGTATGCAGAAATAAATATGGCTGTATGTAAAGTATTGATGCAACCATGAAAGGCTGCACCCTTTTGTCAGAAATTAAACAGATCCTTTTATAATTATGTAATTCCAAGACTTCATGCTAGAAGAAATATGCCAAGCATTACAATATTTAACTAAACTCAAATGTTTTATCACCAGTGGAGATTGTGAAGGTTTAAAAAAAGAAGTATGTGTGTGTGGATGGCTCCACAATGTAGTATAAAAGACAGCAGATGACAGAAGAGGCTCTTTATGTATTCCTAGTTAACATTAGGGTGTTCTTTGGATGTATCCAATGTATCCATAATTGGAGGGTAGGAACGTTGCTGTAGTGTAGCAGCCTTGAGTGTTTGTCCACAGGCGTTAAACGCTCAAATAATTTAACACTGAGAAGTTCTGAAAAAAATCTAAAAGTCTAGTGGCACTGAGAGCAAAAAGAATCACTTTAGTGTGACTTTGAAATATAGCCACAAACGTAATGTGGTATTTCTTATTGCTGCTGTTGTGCACAGCACTACTGTACAGCTAGCAACAGAGAACCAAGAAAGATGTTTTCTGGCTCATCAAACCCAGCCTTCTCCCACTGGGGCAATGCTTGTTATTTTCTCCATCTAATTAACAAATCAAGCTTTTAAAAGTCGCTCTCATGAGCACCAAGGCTGTCCTTGCACGCCTCCATCTTTTTTCTGTACAGTTTCTAGCCTTACACTTTATTCATAGGGCAACTCAATTTTGACACAAAATTTCTATAAAGCTTTCTTCTATTAAATGTTTCTCTCCTGAGGTGTCTGGATGGAACAATTATGTTCCTGTTGTTTAATTTCATTTCGTCTTGAACTCTCCACAGCAAGAGTTAATGCAGTTTTAAGATGAAGAATTGGAAATGTGACGTACTTCAGATGAGTACCCACTGATGTCTTATACAAATAATTAATATTTGCCCCTCGCTTTTGAAAATATCTCACCTGATGTCTCTCAAGATGGTATTTGCTTTTTCCAGGCTTCATCATACTGCCTCACACTTTTCCAGCTGACATTTACACCCAATTGAAAGATCTTCACCCTTTCCAATTGAATATGCAGCTTATAAACAAATGTGTTGTTATCTCTACACATATGACATGAGGGTTTTGATGTTAAATCAATCCTTTTTTCTCACACTCTAGTCTTCACAATTAAATCAGCTCTCCTGATTGATACTGCAGTGGTACTCTGTGTTACATACATTACTGGCATCAAAGGTTTACTGACAGTTATCAGATAATTTTTTTTTGTCCTACATCTTGAACAAAAAAAATTTTAGAGAATGTGGTTGCTTTTTTCAGTCTTCACATATCATTGTGGCTTGACAGATGTAGTTAAAATCCACCTTTCAGGCTCTGTGGTTCCACATGTTAATTCCTCCAGAATTCTTTGGTGATTATTTATGTTCCTTTGCCCTCTCCAGCTTGAACCATTGGGCTCCCTGAATTTTCCTTCTTAACCTTCATTCCTGTTAATTAATCAGCTTACTGTCATCTCCATCTGCATGATAATCTTTACTGAATCACAGGGAAGAATGCTTACAAAACTTTTTCTAAATTTACTTACATCTCTGCCACATTCTTACTTTATTCCTGGTTATTTGTGTATGTATTAAAAAGGATAAAACCAGTAATAACACATACATATGCAGTTTTTTCTTACTATTTGCTTTATATCACCTTGACTTCTAGTAATCTTGAGCATGTACAGCTGCCATACCTGTGGATTTTTGTATCTTAATTCTGAAATCCTCATAGATGACTGAGTTTGCATTTGTTTTAAATTCATATTCTCTTTCACTTTCTTGCTATTACAAAAGAAAAAAAACCCACACTAAAAAAAACCAAAACACGTTTAGGATACAATCCTTTAAGATCTATACTTTTATTAAAATTGGTTTTCTATTGCTTATAGAAATGTCTATAATAACTTTCTGTCCAGTTCAGTGATGCATCCTGAAATAATCCAAGTGGATTATTTACAGACTTAAATTTAGGGATGTAATTAAACAGAAGCCACTACATATTTATTTGGTTTCATTTGCCTTTATTTGTCTAAGTGGTCCTTGAAAGAAAAGATCATATGCTTACAAGTGCTTCATTATTTCACCCAGGATTTTTAGCAATGTGTTGGCCCACCACAAAGTGTTGTGTTCTCCATTATATTTTTTCTCTGCATCATTGATTATTTTAATGAACTTATATTTTGTTATGTAATAAAACTAAAACAATGAGTTAAAAAAAATTAATGATGACTAGAGTGTCTTTGATACCATGATGTGTAGACATCTGATGGATTTTTTGGCTGCATAATACAAATAATGTTTAGATTAATTGTCTTTGTTATTCATGGTTTCCTGTGGAACAAGCAGCTATTTTTGTACAGAGGAAGAGAAAGTTGGAAGTGTTAGTCTGCAATGATGTTCTAAAAACATTTTCATTTAAGTCAAGGCAGCACAAGATCTGAGTAATGGTTACAGTTAAGATTTTCTATATGACCATTTACTTTTATTTAGTTTAATTAGTTTTACACTTTTGGCGTATAGATTAAAATGCATTATATTTGCAATCAAGCATAAAGTAATTATTCCTTCTCCCTTTTATCACAGGTTCCTTGCAGCTTGGAGTATTGGGATGAGCTTCAGAAATCATTTGTTGCATTCCGGGAATTCAGTCTATCAGAAAGTAAAGTCTGTGAACTGCAGCTGCCCTGTATCAGCCTTGTGAACGATCAGAAGGAGCTCATAGCCTCTGACCTGTGGAGGATTGTCCTCAACAGCAGCCAGAATGTGGCTGATGACCAAAGGTAATTTTAAAGGAGGAGGGAAAAAGACATCTAATGCTACACTCCTGAGAAATCTGTTTCAAGAGACTTAGAAATTAAGATTCTTTTTTTAATATGCAATAAGAGTAGTTAGTCCTGCTCGAGGTTCAGACTGTAGCTCACCTTCACACAAGGGCATGGAGTGTGCGCAAAAAAAACCTTTAGGTTCATAGGCAGCCTGGCAGCATCATAACCATCCATTTTCTGAATACAAGGCTTACTGAAAAGTGCAGACAAACAGGTCCTGAGACCTCTTAGCTGCATGAGGCAGTAAAATCAGCTAATTAACAAAAGAAGGCTTAGGTACAATCCATCCTATATTGTAGTAGTAAACATTCTTCTTCCATGCAATACTTACACATCGCCTTGATTCTCTCCTCAGTGCAATTCAGTGACCATTTTAAAGATATTGAACAAAATGTTATTATTTCAATTGTATTGCATTATTATTCACACAGATTGCTTACTGTGCTAAAAGGAAAAAAAATTAATCCATGTTTTTAAACACTGGGGATCCATTTTTCATTATATTTACAGCTAGAAACACTGTGCAATGACAGATATTCACTCTGTTTGCATTCATTCCATTTTGGTTAATCTGTAGAGTAAAAGAAATAAGTACAAGTTCTGTCCAGAAATAGCAGTGGAATTGCTTTCAAAGACCTGCTTAACATTTTATATTTAGAGCAGAAAACCCAAAATTACTCTCTTGGACCATTGTTATTTGCTGATTCTTGCTGCTTGTTTATGAACCCAAGCTTCAATGAGTATGTAGCATCCACGTATGTGTTGAATGAAGCTACAGAATTCAGAGAAATCAGGGAATATGAGCATGGCTAACAAAA
Source organism: Ploceus nigricollis (assembly GCA_013399945.1). Taxonomy (NCBI): domain Eukaryota; kingdom Metazoa; phylum Chordata; class Aves; order Passeriformes; family Ploceidae; genus Ploceus; species Ploceus nigricollis. The sequence goes on from VXBC01007021.1 coordinate 438,458, forward strand.
TCAATGAAGAAAATTAGACATCTGGTTTCCATTAATAGTATCAGGTTGGAAATGATTTCTTGATGTTAATTGTGAAAGAATGCATTTTCATCATTGAGAAGTTAAGTGTTTTAGACAAGGTTAATTCCTCTGAATGTGGGACCCTGGCAGAATTGCCTTCCTGGTCAGCTTAACACCACAGAAATGTGAACTCGGTGGGAACTGGAAATGATGTAGTGAAATTTAGTAGATTTTTTTTTCATCAAGGCATTTAGCACTGTAGTCATGTTTATTGTTTTCTGCTCGAATAGGGTTTATCACTAGATGCAATGTTTCATTCAGGGAGCTCTGATAAGCTAATGAGCTGTAATTGGTCAGAAACAACAGGAATTAAACTGAAGCATTTACAGTTCACTGCCCAAGGATAGTAGGAGTTGAATGAAGGCAGCAAAAAACATCTGCCTCACTACTTAAGCATTTGAAGGTAAATAAACAGAAGAGAAAGAGGGAAGTCAAAGGAAAGTTCCTTGAACTGACACCTACCTGTCCAGAGGCTGCAGAGTCACTAGTCCTGATACTTTTGTTAGCCTGGAGAATTCATAATAGCTTTAAGAAGTGTAGGTTATACCTACATGAACTAACAGTAGACTGGAAATTTAAAGATTTGTATAGGTCAGGGTGAGCTCCAGAAGCCAGAAACCTGTGGGATATACGAGGAAACCCTCTGATTTCAATCAGGGGAGAGAAAAAGTTATATTCCCTGCCTCAGCAGTGTTTTTAATTTGGAGGCATGGGTTTGCTCTCATGACACCATACCTGGAGTATTGTATCCGATTTTTGGGGCCCCACACTTAAGAAGGATGTGGACCTGCTGGAGTGATTCCAGAGAGGAGCCACAAAGATGATCAGAGGGCTGGAGCATCTCTCCTGTGAAGACAGACTGAGAGATTTGGAATGTTTTAGTCTGAGGAAAAGGCGACTCCGAGGAGACCTTAGAGCAGCATTTCAGAACCTAAAGAAAGCTGTAGAGAGATTTTTACAAGGACATGTAGTGATAAGGGGGGATGGATTTGAGCTGAGAGAGGGCAGGTTTAGATTAGATATTATCACCCACTGTGAGGGTGGTTTGCCACTGGAATAGTTTGTCCAGGGAAGCTGGATGCCTCATCTCTGAAAATGTTCAAGGCCAGGCTCCGTGGGACTTTGACCATCCTGGTCTAGTGTAAGTTGTCACTGCCCTTGGTAGGGGTATTGGAACCATGATCTTTATGATTCCTTCCAACCCAACCCTATCTGTGGTTCTATGATAAAAATTCAAACTGATCTCTAACTTCAAACAAAGCTGCACTGCAAGCTTTCTTAAGGATGGCTGCAGGAAGGACTGGTGTGGAAGAAGTAGTCCTGACCAGTCTGGAGTGGTCCTTCTCAGAAGAACTTCATTGGTCAAAACAAGAGCAACTGTTCCTCAGATATGAGGTTTTGACCTATGGTGTTTGAGGCACAGTGGCTTTTTCTTGGAGACAGAGCAAACATGCCAGCAACTGACCTGGAGGTTTTGAGATAGTGCCCACAAACTGCATGTGTATGGTCACAGCTACAGAACAAATTGAAGGTAATGGTTAAGCCCTAAGGGATCATGTTCTGTTAAAGGGAAGCCTTGTGTAGGAGGTGGTGACAGAAACTGTGGACCTGCAGAGAAGATGAATCTTTCTAGACGTCTAGTGGCTCATAGGAAGTCCATGTTGGCAGTAACTTTGCTGAAAATGTGGCTTTATCAACCATGCTGGTATGGATAATTTCTTCTCACCAAGCACTCTGAAATATGTTCTAGATTCTACTTAACAAAAAAATGACAAACTTTCTTGGTTTTGAGAGAGAGACAGTGCCCATGTTGTGGTAAATGTCAAAGTCTTGTTCCTAAAGCCAGCGTTTAACATGGGATTTTGCAGACTTGTGGGAAGAGCCTCAAGGCTTAATGCCGGTGCTGAGTGTTAAACCGGGGAATTCTAATGCTGAGGGATCTGTGAGAGTAAGAAACAAAGGCTTCTTACTTATAAAAGTTGAACCTCAGTTTTCCTTTACACTCACGATGATTTGACATTAATTTCATGCTGCAGCCGTATGATTGGTTAGCAATTGTAATACACTATTAATTGTAAAGTATAAAAATGCTTAGTCTTGTTCAAGTTTATCTTCTTAGTGTGATGTTGTTTTTTGGGTCAGACTCTAACCGCTGCCATATGCATGCAGCTGCTGCTCAATGATAATATTTTTTCCTTAAAGTTCTGCAGGGTTTTTTTTTTTGTGGTAACCTCTGTGATATGCTAATTATTATTAGCAGAGAGCTGATCCCTTGTGGTTTAGTACTTAATTGTACTATTATAGTACTGATTCCTAACATTGTTTATAAGGTATGAAATTTAGGTGTCTTATGTGACAGGAAAACAACAAGGTTTGTGAGAAGAAGTAGATTCAGCTGGTATGGTGAGCAGTAGCTGTCAGGGTGAAATAGAGCAACCAGTAATGAATATGGGAATATGCAAAGATGTCATGATTCAAATCCTGTGATATGCAAGCTCTCCTGAGATTGATCAGGAGCTAACTGGAAGTATATATATAAAAATCAAGGAGCAATCTGGTGAAGGGCATAATATATACATGTATGTTGTTTATTTTTGAGAATTTTGTATCCCATTCATTATTTCTATGTATGTAAAAGGTTTGCATGAACATTTATGGAATTTTATTCAATGAATGAGCAAATTTGAAGTACTAAGTGAAATAATTTAGCATCTCTTTGGGGATGTAGTACAGTGTTTATGAAAGAAATCATATATGGCATATATGACTGTTTATGGAAGACCTTAAAACAGGGGATTACAAAAAATTATCACAGAATAAATTATTTTTATGGGTGGCACTTGCCTGTTTTAGGACTAACAAATCATAATTGAAATTTGGTTGGTGAGACACTAACCAAAAAAGCCCCTTCTTGGTTTGGTTGGGAATGATTTATAATCTTTTTGTTTAAATGGGTTACACTACAAGATGTTTTATATATTTGTGCATCTTCTCTGTAATTTAAACAGTATTTTTATCATTACTGACATATTAATGTAAAATAGTAATTGAAAGTGCCTTAAGATACAAACCATGAAACAAGTACAAAAACTTTTAAATAAGTCTTAAATTGCTACTTTTTAGAAATTCAAGTGAGGAGTCATGATCATGTTTCTTGCTAATTGTTTCAGCTTTTATTCAAAGTAAATGATGTACTGGATTTTGACCTCTAACAATTTGGGTTCAGACCAGTATTTGAGTCATAAATTAAATGAGTTAAGTGGTCTCTTTCTTCTTCCCAGTGGATATTTTCCCATGTTGTAGTTTCATCACAAATGGCAGTTTTTGTTTAAATATTTCTCTGTTAAAATAACAAGAATAATTCAGGTCACTGCTAAGTCATTGTTCTCAGTTGCCATATTTTTAACTTGAGCTGCTTTGCATGATGTGAAATATCATAATTTATATGACTTCAAGTGTAGATATTTTCCATTTAAAATATTCTGATATTTCCCAGCACTTAAAAAAATAAAGAAAAAAGAAAAAGAAAAAAATCTGGAAATAAAGTCAGGTCAGTTTTATTTTTAATTTCCTCTTATTTTACCACATTCCTCCTTTAGCATGATGTGCCAAACACAAAGCAGCAGAATCTGGTTCTTCCTCTTCTTTCACAGCTGAAAAATTGTGGACAGTCCACACTTCATTTTGTAGCTCCAAGGAAGCCAAGAAATGTGGGCGTGTTTTTGTATTGTATTCACTTGATGAACAAATTTTTATTTCACAATCACATCTTCTTCTGATATTAATGCTCCTACTGTTGTTCACCAAGACTTAATAGAAATTTTCCTGTATTTTCAGTTAAAACTGCTTTATGTGCTGTTTGTGCACAGCGTGTGATAAAGGGCTGCGTTTTTTTTATTTTTATGCTCTCTGCAAAGTTAAAGGATAAAGTGGCAGTGCTACAGGTCTGATGGAAGTCTACCTAGGCAAAAAGTTTTAATGGGATTCAATTTAAAATTAGGGTCATGGTAGTGACTACAGTTCCTCTTTAAAAACTGTTTATTTATATTATGACTTTTTATTACAGGATTTTAAAGAAGATACCATAATAATTTGATTGCTGCTCTTAGTATATTTTGTACTGTAGCTGATTTATACTGTTACTGTATTCTTATTTTCATAATGACATGGTGGCTATAATTCTGAATATGGTTTCTGGTTGAGTAAAAATCAAATGGACCCCCTCACAGATAAAACTATTACACTTCAGAAAAAGTCTGGGCAGATGGGAAAACAGTGGTGAAAGATCCTTGTTGCATTTCTTTTCAGATGGTTCCTAGAAGGCTATTTTCTCTCTGTAGAGACAGTGGTTTAGGATGCACTGTCCTGCTCCTCTCAGCCCTCCACTGCCAGCGCTTGTCCCTCCCTGGCAGGGGAGAGGATGCAAGGCCAGTTCTGCCCCATGGGGCAACTTTGTCCCACCCTCATTTGCTGTTTCTCTCTGGTTAAGTTTTTAAGCATCTGGTTGGACTCTGAATTTTGCAGGGTTTCAGTGTTGGGCCTTTTTGGTTTCTAAGGTGACTCCATCAGGAAACAAAAAGCAGCTTTGAATCTTTTTGTTCCCAACATTTTAAGTTGCTGAGTATTACTTCTCTGTGGTCTGTTGCTTGTGGGGCAGAAAAAATGGAGAAAAATTTGGCTAAATGCTTTACATTATCTCCCTGGTGTGAAGCTCCTGCCATATTTCCTTCTGCACCAAGCATGTCCTGTTGCTCTGTTATGGTGTTTATGAGTGAGAAATTACCAAAGTTCCACCACAGTAAAATGCTCAATGAATAAAAATCAGATATATAAAATTTGACTAAATAAGAAATTGGAAGGTTTTTTTTGGGTTTTATTTTATGAAAATATGCATCTCCAAAATACAGCAAACAAAATAAAAATGCTTAGTCACTGATAGGTGAGTCAAGAAATATGTTTCTGAGGAAAATAAATATATATTTTCAAAATAAACCTCAAAAATGTCCTTCCTCTTTACTTCCTCTTCCTCTTTGAGCAATCAGTGTTACAGCTGTTCATGAAATTAAGTCTTAATTCAGAATATCAAGGTGCAATTAGTTTTTTTAAAGTTCTTCATAGTTTGGTTAACATTTGTTTGCTCTCATCTACCCCGACAGAAAACTGTTTTCATTTCATATGCTTCTGAACTTCTGTTTCTAATCAAAATGCAACGAGCAAAAAATCTTAAAATATTAATTGTTACTTTGAAAGAACTAACCAGTTCTGCAGATTCAAAAGTACTTAGTTGTCTAAATCAGCATAGGAATTTTTGTTCTTTTGGATTTGGTTCCTTCCTTTGTTCCAGCAATCTAAGAAATATCCATGGCAGGGCAAAGTAAAGCATCCTGTTTCTCTGTTATCCAGTCCCATAGATATTTTATCATGTGAACACAAAGAATAATTTTATTTCCAAAGGTGCCAGTTCTCAAAAGGTGTACAACACTGGTTTTGGAATGTAAACAAGCAATTTAAACCAGGAAAGAAGCACAGGAAAGCAGCTAAAATTCTGATTAAGTCATTTATCTTCCATACTTTCCTGACCTAACCCATTCTTAGTATCCTGGCATAATTCTTTGATAATTAACTAATCTTAGTTGGGTTTTACTGCTGCATAAGTATTTTGTGTCCACAAACCTTAAGTTAGATTTAAGCTCTATAGATAAATACTATACTAGATAGTTACTGCAACACTAAATAATACTGATCAATTTACCTATCCATGGAATTTGCAGTTGAACATTTTGAGTACCTACTGTATTTGTGCATAATTTTGAAGTAAAACACACTGTATGATGAAAAATCTGGTCCTAAAAGCTTAAGGTATGTTGCTTGGAAAGCCATTGTTCAAATATAAACTTATGTTAGAATTTAAAATATCTTTAAAATGTTAATGGAAGTGGATTTATGGTGCTTTATAAAAATTAATGACTTTCTGACAAAAATATTAAGTTGACCTTAGTCCATCTTTCATTAAATTTTATTTTAAAAATAAAGACATTATTTGACTGAGGATGTGGTTGTAATTCTGTTGAATCAAGTCTAAACTTTTAAACTAAAACTCTTGAGAGCCAAGCTTCAAATGGAGTGAGAATAAGGAGCATTAAGGATCGTTTTGGCTAAATTAGAAAGTTTATTTGTGCTTCTCTGGTGTCTTAGCAGGTTATAGAATTGTGATGTAGTGTTAGTTTCTCTCAAGAGACTGAAAGATAATGCTTGGAAATTCATGGTGTTAGGAACACAGCTATGAAAAAGAATCAGGAGGGTGGCACTTTAAATGTATCGTTAATATGCTAGTAAAGGGCTCCAGACTGAGCTTATAGTACTTGGAAATAATTTTTGAATCATTATTTTAGAGTGAGAAGGGCAAAGGAAATAAAGCTTCCAAAGACTAGGGGTTCATACACAGAAGTAGTTTGATGGTTGCAAATTGTTTTCCTTAAAATCAAGTGGAAAAAACCAAATTCTCTTGACCCGATGAACTTTTGTCTTGTTCTTGCAGCTTTAATAACAATAATATACTCTGTTTAGCTATTTCAACAATCAAAGATACCTGGCATATTTTGGTTTTATTTTCTGCAAATAGGCTTTGGGTTTGTGGTTCAAATATTTGTAAATTGAAAGTGTAGTTTGATAAAAGCATAGATGGATTGCAATCTTGTCTGTTACAGTCTGCTTTGGAAAAAGTACAGACACTAGCATTAGCAGTTAAAATAAAACCATGATGTTGTCTGTGTCAGAAAATGAGTGTGGAACGTTGTCGATTCCTGCTGTAAAGCTGCAAAATCCTGAAAGTGCTGAAGTACTACTTTGTTACCTTCCTTCTGCAGCTCAGAAAGTGAATCTGGCTCCCAAAGCGTGTGTGATCAGCTTGTGACCCCCACGGCATTAGCGGCTTGCACCAGGGTTGACTCCTGTTTTACTCCTTGGTTTGTGCCATCACTAAGTGTGTTGATCCAATTTACCTGTTTGGAAGTCCACCTATGCCATCATCTTGATCAACTCGGCACAGGTATGTACTGCTTTATGGAGAATAATAAAAACATATAGTTCACAGATGCTGCTTAACCACTCTCCTGCTCTGTGTAGTTTCCATTTCCTCATTCAAACAGGCATTCTTGAAACAAGCCATCACAAACAGCCACCAGTGGCACAGGCTTCAGGGTGAAACTGATGACTTGTGTGCACTGAGCCTGTCCACAGGGCTGGCAGTGAGGCTGGAAGAGCAGCCCCTTCCTGCCCCTGGAACGGGTAACTGTAGAAGCCGTCTGTCTTCCATCGTCTGATTAGGGACAGCAGGTGCCACTTCACTTTTGAGCCATCTTAGTGAATGAATTTGATCTTTTACATTTTCCAGTGTATTAACAGTACTGTTAAAATACTTGAAGATTTTGCAACCCGCTTAGTAAAAATTCCTTGGAAGAGCTCTGAGAACTGCAGATTTAAGTTATTTCAGTTATGATCACTTTTAGAGCTACATCTGGTTTTGTTCAGTGCTCTCTGTCATTGCATTAATGGCAAATACATTCCAAGAGATCTTTAGATTATTGTCTGATTTTCAAATGCCAGGAATGCTTTCTATGGAAGATGGGCAAACTTCTTGGATAATTTTGACAGGGATAGCTTTCTTCGTGTGCAGTTTTTGTGTTTCTGCAAGTATTATAATATATTCATTATCAAATCATACCAAGACTGACATTCAATGACTAAAAAATAATTTCTTCTCTGTCAGCTACCTCTATCAGTACATAATCTTCCTCACTATTACAGTTGAATTTCAGATGCTCAGTCTTTAAAATTATATATACTGGAAAAGGCAAAAATCAGATTAAAATCAAAGGCAGCTGTTTTATTTCTCAACAATGACTGAGCTTATGCTGTTGTTACTGTTGTTATAGCATCTAAAGGCCTTAAGTTTTGGGGCTCCTTTGTGCTATGTTATACACAAAGGGAGCACAAAACTTGTTATATCCATTACGGTTTGTAGAATAACAGGGCTTGATCCTGGATAGGGATGAGTGTTTTGGTTCCAAATCTGTAGAGCACTAGAGCATACGCTAATTTTAAGCATGTGAGTAGTTCCAGCAACATAAATAATAACATCAATGGAAATATTCACATGGTTAATGTTACACAAGGGGTGTACGTGCCTTGCAGTGTCTGCTGCCTCAGTGCTCAGCACTTTGCACAACTGAGACTTCAACGAACGCGATAAAATCTTGTTTGTGATACATTTCTCATGCTTTAGTCTCAGGATACTGTTTTGTTTCATTTCTAGTATTATGAGGTAGTATGTCGCATTTCAGTGGGTTTGTGGTCTTGAACTGTCCATAATTGCAGAAAAGGCAATTTCCAGTGTGAGACTGTTGGCCTGCACAGTCACATGTCAGCAAATACTGTATTGCCAATTTTTATTGTGTTTGTAATGTGCTATGTGTGGAATATCATATACACCTACTGTAGCAAAAATTCTCCCAGAAATATGATCCCTGTTCCAAATAGGTGGCAATCTGAAGCATTGAGCAGTGTGTAGATAAAGCAGTTTCTCTGGCTGTTTTATTTACCATGAAAAGATTTTGTTCTGCAGATACTTTTTGTTTGCAGCTGCTATTAATTATGATACTGTTTTACATCTAACAAACAGTGTGAACAGGATTCACTTCAGATTTCAGAAATGTCAACTCTTTGATAGATTTACTTGTTTTCATCTTACGTACAAGCAGTAAAAACACAATTTACAAAAACATAAAGAGTGCAGCAATGGTTCTAGTCTTGTTTGTTCTTTTACTTTTCAGCACCACCAAAGTTTCTTCAGCCATTTTTATCTGATAAGAACATGCCATCTGAACTAGAATACATGATAGTTTCCTTTGATGAGCCTCGTGTATATCTTCGTCGGTGGAACGATGAGTCAGTGTTCCAGGAGATCCAGTTTTCGACTCAAGCTGACTGTAAACTTCTGGAGTGTCGAAATGTGACCATGCAAAGTGTTGTGAAACCTTTCAAAATCTGGGGGCAGATTGCTGTTTCCAGCAGCACAGCAGGAAGGCTGTTTGACTGCACGATAATGGTTGACCCTATTTTCATCAGCTTTGGCCAATACGCACTTCATTCTCTAAATACAGCAATTCAAGCTTGGCAACAGGTATGCAAACACAATAATGAGAAAAAATATAGCTACTGTGATTACTTTAATAGCAAATTAGAATATCAACTGCTTTCATTAAAATATTTCAAGATTTAAAAACCCTAACTAATACTGAAACTGTTTTTTCCTAATAAACATTAATTCTGCGATAGCAATGAAAATTAGGAAAAAAATATGTAAAGGTAAATGTAGCCAGAACAGTCTGAATTTCAGTGAAACTACATGGATTCATATCAGAATAATCAAAACCCTGGTCTTGAAATGCAAAATAATCCATTAATTTATGAAAAGGTGAGTGCCTTTTCATGATACCTCAGCTCAGCTCAGTCTGAGCAACAGCACATATTGTTTCCAGCTACTACTTCCATCCTTATTGAAGTTCAACACTAGTTTCACGTTACATTCTGTGCAAGCAGCATTAATGGCTGAAGCCAGTCCCAGTATAAGAAACTTGCTTCTGCAATGACCCCTCAAAGGCCTGTAATTCCCTGACTCCACTATAGCCTTGAAATCAAATCATTCTCTTCATCTGCCTGAAGACCTATGTGGAGCCTGGGAATTAATTACCTATCATGGCACTACAATAACAAAGCCCCCAAAAAAGGATAAAACATCTGTTTTATATCAAAAAATTCTTTTTTAAGGGCATTCCATGGTTTTCTTGTTGCAAAAGGACATTCATAAAACAAGATCTAGTGTGATTTAAATCTTCACAGCTGGCTCAAATATCAATGTGAACAAAAATCTTTGTAGCTCCAATTTCTGTTTTTTGTCATATTTTGAACAATGCTTTTAATAAAAAACAAACATAGAAAGTATAAGAGAGTCCTTGTAGGCTGTTTAAACCCAAAATATTTCTGACTTAGTACTAGTCCCTCATCTAAGACATGTGTGGCAACTACTGCAAAATGGCCTTCAGAAAGGTCAGTTTCCTCTTAGGATGGGGGAAAAAAAGATCTCTCAGACATAGCTATACATATAAATAAAATATGGTGCATAAATATTTAAATGTTTTAAACCACATCACAGTGTGAATGACTGACTGACTACTCTGTGCCTTGAAGGAATATTCTGAGTTGAAAAAAATGGAATTGTATATTTGATTAAGTAGAGCCATATGTCGCATGGTATATTGCTGACAGGTACATTCTATGAATAGTTGGTACTGATTTATACATGGATTTGGCAATGTTAACATGAGCCACAGGAGGATATAATTCTGTAATTGTTGCTGTAATTTTCTCGTTTCCTCTCATGTCAGGGGTACTTGCCACCATGTTCTGATGTGGTGGGTATCTAGCCCAGAGTATTTGAGATTAAAAACTTGCATCGCTTTGAAATTAGGGAACAGTTAACACACAAGTGGGTTCAAAATAGCTTATTAAATTAATTGTTGCCAAGATGTTTTTTATGTGACTTTACCTCCAGTTTGAGGAGGTTGGCATGCCCTGAATGGGGAGGGAATACATTTCCCAATAATAAGCATTGTTTGATGTCTGCTGTTCACACAAAATGCAGTATAAATGCTACAACTAGAAACATGAATTTAATAACCAGGAAGGGTTATTTGAATTCTCCACATATTTTTTACTGGATTAAAATCTGCAGCAAGTGATGTTGGAGTCAGTAGACAGACAGATGAAGCATGAAACAATTTGGCCATGCACCTTTAGGTCAGGAGTTCAGAATTAACAGAAGCTTCTGTCAGTGTCTTTGTTTCCTAGATATGGACTGATTTTTGTTGTTGTTGTTATTTCTGGTGGGGTTTTTTTGTTGTTGTTTTTGTTTTGGTTTTTGGTTCTTGTTTTGGTTTTTTTTGTTTGTTTTTTTTTTTTTGGTTTTGGGGTTTTTTTTTAATTAAGTAATGGTGAACATTTTGAAAGTACATTAAGCCTAAAAAATACCAGGCTTTGTACTTCTAAGTCACATGCTGAAAATCTGCGAGGATTAGCACTTTTTAAAAAGTTTCCCCTTTTGACATGTTTCACTGTCTAATCTGAAATCCCTGTTTAACTACAAGCAGTAACTGGCTAATGCACATGTAAATACAAAGCTAGAGTAATGGGTTTAATAATTAAAGACCTGGGCAAGGAACTTCAATATTGTTATTAATTTAGTTTTATTATTTAATAATAACACAGAGACTATGAAGTGAGATAGAAGATGTATGTTTCCTGTGAACATACATTGGTGGAGCGTGTGGTATCTTTTTCCCTTTATTTGGGCATTTAAGCCTTCATGAATTGTTTTACAGCCTTATTGTTTTGACATATCTAGAGACAGAGGGTCAGCTGAGAAAACAGCTCCCCAGGTATGGTACAAAGTGTTATTTCTGGGAAAAAGCTTTTCCTATGTGGTCTCACATAAACCAGGCATTGCAACTGTTTTCCCAAACTCCTCAGAAGTTAGAAAAGCTCCTGTTTTAAACCTGTTTTAGACCACTAAAACTTCTTTTCCTCAAGGTCTGCATGGTGCTTAACCTTTCTGTTGACAATTGCGTAAGTTTTCTTAATGAGCTGGGATCAGTCAAAATGACATCTGTGATCACAGTGGTTTCCCCATCTTTCTACAATAAGCACAAAGAACAAAGGGAAAAGGATACAGAAGATTTCTACCTCATAATACCAGGACATTGCTATGAGAGTGAAGTGTAAAGGATCCTAAGGAAAATGTTCTTTTCTCTTAGAGAGCCTTCAAGGGAGACAAATTGCGAAAGACTTTCTGTGAAAAAAGACATTACTAGGTGACAGTGTGTGTGTGTGCCTGTGTGTGTCTGTGTGTACATGAGACGGAGAGAAAAAGCTTGCACAAGTCTTTGGTAGCTTGTGAAGCACAAAGAAAATAACTTTGTGCATATGAAGAGGCCTAGGCTTTTACAGTATGGGTTTTTTCCAGATCCAGAAATGCTTTGAAATAGCTGTGAGCTCAGACACAAGCAAAAGGTCCTGAGACTGGGAAAGCCTGGTGACTAGTATTATCTGGGATGTTTTTCCCCCTCTCTGAATAGAATTCACAATATTTGAAAGACCAATAAAGGAGAGACACTTTCCAGGCCTCTCTGAGAGAAAATAAGAGCTGAAAAATGATCTAAAGAGGGGCAGGAAATTGTCCCCCAGGAACTGACCCTAATCTGTATCTGATTCAGGCTGTTAATCTTTTGCTGATTCTTTTGATTTGCTGTTTTAATTCAGAGAGGGATTTTTTCTAATCCACGCTTAGGTGTTTTCAGCTCCTGGAGTCATCATTCAGCCCTTCAGCATCATTGCCACACAAATGGTTCTATTTGGCTTTATTGTGCCTGGTTTCTCTAGACATTCTTTTATCAATCAAGATGTCTTCACTCTATCCTTTTGCTGACCTTTTTTTTTTTTTCTCCTTTACTGCTTACTCTAGAAGCTTCTACTGTCAGACTTCATCAGCAATGTAGGATCCAGTTCCCTGTGATGGGTACAGGGTGCTGCTGCAGATCCCCAAGGACAAAGAAGCATGGGTGTCCAGTGCATAGTTGCCACACTGAGCTAAAGCATCCTCAGGCTTCCCTGGTGTTCCTTTAGTCATCTGTTGTTGTCAAGACTGGAGGAATCAGTAGCTTTCTCTCAAGCCTGGCAGTACAGAGCAATGCCCTATTATGCAAATCTTGGTGTTTCCTTGGTTAAAACTTTGGAACTATTATAAAATGGAACCTAAAATACCTCTTTCACTTAACTTTGAGAACTGTTGTTGTTAAAAGCATTGAATTCTAGTAGCAATTTCAAGACTAATGATTAATGGCAGTCGTTCATCAGCACCAGAATGTGTGCAAGTGTATTAATAATTCCTGATAGGATAACATTCCCCAAGCAGAAGTTAGAAGTTCTATGCATGCCAAAAACTTGCTGGATTCTCTTTTCCCTCTGGGAAATGCAAAAACCTACAGTTTGCGTTTACTTACTTGAAACTAAGTTAGCTACTAAGGTAAAAAGAAGGAAGTTCATCATCTTATGGCATTGTTCTTTCAATCTCTGTCTATCAGCAAGAAAATGTATTAGAGTGAAAAGAAAAAGCTTTTCTTAAATTCCCCTGGAGCTTTGTATAGGTTTGACTCTAACAACATGCTGAGCTCTGTGAATAGTAAATCCTCCCTTTTAAAAAGAACATTTTGCAAAGCTGTAACAGGAAAATACATATATATTTGCGGTAGACTTATGGGTACGTGGGTATGGCAGCTTGACAGTAAAAAGCCATAGATTCTCCACTAGAAAATGCCAAAATAAACTCTGCACTCACTGTAAATGTCAGCCTTTAGCACACTCAGATCTGCTACTGAATGTGATACAGACAACTGGTCTGTAAAGAGTTTTGGTTATGCTCACCTGACTCCTGTTTCACAAAAGTTACCTGATCTTATGCAGAAGTAGTAATGAGATTTGGGAAGAAGTTTTAATCTGAATATCCTCATGCTAAAATATTCCTAGGGTGAATAGTATTTGCACAAACACTCCCAAGCAATCATTCTGACATTCAGTTACAAAAGGAATTACAACCTGCCTTGACTAAAGACAAAGAGGCAACAGACACAAACTGAAACATAGGAAGTTCCATCTGAGCATCATGAAAAATATCTTTACTGTGAGCGTCACCAGTCACTGGAACAGATTGCTCAGAGAGGTTGTGGAGTCTCCTTCTTTGGAGATATTTAAAAGCTGCCTGTATGGGATCCTGTGCAGCTTGCTCCAGGTGAACCTGCTTTAGCCAGGGCATTGGGCTAGGTGGCATCCAGAGGTCGCTTCTAGCCCCAGACATCCTGTGATTCTGCCTGTAGATTCACTTTAGGTTCTTCTGGAGAAACCAGTAGTGAACATGCATTCAAGGATGCTAAACTGGACATACCTTGCACACTTCACTTCTCAGAAAAACTTACATGTGCATCACCCAGTAATGTGCTACAAGCAACGCACCAAACTGGTTTTCAAGGATAACTAAGGCTGCATAGGAATCTGTGAGGAAATAGTTCTCTCCCTCTTGTTTGATCTCTGAATTTCTGCAGGCTTCAAGGCACATTGTTACCAAAGAGCTAAGGGATCCGTATGATTAGAGGCAGGGAAGGTGGCTGGCTTTGTAACGTCCATTTAAAAGGTCCACTGAGAGAGCAAGGAGGGGAAGCAGAATCAGCTCTCAAAAACCATGGCGGTTCCATAAGTTTGAGAAAACGTCATGGGAAGGAAGGATGAGAAACAAGTAGCTGAGCTATGTTGTGAAGAGGGAAACCAACCAGAAAAATGTTGTCATAACAGTGTGTTAGGAAAGATGGGTCAATAAGAGGTAAGAAAAACCACAAGAAGATGAGTATTTTGTGTTAGAACCATTAAATTGCATAGAAACTATTCAAATGTTGGTTCCTTTGAGTAATTGTTGCAGTTGCTAGATAGTTGCTTGTAAGTGGAAGGTGCCAGCCCACTAGTGACTAGGGCAGAAATATATGAGAGATGATCTCCAAATCTAATTGTTAGTCACACTTTGGCCTCTCCCATACAGGGGATTATAGCTCGTGCCTTCAGGGGTAGAAGACCTGTAGCTGTGGCAATATTTATGACTATCATATAGTCTCATTGTGTCAACAGAGTGACAAGCAGCCAGACGAAAAGCAGCAAGAGAGGGATGGAAAGATGCTGGAGAAAAAATATTGTAAAATCTAAAATGCTTTTAAAACCCATGATTTTTTTTTTCCTGTTAAATGGCATGATGCATTTTCAAACTAGCCTCATGGAGCTGTGAAAATACTCTACTCCTTTTTTTTTCTTTAGTTGTCTTTTCAGGTGATGTGGTATTAGGAAAGAGGGAGTCTTCTGCTGATCCACAGCAATATTTCAAATTAGAAGCAGGAGCTGGGGAAGAGGAACTGTAAACCTGCTGGCCTGAGAGCTCAGTTGTCAAGCGCTGAGAAGCCTCTTCATGCCTCTCTGCTCAGCCTGTTGTACCCTGTCTGCCCTATGTAATGTCATTTCCCACTGAATTTAATGTTGTTGAAGTTGTTTACCCAAATTAGAAAATTTAGTTTTACTGTAGTTTTAAATCTTTAAGATTTGCATTACAGAAACATGAAGTAAAATATTTAAAGTCTTAGGATATATTTTGTCAACCCAGAAAGTAGATTTTGCAGAGATTACTATGAGGCCAAAGCTGAGGGAAGAGATCTTGCATTTCTGTGTTGTAACAGTCGCCACTGGGCAGGCAGCTGCCAAATGTCCTGCAACTGACATTGATTCTTCCTGGCTTTCATATCCCTTTCCTTTCAGAACCAATGCCCTGAGGCAGAGGAGTTTGTCTTCAGCCATTTCGTGATCTGTAATGACACCCAAGAGACGCTGAGGTTTGGCCAGGTGGATACTGATGAGAATATTTTGCTGGCTACTCTCCACAGTCACCAGTACAGCTGGCGTTCACACAAGTCCCCACAGGTATGTCAGAAGCAACCCTTCCAGGGCAGCATTCGCTAAAGCTGATGGTGGCTTTATGCACTGCTTCTTTGGTTTTCTCTGTGGTCTCAACTATCTCTAAAGCTCCAGCTCCTTCGGGAGTCACACACTGGGGCTGCAACACAGAGAAAAGGTAAACAAAGTGTGAGGAAAGCCAGAAATCTTTAAAAGTTGCTCAGGGGTAGAACTGGATGTGCACTTTTTGTAAAACAAAGCAGTTGTGTGAAGCTTCTGAAAAAAGGAAAGACAACTTGCCAGGTTTCTATAACTAAGCGATCCGTGTTTCCTGAGATGTACATTTGAGATTTGGGGAATTTTTTTAACCAATTGTTTTTACCAGAAGCATCTGTTCACTGAAATTGTTTGCAGAATAGGGTCAAACCGGACAAAGCTCTCAACTTAATGCTTGCATTAGAAAAGGTTTGAAATTGTCAGAAACACCCCACTTATATAGTTTAAATAATAGAGTTTCTGGGTTACTGGATTTTTTGTTTTAAGGATAAACACTGAAACTGAAATAAAATACTTTAAAACTATCAACAGGAAGTATTTCAATGAAACTATAGAATCATTTAAGTTGGAAAGACCTTTAAAATCATTGAGTCCAACTCAATACTGCCAAGTCTACCACTAAACCATGTCCCTAAGTGCCACATCTTTTAAAGACTTTCAGGGATGATGACTCATCCATTCCCTGGGCAGCCTGTTCCAATGCTTGATAACCCTTACCATGAAGCAACTTTTCCTAATATCCAATCTAAACCTTCCTGGCACAACTTGAGGCCCATTTCCTCTTGTCCTGTTACTTGTTACTTGGGAGAGGAGACCAACACTTGGGAGGTGGTAAAAAATAGACTTGTCTTTGTTCAAGACAGGACAAGAACATAAATCTAATTTAAAAAGTGTTTATGAAACAGCAAACCCATTTCTTCTCTTTTCTTAGTATATACCCAGCTCCTGCTGAGTAGGAAACTACAGAGCTGTGTCACCCCATTTGCTGAGCAGTAGTCCTGCCCTGAAAAATTACTAAAATTTTAACAGATCCTAGGAGGAATGTAGTGAATGGGAGTTCCTAACTCCTCTAGAGCCCTAGGAAATACCAGTCTTAGCATGTGAAAAAGAAGGCAAATTTTGAATTGTAGTTCTAAACAGCAGTTGTGCCCATTTTTACTGCTGACAAGTTTCAAGTTACACTGGGAGACAGAGATGGCAAATTTACTGTGGTTTTCATTCACATGTCAGCTGATGGATATGCAAAACTACTGAATTTTACATGAATGTGGTAATCTATGCAGAGCAGAATCTGCCAGGGTAAACAATTGCAGCTGACACTGAAGTCAGGGTGTAAGTTAAGAGGAAGCCAAGCTCATAAAGGACCATCTTAGCCGAGCAACAGAGGAGCTGTTATAAAAAGTGTGTGCTGGTGTAACAGTGACAGAGAGAGGCCTTTGGAGACTTCGAGACTCTGGAGTACTGGAGTATGTCCCTTTCCATGTTTTAAAAAAAGACACATTTTCTCATACACGCGAAACGCCTGTGATGCCTCATCCCACAGGTGAGCAAACCAAGTGGTGACTGTGCTCTGTGCAGCTGGGCGCATGTCAGAGTGTGGGACAAGATCCCCACTCATCAGGTGAGACAGGATTACAATTGTTGTAATTCCCCTTGGTTGTGTCAGGGAGAAAGAAAGCTAAGTGTAACCTATAACTCATAAACAATTATCACTTGCATTTGTAGCAACCACCCAAAATTACATTTAAACCTTTTCATAAATACATGGAAGAAGAAGAAGGAAATATTTAAAATAATGTAAATAAACCCAGAACTAAGTAAGACTTTCCTCTTAAAAAATTCTTAGATTAGTTTTCTGGTTGCTTATATAAAATTATTCAATTGTGAGAATCCTCATTTTAGATAGATCTACTAAAGGTGTAGTTCTCAGTATGGTGTATATTCAGTAATGGTTCAAACTGGAAGGAGTTTTAAAAATTAAGGTTATCTCAAGCAAGTGAAAAGTTGAAGAATTAAAACAACAGCTCATTACTGATACTTTCTCTTAGTTGCAACTCAACTGCTAAAAACCACCATCAGAATATATGGCATATAGACATCTAACAGCTGTAAAACTTAAACTGTGCTTTCAGTCACAGACTTGAGCAGTGCAAAACATTCCATTTTCATGGCTGCTATGTAAGTTTCTTATTAAATGAAAAACAAAAGTGCAGGATGAAAGGTGGAAAAGTCCATCAGAAAACCAAATCACACATATAAGGGAGTGGGTGAGGTGACAGTAGGATTCATTTTTCAGATATTTGTTTTTCAGATTCATTTTTCAGATATTCGTTCTTCAGCTAACATCTGGTGATGTCAAAGGGTTTCCCCATTCTGTTTTGCTCTGATCAGATTTAGATTCACTGAAGAACTGGGCTGATAAAAAGTCAGGAGTGTCATGATGGATTCCCATGTCCCAGGAGATGGCAAAGCTAACCGCTGACTCCTGACTCAGCCACACTGCTGGCCAGCAGGCTCTTCTAGTAGGGAGGTTCTACTTCCCTTGTCCCAACCTTTGGAGTAATTTCAACACGATTTCTGCTCTCTTAACATTTTTAAACAGCCATGTCTTGCTGGGAAATTTAGAGATTAAAAAAACAGCACTGAGGTAATTTCACTGAAACTATATGGGAGCACAGGCTTTCTATACACAGTTGAGATAGAAACAAATTTTCTTTACAAAGGTCTTGTAAAGAGAGAACCTTGGCATTCCCCTATAAGTCTATTCATCTGTTTATTGCCAATATGAGTGCATTGTAAATACAGCATTCAGAATGGCAGTTCATCTAACCAGTACAATCGCTTGTCATTTTAAATCATTCAAAAAAAGTTTGTTTAAATATTATTACAAACGTTGTCATGTACATTTTTTTAATGATTAATACAAATCCTTGAAATGAAAACAACAACTCAATCAAGACATCAGGTTGTCCCTGTTATACTATGGCACTTTTCTAATTGTTTCCATGCAAAACTATCTAGCAGCTTGTTATCCAAAGGTCAGAATAATGCCCAAGCAAGGACAAACCCTCTGAGTGTCATATTCATGGAATGCTAGATGACTTCATAGTTATGAAATTATTTCATTTCTCATGATAATTCCTGACTTGCCAAGTTAGTGAATTTTAAGAACTCTGAGAGCAGATTGTAAGATAAATGTGAAATAATCCATACTTCTGGAGTCAGGGACTTCCCTCCAGGCATTAGTTCATACTTGACTTACTTGACTTACTCTTGGGGATAAAATGAGTTAGGACAAGGTCTTAGATACCACATTCTCTTACTGGGAAAGAAAACCAACTTGCACAACTTTGGCTGGCTCATGTTTCTTGTTACACAGGCACTAAGAAGCAGCGGTTGCCATGAAATACTTTATTTAACCTCTGCAAAATGTTTTTTTAGTATGGCAAGGCAGTTCAGTTAAATGAAAATAAATAGTTTTAAAAGGATTGTATTTCTTCTACATTCACATCAATAAAATTCTCCATTTTTCTTTTGCTAATTAAGAATAGAAATGCGGTAATTGCCCATTTAAATTGTTTAACACAATTAAATGTATGTACACCTAAAATATATATTTTAGCAGATAGTTTTATAATGCTTTATTTGCATTATAATTAATTTTATTATTAATGAAACTAATTTCATTAGTTAGGCTAAAATTTTAAAATTTTCAAATTTTTTTGTGTTACAAAAACAGCTGTAGCACACCAAGGATTTGGATTTATCAGCTCTTGATGGTGTCCCTCCAACTGTTTGGCTTAACTTAAAGCTCCTTGCTTCCTTCATTTTTTCCCGGCCTGGATCCTTCACATTTCAGGGAACCTAACCTTTCCCTTTTAACTTTCACTCTGATTCCTGCAAGTCTCGCTAGTTTGGCTAATATTTCAGTAATAAGTCTGAGGTCCGATGCTCACTCATCTACGGCACTCCATCCCCCCCCACATTTTCCTCGGATTTCGCGAGGTTTTGGCCCCCCTTAGGGATAAGACACCCCCAACTGTATAGTCCCTTTCAGAGTTGGGGTAGGTCCAAAACTGATGCTATTTGAGGCTTTAAGCAATTCTATCTAAAGCTGCCAGATTTTGTGAGTTCCTTCTGTACATTTTAATGAAAGTTGGAGGTCTGTTAGATATCATTAAAAGGGAAGAGAAGATACATCATTCTGTGCTCTACAGACAACACTGGCTCCTACATTATTATTGGATCAAGTCTGCACTCCTTATCTTGATCTTCACATTGTTTTGTGGGATGGGCCCCAGTTACATCAAAAGTCATGTTTGTCTCCAAGACAGCTGTGTTTTTTAGATGAACTGGAGCATATGATACATAGGGTGAAACTCTGAAGTTAGAAGAGATCAGATCTTCCTAGTAATTTACTCAGAGTTAAGGAATTCTGTCTTGCAAGACAGTAGGCAATTGGAGGGTCCCACTAGGGACCACAGCAAATGTAAAAACCAGATATCCATGTAAGAGTCCCCTGAATGTATTCTGCAGAGATTGTTTGCTTATGAACAGACAGCAGAAATTGTCTATAACGTGCTAGTTGTTACTGGTCATTTTCCCCACACTCAAGACTTCAGCAGAGTCCTCTGAGGAAGCACAGAGTGATGGATTTAAGTTCATTTGTGTGCTTTCTATGCAAAACATAATGTTGCATAGTAGAAGTTTTTAGAAAGTAGCAGTTCTCAAACCCTTCTGTAGTCTCCTTCCAAGGTTGCAGTAACAGTTACACATTTTCACTTTTCATCATCTTTAACTTGAAGCAGCAGATATAATGGATAAAAATCAGTTGGTATGTTGAATTGTGCAAGGACTTCAATGAGAATGTGGGTATTAATAAAATATATTTATTTCTTATCAAAGTAAGTAAATATGTCTGAAACTGTCATTTTATTGTTATTTATATAGAATTTGAGGGAAAATATATCTATCACTTTTCTGATCATACATTTACAAAGTCTTGAGTAGATATTAGTACTGGTTAGTACATTATTAGTACCTTCACTGGAACACATTTAAAATTTTTCTTATTTTAAATATTGTGTCTGTGAACACAAGTTCTAAAGTTTATAAACATACTTTTTAAAGGCTATTGTAGTTTTACAAATAGCAAATTTGCTAAGAACCTCCTCCTCGTTCTACCAAAAAAAAGACTGAAGCCAAATTTTGATTCATGTTGCAGCAGGATCACAATTCATTGTTATTTACTTCCAAGTTGCAGTTCTTTCAGATATTGGGTTATATAATGTGTAAAATTATATGCAATACTCTGGGTTCAAACTTAGAAACTGTAACTTATATATATCAGTTGTTGTTGGGATATTTTCCCATTTTACTGCTTAGGAGTGTTGCGGATTCTCTGAACAATCTCTTGTACTTCACATAATCCTCCCCAGGTCATTAGGAACAACATCAGGCAAAAAAAGCTGTATGCTATTTTATACTGTTCACATAGTGAGAAGAGTACTATTGCTTTTTTGGGGTGTCCCACATTCCAAATCAATGCTTATACTGCATTACATGTAATTGAATTTCTAGGTAATATCTGGGCAGATAAGGATTAATATTATCCATGAATGTTTATAATTTGGTTACTGTTCCTTAACCGAAAGACTCTTCTGCAGTGTGTAGGATGAGTTTGTACCTGTGAGGTTCAGGTCTGCTTTGCAGGTAATGTTGAGATTCACAATATCGCCAGGAGCCCCCAGGGTCAGAGTTTATCTGCCAAGTGTGACCCTTTTTCTACTAGCCAGCATGGGGGTGATGGAAATTACCTTTTTCCATGCTCTGTACTAGCTTTCTGTTCTACAAGGGCTGATGGCATAGAACTGGCCAGATCTCCCAGGTCACTTGAGAAAATGAAGCCGAATTGAAGTTCAAGCTATTTTGGTGGCCACTGTGGCTGATAATGTGCAGAATAAATATTTCATTCACTGTTTTTCCAAATACTAGTTGGTTTTATTGTTGTGAATCCTAATCCTAGTCAAGAGCCACCTTGTATTGTGAAAACACAATAAAAAACACAAATCAAGCTTCTCCTTTAATTTTTCAATTAAAAATTTCTTTAGGTTCAAGTCTTAGAATTCAGCTCCCATCTCCAGAGCTACATTTCCTCTGTGCTGCTGCATTATCACAGCTTTTATTTTGCTATCTTCTATCTTTTAAAATAACAACTGCTCCACACTATTTACCAGTCAAGGTCCTCAGTTGATTCTTCCCAAACTCTCGGAGTTCATTCATGCACTCTCGGAGCAATTACCCTTGTTCCCCCAAAAAAAAATTTTCTAGTTTCACTTAGAAGACAAATACAATCTAAAGAATCTTGGTGAAACCAAGTTAAATCTGGTGAATCCACAAACAAAGTAGAAATCAAATTTGCATCACTAAGCATTTTGAGGGCTCAATCTTTAAATTACTTATACAGCTGGAAATTGATGCCTTTTCTGGACAGGCTAAATTCTTAGTCTCACTTTTAATCCCCCATTTTAGTCCCCCATGCTTTGTCATGTGACACACAGCTTTATTTACGCAGATCATATCCTTCACTCACACATCAAGCTGAAAACCTAAGTAAATTTTGAGGAGCATATAGCAACGTTCTGTGAAGAGGCATGATAAAGATATTCTTTATTTTAAAGATAAAGCTTTTCTAGCCATTTGCTCCAGTAAGAGCAGCTTCATGTTAATCTGCCTCCCTTGAAGTAATTTCTGTTCCTCTCAAAACAGAAATTCATAATGGCTAAGAATTACAAATACAAACCCCAGCCAAGTCTAGTCAAAACAAAACTCTCTGGGTTATCTGCTGGTATATTTCCCTGACAGAAAATGCAGAAATCAAATATTTACATGAATGAATGCCTATCTTCACATATACAGTAGATAGTCTGTTGAAATTCTCTCTAAGCTACAAATTTTCGCTTATCAATGGATTGTATTTCTTAGAATGCTTTGAAGTCCATTTTTTTGTACCTTAATGCAATGAATTCTCTTTTCTCCTAATATATGTCCCATACCTAGCTGTATTTGTTGAACTTTTTTGAACAGAGTGCCTAATAAATTCTTACAATTAGCATAAAGCTTGGTCAATGAAAGAGTTAACAGCAATTATTGAAAATCTTTAGTATCAGATCACTTTGCAACCTGTTTGGTCACAGCGAGGTGCAAATAACACCAAGGTTCTGGGTTCCTTGTGAGTCCCTTCCAATTTAGAAAATTCTGTGAAACTGTAAATCTGTTTTCTGCTAAAATGATGCTAATGTCTGATTACTTAGTTCTCTAAAATCACTGCCATTTTTATTTCCTGCCGTATATTTCTGCGTTGCTCAGTGTCATTTGCTGATTATTTCTAGCCATCTTTTCCAGAAATCTCACATTTAAATAATCATTCAGACATCCTTTTTTCTTTTCATGGAATGCAGTTTCTTGGTTCAAAAGTAAACTTATACAGCACCCAATTCTTATACGTTAGGTCATTAATACAAATATATTAGATATCTTTAAAGTAAATTATGAAGGCCATATCCTTCATGTTTACCAGTATGTTTGTAAAATAAGAAAATGCCAATAGATTATAATAGCTCTTCTTTATTTTTCTTTCTGAGTCTTGAAGTTAAATGCAGACTCATCGCTACACAGAAAATTGCTAAGGCAGCATTTGGGAGCTAATGACTGCTCAGGGAAAGCTGACAGCATGTTCCTTGGGAACATTCAACTCGTGAGCAAAACTGTTTATACAGGGTGGGAGACATCCTAGTGTTGTAGCTACATGTAATTACTAATTGTCAATTATGGCATTTACATGACGTCTATCTTTGGAGCACACAGTATTTTGTGGGCCTGCTAGCTGAGACTGACCACTTAAGTACCTTTTCTCATTATTTGGCTGTCATTTCCAGCTACCATTCTCTCCAAAGTAAACAGTTTTCGTGTTTTCCTAATTTTCATATGTGATGAGATTTATTCCCAGCTGCCTCTGTGAGAAACTGAACAAATTCCAGCCACTGCAATTGGATTTTTTTGTTGTTTTCTTTTTCCTTTTCTTTAACTAATGCTTCAGAATCAAAGTGACATGTTTGTTTATGAATTTGGCTGTCCTAGTGTACAGCCTCCCTCAACATACCCTAGCTGTGCCCACACGTGTGCACATCCAGATGCCTGTCCTTGCACACACAGGCACGTATCAGCCTTTGTGCTTCCAGCATAAAACTCATTTGAATCTGAATGCAGCAGTCATCACTCTTGCAAATTCAAAAGCCACCCACTGAATGGATGTTATTGTTCTGTGTGTAACTTGTGCTGAGGATACCACAAATTGCAAACAGGCTACTGAGTTGTAATATCTTTGAAAGTTATTGCTGTGGTTGTTCCTTAAAACAATGAAGGAAACCCCAACATCCAGTCCTTCACTAAGTCCAACTGACCAGACCCATGGTGAATGCTATCTCTTTCTGGAAACAAATCATGGAAGAACACAGTATTTACAAGTTTCAGTTTTTGCTAGTGTAAATAATCAATCTTTGGGCCTGATCCTGTTCTCAATTACTTAAATTAATTAATGACAGATGTCCAAAATCAGAGTGAAATTCAACCCTCAAGAGAGAACTCCCACAAGGCCTTCATATGACTGTTTTAAAGAACTTAAGTGATGCTTAGGCTCTGTGCTGGCCCTCTGCAAAGAATAAATTTTACCCAGAATGCTTATTGCTTTGATCCCTTATATATAACTCGCATCCTTAAGTTTGCACAGCCACAAAAGATCCATACAGAGCTAAATAGCCAGATCTTCAGCTGGTGTAAATTTATGTAACTTCATTGACCTACATGGAACAGTACCAATTTTCACTACTGTGGCTTAAAGAATCTCCATGGGACAGAGGTAAGTGAGTATGGTGGGTAAATGGATGAAAGGCTCTTCAAATGATGAAAGACTGTATTGCTCTGGAAGTGATTTAAGTTAAACTAGAAAAAAGCCACTCCTTTTCCGGAATAAATCACATAGGGAGTATAATTACGCAGTTAAATCTCTTCTCATGCAGTCAAGCTTGAACTTACCACCACATTTGTGTAAGAAATGAAATGTTTCCCATCTCTCAGCAATATACCACATTCTGCATTTAACAGACACATATATGCAAGCTATACAAGTCCTTCTTTATTTTCGAAGGGAAGGGTATTTGTAATTTTCTGTCTTATTCTGAAGGCAAAAAATCTGGCATGGACCTGTGTTCTGTATCACCGTGCTGGTAATAGAATGGGCTTCTAGAACAATATCAAAGGCAGTGAAGACAATCTCTTATTTCCTGTTTTATGATCTCTGGTCTACTTGCCCTTTTTTTTGTGAACAGTTGTGTGCCTGGATGTTAAACATACTGTTAAGGCAGGTAATTTATAGAAATGCATGGTTCAGAGCCATTTTATTTTAGTATTGCTTCTTCTGATTGTGTCTGAAATCACAGAATTACAGACTGAATGGGTCAAAAGAACAACTGGTGTGCTTAGCATTGCTGAGATTTCAAACCAAGAATATTTCTCTGTCATGGGAATTTATATCCTACTGCAAGGCACTTTTTTTTCCCGGTTGTGTATTGAAGTAGTAATTTCTTTCTTTCCAGCTGTTACACATCTGTATTGAAGGCTGGGGAAACTGGCGGTGGTCTGAGCCATTCAGTGTGGACAATACAGGGACCTTTATTCGCACCATTCAGTACAAGGGCCGGACAGCATCACTTATTATCAAGGTTCAGCAGCTCAGTGGAGTGCAGAAGCAAGTAAGGATTTGATCCAGTTAGGAAAACATAACATGAGTAATTTAAACTGTTGCCTATTCATGAATTAGTCACTTTGTTATTTATTCTCTCCTACTGGGATCTGCAAAAAACAAGTATAGCAGTCTTTTGGGGCTAATTTGGGGAATTTTTACAACCTTTTTCTTCACTTTGGTGTCTGTCTTAGCATTTAAAAGCTCAGTTACCAACATGTATTTTATATGCTCCAGTAAACATCCCTTTGAGTGGTTCTTAAATTCTGACAGTGCTAAGTTACATAATCTCTTACATGTTTTAAACTCTTAATTTTGTTTTAAGAAACTGTTCATAATATATTCTGGGTAGTAATTCAGGCCTACATATTTTTTTAAGTGAAAGGATTACCAAATTAGCATTTGAAAATCAGCTGCTGTGCAATAACTTTTCCTTTACTATCTTTGTAAAGAGATGTGTAATAACACTGCAGCCGTTCTGCCTGCATTGGCAGAAGCCAGAGCATGTGGTGGACAGAACATGCTCAGCTCATGGATGTGGCAGAGCTGTACTGCACAACAACAGTACAGCTGACCAGACAGGAGCAGTGCCTGGTGTCACTGAAAGCCCTGCTGAGATTTCACATGGTGGGCTGTAGCTGTGGTGTGTGCCCCCATTCATGAAAACAGAAATGATGATGGTTGTCCAGGGGGGGATACACATGGAATGATGTTCCCTGGTATAGCTTGGAAAGAGTCAGATACATCTCTACAGTAAACGATTCATGCATGATGGACAGCAACAACTCCAAGTGTAATCTGGTCATTTTTTAGGTGTGTGCACTTAAATACAGAAACATGTTACAGTCATTTATGAAATTATAAGCTTTAAAATGGCAGACATACTGTGAAAGCTCTGATCATTGGCTTGTGATGGGAATATGAGGTATCTGCAGAACCTTTCTGAAGTACATCCCTGTCACTGCTCAGAAATGTCTCAGCATTCAGAGACCATCACAGAACTCTTAAAATCCAAACCAGATCTGTCAGCCATGGGTAGTTCTGTTGAATTCAGCAGGACGGAAAGTGGATACGTTAAGTGTTTCTTTCAAGCGTGGATACTGCCTTAGCAATATTTCAAGCATTTTAATGCCTAGATTTCTATGAAATTGGACATACATTTGGCCAATAAAAATAATGTTTTACCAGTCACTGCCTTCAGCAGTGCTTGGGGAAACCCAAAGCAGGGAGATTATTCTTCTACAGGTTTTCACTCTCTAATTCAATTTTGACTTCTTTTTCACAACTGTTTACATAAGAGCTGTATTTTTTGTGTGTTTTAGATCCTAATCTGTGGAAGACAGACAGTCTGTAGTTACCTTTCTGAAAGTATTGAACTGAAAGTGGTTCAACATTACATTAGTCAAGATGGACAGGCTGTTGTTAAAGAACACATCAACTGCCTTGCAGCCAAGCAGAAATTGCCTTCATATATCCTAGAAAACAATGAGCTCACTGAGTTGAGTGTGAAATCTACAGGAGATGAAGACTGGTCCCAAGATGTATGTCTAAGTTCTAAACACACAGAACACAGCACTGTCATTCAGGTATGAGGAGAAATGGGTATGTGGAATAGAGCATTAAAAATGCCTGAGAGAACTGAGCACTTCACATTTAGACTTCTGTTTGATATAATGAAATAGTGAATGTTATCATCCTGAATAATGTTAGTGTAATGCTGATCTTTCTACAAACAGGTACCATCTTCAAAGAGTTCAATTACATATGTGTGGTGCACAGTTTTGACTTTAGAGCCCAATTCGCATGTACAACAGCGATTAGTAAGTACATTTAATGTCTCTGAAATCTAAATGTCCATGCCTTATATGTCATATAATAAATTAAGGTCTGAATGACCCACTGTAAAGATTTATCAATAGTTTGTTTCAACAGTTGTAATGCTGAAATAAAATTGGCTTTAAATTGGTGTATTTTTTTCTTTTTGTAGATTGTTTTCAGCCCTCTTTTCATTGTAAGGAGCCATCTTCCAGACCCTATTATCTTACATATAGAGAAAAGAAGCCTGGGACTGAATGAAACACAAGTGATTCCAGGGAAAGGACAAGAGAAAGCACTGCAAAATGTAGAACCTGATCTTACACACCACCTGACTTTTCAAGCCAGGTAAAATACTCATTTTCCTTTAAAATGGTTCATTTGTATGGAAAAGAAAGAATAATTTACACTTCAACAACTTCTGCATTTTTTCCGAAAGTATGCCAGGCCCAGAGAGGGTATGACAGAACAAGCATATGTAGCTGAAATTATGTTGGAGGAAATATTAAATTTGGTATAGCTATCCTAAGCACACTGGCATTTGTTTAATTAAGCAGTCCATATTCTTGTGTTTTAAAAAATAAATTCCTGAATTATCTTGAAATGGTTTTTTGAGAATACTGAAGAGTTTTTAGGGTCACTACAGTGTCATAACAAATCCATGCATGTCAGTAAATTCTCAGGAACTTGTTGGACATCATAACTTGATTAATCCACGATTACCATGAGTGTGTTCTTGCTGCAGAGTCCATTTGGGAAGCCTCATTAGAGAAAATGTTAATGCTAATGCTTGCTTTTGTTGTGTAAGTGACTGAGTCTGTTTTCAATGACAGGGAAGAAGATGATCCATCAGAGTGTGCAGTCCCTATCTCAACCACTCTGATTAAACAGATAGTGACTAAATCCCATCCAGGTGGCAACGTCAGCCAAGTGCTCTCCGAGTTCTATGGCATTGCTAGTCCTCCCCAGCCTGCATGGCCTTATAATAGGAAGGATTCAGACAGGTAATTCCTTGCTAAACCTTCTTCATGACTGTTGCACTGCCTTTCCAAATAAACTGAAACCACATTCTGGAAGACTATATGTGATGAACGTTGAATATATTTTCAGCAGTTACATAATTCCTGCATGTAAACTGCAGAAGCTGTGGCAGGTAGGGAAAAAAATTAGGTCAGCCTCAGGGCTGCCCTTGTTTACACTGAGAAGATTGCATCAGTATGGATTTTTTAAAAATGGAACCATTTTTTTATGAATGCACTTTCTTTACTGCAGCTCTAGAGGCTGTTGTTTATTCAGCTGCTGTTTGTTTCAGTAGAGAAACGGGGAGTTAATGTAGAAGTTGCTGGGGAAACAAAAAGGAAATGTGATTTGATGACTACAAAAGTCACAGGTTTAGCTCTGAAGGACAGTGGTAACTTTGTTAAGGCATTTATTAATTGACTAAATTTAGGTTGAGCTTGTGGAGTTAAAAATATGCCTTTATAGCCTACACCTATCTAGATCTTTCTGACAGCACCTCAGTGTATTCCAGAATGATAAGGTAAGAAGAGAAGTTTTTCTATCTCACAACCAGAAACACCTTGCAAATTTCTGAAAATGACACCTTAGCATTTGTAATCTTGAATTCATTATTCCTTTGACTAAGTTTTTGCTTACTTGTTTTTGACAGCAATGAACAGCTCTCCCAGTGGGATAGTCCAATGCGGGTAAAGCTGTCAGTGTGGAAACCGTGTGTTAGAACTCTGCTGATTGAACTCCTGCCCTGGGCTTTGCTTATCAATCAGTCCAAGTGGGACCTCTGGCTGTTTGAAGGAGAGAAGATTCTTCTTCAAGTACCCAGTGGGAAAGTAATTATACCTCCCAACTTTGAGGTAACTTTGCCATTCACATTAGCATGCATAGTTCTGCTAAACACACTGATTCTGAAGAATGGTTATTACTCCGGATGATTCCCACTTTCCAGTTACTGTGTCTGTTTGTCTGTTTGTCATATGATGAGGACTAGCAATAACAATAGGAATTCACCACACTGAGTCACCGAGTGGGTAGCACAACATACTTGGTAACAATGTTTGAAAAACAACATCCTAAAGATGCATAGTTAAAATTGTCTGCAAGACACTGTAGGAAGAAGGCCTTCATTCCATCAGCAGCCTTTTCCCCTTCCTCTCAGTTCAGCCAAAGAATCTGCAACATGGATGTAAGGTAGCAGCCCACAAAAATTGCTATAAAGGCCAAGTAAAAACTTTGTGTCAACGTGTCACTTGAGAAATTGTTGACCACAGTAGCAAAATCGACAGTCTGAAAAGAATATTTGGTTTGAGAGTGCTTTATGTAATATTTCATAGCTTTTAATGTTACCAAGAAAAGTTGATAATGACACAGAATGAATTACAATAGAGGAAGATTTTATTTAGAATGCCTGGCTTCCTTAATTCAGTGTAACAGGTCTTCCCACATATCTTGGCCATGCACATTCTTTTTTATTATAACTCTGATATTCTTTAGTTTCTAAATAATTAAGGGGATTTGACACAGCAGCTTGTTAATTCCAGTTGAGCAATCTGATACTTCCTGTTTATTCTGTCATCCTTTTCCCCCACATGTATGTCTGTTAATAAACAAAAGGTCTGCCTAGTAATACATCTCAGTTTAGACTATGGCCTTGATCCCCTGTGAGGATCAGTTCCTTATCCACCTTGTGGTTTCATCTATCCTTGTACCACATAGAAAAAAAGAGAGGGAGAAAGGCAGGAAATTATATTCACTGCCTACTGGAAACTGCATTTAGAACTGTAGTAGAAATGTATCAAATTGTGAACAACTGATGATCAGTCATGTTTTCACTTGCAGGAAGCTTTTCAGGTTGGAATATACTGGGCAAACACTAATACTGTGCACAAATCAGTGGCAATTAAACTGGTTCATAATGTGACCTCCCCAAAATGGAAGGATGCCGATAATGGAGAAGTAGTAACATTGGATGAAGAAGGTTTTGTTGAAGCTGAAATTAAACTTGGTGCTTTTCCAGGTCATCAAAAGGTTAGAAGAAAATTATAATGATTTGTAACTTTATCATGTAAAAACAAAGTCATATGGCAAATAAAACAATCAAATGTATGCAGTGTGAAAGCTTCTCCCTAATTATGTTAATATATGTCCAACATAAAGAGAGTATAAACAATGTATGAAATATAATTTAAAGAATTAGATTGCCAAAAACATACTGTGTAACCCATAAAGATAATACAATATCTCCTGGAAAAGGAATTAATGAATTTTCAATCTTGTTTGGATAACACTGAGAGATGCAACTTCAAAAGTACATGATGTGGTTCCAGTTACGAAGTGCATGAATATAGAGAGGATTTCTTTGATTAGAAAGTGAGCAGCACTTTTATGGCTGCATTTCACTACCTTTTGTGGTTTTGTGTAACTTCATCACAATTTTCATTTCATCACAATTTCATTATCTTACAGTTGTGTGAATTCTGCATTTCTTCCATGGTTCGACAAGGTATACAAATTCTACAGATAGAAGATAAGACAACAATAATCAATGATACGTCATATCAAATATATTATAGGCCACAGTTTTTTATTTCCAAATCCCACTCAGGAGAAGAGGTAAAGCACTGTAGATACTGGTTTTGTTTGTCATCTGTGGAAAATGTTTGTTTATATCTGTAGCTGTATTTAGATGAGCTGCATATAGCAGAGCTAGGAACAGAAATCTTTTGACATAATAATCATAAAGTAATTTATATCATTTAGACTACTGAATCCTGGGTAAATTCAACTCCAGTAATTAACTGTGTTCAGAAATCTGTGCAAGCAGCAAATTCTTGCACATTGCAGAATTAGTTCTGCCTGTTCTCCATCTGTTCAGGCACTAATGGCCATTTCTGTAAAATAGGCAGCGTAATCCGTAGTAGCTGTTGAAAATGTTCTCAGAATTTTTACTGAGTTTGCATGTAAAAGAGGTATATTGGCCTGGCAGACTGAAGACTTTTTGTTATCCTTTTGGGAATATTCCAGTTATCTGAGCAAAGCTGCAGTACTAGAGATGTGCCCAAAGTTTATGTATTTCATAGACTGCATCAAATTGTGAATATCAGTTTGTTAATAATCTCACAGAATATTTAAGGGCTAGCTTGCAGGAACCAAAATGTACGCATGCTCAATATATTTTAATCAACCATTTATACATATTTATTGAAGATTACATTTATAGTAAAATATGTGGAAAGAATTCTTAGGGTCCAGCTTAATAGAAGAGCTGGCAGATGAACAAATTTTTAAAGGTCCTGTTTCTGTATTGTTTTCCTTCTGCTTTAGTTTTCTTCACATCAGTATCTACAGTTGTGCATCACACATTTTGTGGCGGTCTAAATATAGGGACTTGGGAGAATGTTGAGGCTAAAATCTGTTCTTATTTTTGTAACCCTAAGTGGATTTTGTTCACACAGTTGTGTTACAGGAATGTAACTTGATTTTGGTTGAGCTATATTGTGCTACTGAGAGCCGACTGTAGATCACAGAATTAGAGAATCACAAAAAAGGCTTGGGTTAAAAGGAACCTTAAAGATCAGCTAGTTCCAAACCCCTCAGCATGGGTAGAAACATGTTCCACTGGAGCTGGTTGCTCAGGGCCCCCAGACAGCTGTGCTACAAACCTATACCTGAAGACAGAATTTGGCCCTAATAGCCTTTAATGCAATGCACTTAGTGCAACCTTTAGTTAGTTGTGGTCATTGGCTACTTGAGAGTGTTCTGCGCAAAATCAACACAAATAAACCTCCTTTTAGGAGCCAGCATGCCGTGCTACCACCACCTTTTTCATTTTACAGGACTTCCACTCCCCCGAGAGCGCGGTGTTCAGCGTCGGCCCGGCCGGGGCAGGCTGCAGTGAGGCGCTGAGCGCCGTGCCCTGCTGGGACCTGCTGTGGGAGCTGGGTGCCTCGGCAGCGGGGGCATCTCTCGGGGACAGGCGCCTGGTGCTGAGCTTCAGCAGCGCCGGGAGCCGCGAGCTGTGGAGCCTCCCGGCCGTCATCAGCGCAGAGCTGGCGAGGCAGAGCGTGGCGGTGCCCACGGGCGCGCGTGCCGAAAGTGGATTCTGCACCAGGTACTGGGCACTGAGCACTCACCAACAGCGAACTCAGCTCGTTGCTGTCAAGCCTCAGCTAGTCAGAAACCATAAGAGAGTAATGCAAAAGTCAAAGTAACACATGCCCCCCATATGTAAAGGCGAGTCTTACTTTAATTTAAAAATTGTTAGCTTCTGATGGTTTTGGTGCCTTTATTGTGAATGGTTTAGTATATGACCATGTACAAGTTGTACACTTTTTAGAATGTATGGCCTGCTATTTTTTTCTGTGCATACAAATAAGGGCATGAAAAGCTTATATTGGGGAATTAAGGTGTTTTTTAATTTGTGAACAACAATTTAAGAGTTCAAGACAGTGTGTAATAACACAATACAAAAATTTAAGTTTTCTTTATAGAAGTAGACATATATTTTTGTAAGCATAATAAGAGGATAAAGAAGAAAAGACAAAAGAGATGAAACTATGTTGAGATTACAGCAAAGAAAAATTTCAAGTTTTAAAGCTTGAACCATGCAGTTGTGCTTTTTATTTACAAACTTATGGAACCAGCTAGTTAAAAATAGCAGTCCAGTGACTTGTCAGATGAGCAGCTTCATTTCTTGAACCTGATATATGAATCTATTCATGCTTATAGTGGTACGAACAGGAAACAATCTGCTGAAATTAGAGAAGCTACATCAGTATATATTACCAGAGATGTGATCTTTCTCTTGCCTGAAGTGCTTGATATTATTCAAACCCTCACAGAGTTCCTCTGCAGAGTCCAAGAGGTGTCATTTTGGATACTAAAGATTCTCACACTCACAATATCACACAGACTTCAGATTTTAAAAAATTTTAATGGAAACAATAAGGGAAGGATTCCTTATCATTCTGCCATAGGCATAGAGAATCCCATGTTCCTAATCAGATTTTCGGATTCTGGATTTTTTAAAATCACCATGAGGTTAAGGGTTTTTAGCAATAGCCAATAAATTTGCTCAAGAGAAAAATAAAGAATGTATGTTTATGCATGAAGATATTTTATGTAGCTAATGAGTAGAACTAAATTCATTTAATCTCATTTTGGAAACCGATGTAGTGATGATCCATAACATTAACATTTAAAAGAGCAATAGCATTGTGGATCATTCCAGGGGAGCAGTCAGTTAGATTTACATATTTGTTCAAATACCTTTCATGTGTACCAGAGAAGTATCCATGCAAATTCGTCTGGAAAATTTTAGAGATTTATGTTGGAAATTTGGGCCTACAATCTCATGTTTTTAATTTAATATAAATCTCTACTGGCTAGGGCTCTCATCTTGTAGACACACATGTTCAATTTAACTCACGAGTACTCTCCATGAAGCAATTTCTTCTCTCATGTTTTTTTGCTATTTCCACGTGTTCTTCTGTTGAAGTGGAGATGTGTCCTTGCCTAAATGTAGATAAATATCTATGGACTTGGAACTTGATAATAAAGAACCTTACAGATGCTAGTTTTGAATGTTTTTAATTGTTCAGGGTAATAATACGTAAAGATTTCATCCAAAACAGGCATAATCCAATATATCTGCTTCTGTTTTAGAGCTATAGCACTGACTTATCAAGAGCATCTTGGTGTGACGTACCTAACACTTACAGAAGATCCTAGTCCTCGTATCATTATCCACAATAGGTGCTCCATTCCATTGCTTGTAAAAGAGAATTTCAAAGGTAGGTACTATGCAATAATTAGAAACAGTGCAGTGTTGTAATACAACTTATTTTACTATATCTCCACTCCAAAATTGAGTTCAGTGGGTGTTTTGGTTGTAGCAAGAACTTGATGCCCTCATGAAGGTCTGTCTCAAAGTGAGAGACTCTGGAAGCTATTGGAGCTAATTCAGAGATCAGGAGTATGAACTTAAATATTTGTCTCTGGGCCTTTGGGTCTCCCTGGTTCCAGCTGTCAAGGTGACCCAGCTGTAGGAAATCCATAGGCAGTGGAGTTTTGCTGACATCAGTTCAATCCCATGGAACATTTCTATTTTCTCAGATTTGCAAATGTAAAAAAACATATTGTCAAAAGTCTGGTTACTGTAAGTTAATGTAATGATCAGCGGAATATTATTTCTTTAAAACTTTATGAAATAGAAAGAGAAAAGGAAAAAAAACCCAAACATATAATATTCTAAGTAATAGAAAAGCAATGTTTTTATTTATTAGGAATAGTTCAGACAGAAACTTTCTCATTTGTACAAGCATAGATGAGTTTTGATTTCATACAGGTTTTATAAGGATCTGATCTTGTATATTTTATAACATTTCAGATACACCCAAGTTTGAAGTTTACTGTAGAAAGATTCCAGCTGAATGTTCAGTTCATCATGAACTTTACCATCAAATCTCCAGCTATCCAGACTGCAAAACAAGAGATTTATTGCCCAGTATTCTCCTGAAAGTGGTGTCATCTGATGAATTAGTAAATGAATGGAGTGATGTTGTGGACATCAACAACCAAGGAACACAAGTAAATCATTAATTCTCATAAATTATTTCCTAATTCACACCATAAGTAGTTGTCTTTCTGACCTGCACAGTGCATTGTTCCTCTGCAATGAGTGTATCCTTTCTGTTGGTTTAAGGAGTTTTATTTAACTCTTGGGAACTCTCCTGCCTAACTAAGCCCCTTCCTGTGGAAGTTTTAGACCACAGACTATCTTCTTTACTGTCTCTTATTGAAAATAACTAGATTGAACATAGAGGCTTTATAACACTGATTTTTTTCACTTTTTAATCAACCTGGTGTTGCCTGGAAAAATCAGTCTTGAAAATTCCTGGGCTCTGTAAGCAAAGAATGCCACAGGATCCAGGAAAATTTGGTGACTTAATTATCACGGGATAATTATCTTAATATCTTGTAGGCAACATCACGGTCATTCTCCATCTGTGTCTTTACAGAAGCTACTCATGCCTTTCTAAAACAAAACAACCCCCCCCTTTTCTTTCCTTCTGTTATTTTTCTCTGGGTCTTGAGGTAAATGAAAGCTTCCTTGACTGTAGTAATTCTTTTTGATGGGAATTTTTTCCATCTTTGAAGTCATTAGTTTACATGGAATCAACATAAACTGCTTGGCTCTTTGAAAGAAATACTAGTTTCAGATGTTTTCCCTGGGCACGAATCACGAAATGCTCTTGATTATTGAGTGTTATGTTATATAGAAGTAGTTCAGTTCCATTCAGCAAGCCAGTCAAGCAATGCAAGGTTTCGAATTTCAGTCATTAATGTTATGCCAGACCAGGGTTCTTTATAAGTATCTGGCTCCTAGAAGGAATTAGATGCTAAGACAACATTTGGGGATCATTGTCTACTTGAACAGCTCTCCAAAAAAGTATAGCCTTCTGTTATTGAAGTTTTAGGATGTACATGTTGAAAATTTTCCCAGGATTTCTGTCTTTCTCTTTGAAAACTATGAATATAAGTGAATAAGGAATATAGTAAGAGTGTCACATACAATTCAGTTCAGGTTGTGAAATAACTGGGATTTAAAGGATCTTAGGTAATTTGTATTTCTTCTATGTAGTCACAGATAGGTACTCCTTTTTCTATTAGAAAGTAAATTTAAAATTACTTAAAACTAATACCTTAATAAATATTCAAGTATTTATCATCAGAATCATCTGAAATTGGAATTTAAAATGGCCAATCTTCAAGATCAGTGGAGGTTTATTTAGAATAATTAGAGTTTTGAAAATTCTGTACATGTCCTTTTTTCTCCAATTCCATGTAGGATTGTGAATCTCTTCCAGACAAGCAAAGGATTAAAACTGACATGTCAAAATTAGAAATTCTCTTATATGTAATTTTCAGAAGAATAAGAATTTTGATTAATAAGAAATTTAATTATCTGTACAAGGTTATTATGAATAGCCTAACAATCAGTTTAAGTGCTGATCCTACTAAACTTCCAATTGTTTTTGATTCTGGTGACTTCTTAACAGCAGTAAAGATTCTTCAAGACAAATAGCTGTTTATGTTACCTGTGCTAGCCCAATATCTTTGTGTTATTTCTCAAGTTTGCATTCCATTATATTATAGCTTCTGTCATTGCAATCTAGTAAACAATTGTGTTGATAGTAACCTTACAAGAAAAGAGAAGCCAGCTTGCTCTAACAAGGACTGCTGTCAATTTTCCAAACCTTTAAAAGATCTTAATCTTTTATATTCTGGAGAAACACAAAACTTGTATGAAAATATTGCAGAATTAAGCTCCAAAAGCAGTACATCACTTGTCTAAGTAGGATATTCCTAAAGACAACTTGTCCAGAATGAAAGTTTGTACACCTGTAAGCAAGACACAAACCTGTTGTCAAATTCCCATTTTTCCTGCCTTCTTAGTTGTTTTGTGCTTTCCAATAAATTTTTGCCATTTTCTCATGCTGGCACCTTGCCTGTGAAGGTGTTCTCACAAACCAGTTTAAATGGCTTAATAATGTGTTCAGTCTTGAGTTGCTAATGCAAGTTTTCATGGATCCAAAATTTTACTTACTTTTCAGTCTTCATGTGCTTTACATGATGCTATCAGCCATTCGTCCACCCAGCTCTGAGCTAGGGCATAGCAACATAATGTTAGTTTAGGGTTTGTTTTCTAGAGGAGAAAGTGGGATTTTTTAGAGCTCCAGGAAAATGCCTTTCTTAATCCAAAATCACAAATTAAAATTTCCTCTTTATTCTTCTCATATAAACTCCACCCTCCCCAGCAGATCTTCCTTTTTTTCTGGGGAAGTGTCTTATTAAAAGGTATTCAGTTATGCAGTTGAATGATGAGATGCAAATTTCATCTCCCTGAATAACTGAAAAACTTAAAGTATCAGAGCAGTTATTTTCTGAATCACGGAAATCTGACTTTTCTCCTGAATAGTATCTTGATTTGAGTAAAAGATCTTAACCAGAAGGCATTAATAACATTAATTTAATTTATGACATTAAAAGTAGTGATTTTGGTTACATTCCATATGTTTTTAACCCTCTCCTATAGATTGTGTTCTTAACTGGCTTTGGCTGTGTTTATGTGGACATCACCCATCACTGTGGAACAATAGTCATAACCTTGGCCCCAGAAGGAAGAGCAGGACCTGTTGGTAGCAACCTCAACAGGTACATAAAGTACATAAAAGATGAGTAAAGTCATTGCTGGGTGCTCAGTCAGCTTTCTAAGTGTTAACTGACTTTAAAACTTTAACGTAACTGTTTTGTTTAATACTGGTGCATGCTCTGTAGCATATGTTTAGACCATATGGCTTTGTATATCACAGTTAAAAAGGACAATCTAACATCAAAAGTCATGTCACTTTAGGGTAAACATTAGATGACTGGTACAAAAAGAGGACCTGAGTTGTTCATTCTTTAAAAAAAGACATTTTCTATAGTAATTAATTTTGAATGTGTTCATCAGTTTAAAATGTATTTAGCCAGGTCCGGCCATCTGTAATCTTACAAGCTCCCAAAGATTTAATATGCAAAAGCTGCAGAAATAGCAGTTAGTAATTAATAATGCTTGATTGTAACACCCTTCTTTAGAAGATTTCCCCACTTCCATAATACACCACAATCTGGTCCTCAGCTTCATTCAAGTGCAATTATAATACTACTTATTTCTAAGCTGCAGAATGCTTGGCCTCCAGCAATCCTGTTACAATTAGAGTGGAATTTGTTGTGCTGTTTTTATTTGCATTGTAATTAAGTATTAATCCCCACGCAACTGGTCATCAGCAGTACCTAAAAGTCCATTTGCTAGTTAAACTTGGCAATGGGCAGTTTACATTGCAGGGGGGAGGCCTTCAATGCCATCAGTTTAAAAATACTGCAGTGGCTTCATTGGAGGGCACTTGCTGCATGTGATGTGAAATGATTATCTGCAGTAGTAACCTTCAGTGAAACATCTGAGGCTGTACATGAAGTATCAGAAAATTGTATCTGTGGTGTGTTTTAATATCTGTCTCTGTGAAATGTAATAGGGAATTACTGTGTAGATAGAGATATTCCTGTCCAAACTATCCTGTTGATTGATAAAAAAGACAACCCTGGTATAGATGTATACTGTCCCATTTCTTAGAAGACCTCCTGGGTGGTTCTCACTGTGGTGATTAAGGTTGCCAAATCCCAGTAACATTAGCAGGACTTGCACAGTGAGTTTCCCATGTATTATAGATAATGTCTCTCTTGATAGCTCTTTGAGCAAGCAAGATGCCAGGTGAGCTCAAAAGACAGGAAGTAATAAAACTTCTTTTCCCTCCTGTCTAGAAGTCAAGAGCAGACCCTGTCACTGAAAATGTTCATCAGTCAGTTGAGTCTTGCTGCATTTGATGACATTACAAACCACAAAGTGTCATCTGAACTCCTGCGTCTCACAGCTGACAATGTTTTCATCCACATGGCCCCAGCCACCAGCTCCCTGTCACAGGAGTTCCAGCAGGACTCTGTGGAAGGCCTCCCACAGTTTCATAGTCTCCAAGTGTATTGTGAAGACTTGCAACTGGACAATCAGTTGTACAGCAAATCCAATTTCCATTTTGCAGTCCTGCTGTGCCAAGAAGAGAAAAATGAAACCGCACAGTGGACAAGAATGAACAATCTCATTGTTTGTAACAAAGATTTGGAAAGCTATAAGGAAAACTGCTTTATAAAACTCTGTATTGCTTTTTCCGAGGAAGAGAATTTCATGTTTCACGTGAATGACCTCAGCTTTGAGCTCAAACCAGCTAGGCTGTATGTGGAAGACACCTTTGTTTACTACATTAAGACTTTGTTTGATACATATCTTCCAGAAAACAAAACTACTTGTAAATCCATGAATGCTTCAGATACTACCCTGATAGTGCCTGAACAAGTGAGAGAGCATGCAAGAGCTTTAGTCAAGCCAGTGAAGCTAAGAAGATTAAAAATACAACCTGTTAATCTCCTTGTCAGTATCCATGCTTCATTGAAACTGTATATAGCCTCAGATCACACCCCTCTCTCCTTCTCTGTATTTGAGCGAGGACCCATCTTCACCACAGCCAGGCAACTTGTCCACGCCTTGGCCATGCATTACGCTGCTGGAGCACTTTTCAGAGCAGGTCAGTACTTCTCCTTAACAAGCAACATTTTCATTGGGTACCAGGATTCTGTGACTGTCGCTCAAGATGAGTACCCTAGATGTTAGCAGTCCCATTTTTGTTCTCCTTAGACACTGTTTGATAACAATACTTTTGGACACCATTCAGGTCCTGTCATACAACAGAAGGGAGATAAAATAACTGAGCAGACACCAGTGAAGATTTGCAATGTTGTGCTAAACATTAGCCAGCCACCTGAAGGCTTTAGCCACCTGAAACCCTGAACACAGCATAAGAATGTGTTTTAGCTGGCTTAGGTTTTGTCATTTTATATTATAGCACTAGTCAGAATCAACCCACATTCCTTACATAAACTCCCCAAAACAGTGTTTAATCAAATTATTCAGCATGTTGCTCTGCGTTCAGAAGTAAATTATAGGCCTGAATGTTGTTTTGTTGTTAAAACTCCTTTTGGCTGCAGTTCATGATTAGGAATCTGTCTTTCTTCATACAGCCTTCGATCTAAACTGGCACACAGATGTTTGTTGTTCTTTGATCCAAGAACTATGAAGTTTGCTGTTAGTACCTTTTTCCTATGTAGGATCAATAGCAAGCAATTAGTCTTTTTAAGTTATCAGGTACATTTTCTTTTCCATGAATACTAATGTAGAAATAATGAAATCTGATCTCTGATGTGTCTTGGTGCAGCACAGAATTTGTGCCTGAGACAGAAGGAAGCTCCTCCATGAGCACACACAAGTAACATAGTGCACACTGAAACGGGGGATTTATTTTCCTGCAATACTAATAGTCAGATTTTCTGAGATCCTAATCCGTCCATTTGGACTGGAAGCATAGCTGCAACCTGACTTCTGTGCACACTTTCCAAAACTGTACACGTGTATTTCATCTATTTATAGATGCTGACATTGTGTTTCACTGTGTGCATACCTGACTTGCACTGCTGATTGTGACAACAGTGTGCATAGTTGTGCACCAGAACAGTGTACCAGTTCATTACTTGCTTGCAATATTATGCTTGCAAAATTTGCAGGTTTTTCTTTTTGCTGCTTGTTTGGATTTGTTTTGTAGTTAAATCTCATAGTACAGAAGGGCAGATCTAGTTGCTTGGTAATTAAGAGTTAAACTATAGCCAAATATGGTCCACAGTGTAAATGCTTCTCCCCCATCACTTGCTCTGGGATCAATGATGTATCTGAAATCAAGCAGATTTAAGTATTAAGGTTTGCTTTGGTGGAACTTCTCTTCAGGAAAATACATATGCATATATACTTAACTCCCACTAAAAGTACTAAAACTGAAATGTATTGTTTGAAAGGCGTCACCATGCTTAAAATGGTGAATTGTACCGATTAATGTTTGCTTTAGCAAAGAAAATAGTTTATATTGAAGACTTTGTGACACTTGTCAAAAAAGCTGACTGTGTCAACAAAGTAAAAAAGAAAGGAAAAAATCAAGCAAAAAGCTTTATATGATCTGCAAACCCTGAGGTTTTTTCTTACCATTAGCACAGTTGGTCTCTTATGAAAGAGGACCTCATACTCCTGCATTTTAACTACATTAATCTGGAATATGGGTTGTTTGGCCCCCTTCTGCTCACCACTGTCTCATGCATAAATCATTGGTAGCATCTGCACAGACAACCTGCCCATACAGCCATACCTTATACTCAGGGATATACACCCTTTTGCCCCAAAGCTTGCTGAAGGAGGTGCATCAGCTTGCCCTGTGTGTTGCAAAGGAGTGATCAGTCCCATTAAAGCCATGGATGGGGCTGGAGAGCTCTGTTCAAATATGCTGATTAGCATTGCTTATCTCAAATCAGTCAAACCTGCAATGGAAATCTCCTTTTCTAATTAAGTTGTCCCCTATATAAAAGTGAATAAAATTCAATTCAAAAATATCACTGGTACCACATCTAACCCTATAATTGCCTATAGAGAAAATTCAGTGGCTCTCTGCTAATACAGTCATATTTATTTCATGTCAGTGGATATAATTACTATGCATAAGTGGGAAATGGTAACCTGACATGACACTGTATTTCTGCAAAGTAAAATGCCACACAGAACTTGTGAATTGAGTGGTTGTTCCTGGTTCCTCATTCTCCTATTCCTGACTTACTCCCAGACCTTCTTCCCTGGGTTGGATGGTCCAAGCTGGCAGTGAGGAGCCATTGGGTTTGCTCTGAGCATTGGCTAAAGAGGGTCACCCACGCTGCAGGTTGTACATCATTCCCATACGCTCTCCAAGGGTGAGCATGATCCATCCAGAGCTTCCCAAACCTGACAGGAAGGGACAAATTACAACAAACCATCCCTGGCATACCAGGCAAGCCCTCAGTTTTGTGTTTAACTGTTTTCATTCCTGGTTTTTATCTGTTTTACATTCCTGAAATGCTGGCTGGCCCAGCAGGCGAGTGGAGTTGGAGTCCCCCACGTCCCAGGCTGGTGGTGCCTGCTGGGGATGTTGCAGGGCACCAAGGCACTAAGCTGCAGTGTCCTGTAGCCACTTGCCATCACACCACCACGTAGGACAAGGAATGTCAAGAATATTTAGGGGGAAAAAAAGGGTCTAAGGAATTATTGCAGTAATACTGATCAGAAAAAGCAGAAAGAACATCTCTCCCGTCTGTACACACCTCCCCCACCCCTCCAGCTTTTCAGCACTTCACACAGTGGCAAAGGTAATTTATTAAAAATCCTACAGCCAGGGAATTGCAGGCCCAACCTGGAGTTCTGGCTTCCCCTGGTCCTGGCAGAAAAGGACTGCCAGGGGATGCTCCTTTCCAGGACAGCGGGGCCACAATGTGTGTTGCTGCTCTGTTCATTGCGTTGCCAGTAGCACTTGAGTTTTGTTTCTGTAGTCCATCCCACCCTCTCTCTTATGTCCACTCTGGTTCCCGCTTTTCATATTACAAGTACTGGAGTTCTCAACCTGCCAGAACTGAAATGTGGGACAGATTCAACAAGAATAATAGATTTTCCGGGAGCTTAGAATGATAGTATGGGATTAATTCATTTCATATGAGTAACATTTTCTCTTCTGTTCAGTTTCATGATTCAGCCTTCCACAGGAATGACTGGGAGGGGTTAAAAGAAAACAAGAAAAGCATCTGGATAGCAGGAGTTTTCAATGATGAGATGAGAATGAGGAGGGCAGAGCACAGATCAAGGGCCCTCATGGGAGAGCAGGAGGCCAGTCTGTCCCTCCTTCAGTCTCCTGGCCCTGTCACACCTTGTGCGCTCTGACAGTGCCAGCTGAAATTCGTGGTACCAGGGCTCAAAGACCAAACAGTTCCTGTTTCACATTTATTGCCATTTCTGAATTGCTCTCTCTGGGCTGCCAAAAAAAGAGTTATGCAGCACTGTTTCCCTAATAAATCTGCTGCCTACCAGCCTGAGAAAGACAAGACCTGCAAATAGCTTTCCAGCAACAGATTGCTGCGTGCTCAGCCATCCAGCAAGCTGCTGGCAACCCTGCGTTTATATAGGAAACCAGATCTGCAGATACTTCTCCTGGGATATGCATAAGGAATACTCCCCTATGAGTAACCTAATCAGCATGTAGATGTCATTGCTGTTTACACAACTGTACTGAGCAGAAGACATTTGTCTGGCTTTCACTGCACTCTGAAAGAAAATGATCAGCTTAGAAGGGTTGGGGTGGATTTAAAATAACTTCTTAAGCACTTGTCAAAAATCTGCATCCCTTTTCCTAACACTCCATCAAGCAATTGACCT
Source organism: Ploceus nigricollis (assembly GCA_013399945.1). Classification (NCBI taxonomy): domain Eukaryota; kingdom Metazoa; phylum Chordata; class Aves; order Passeriformes; family Ploceidae; genus Ploceus; species Ploceus nigricollis. Next base: position 481,717 of record VXBC01007021.1, read on the forward strand.
GCACACTCCCGTAAAGCAGTACTTGTATCAGTGTAAACTCCCTGTCACAATTCTATCACATAAGGATGTGAAATCACAACGCTGCCTTATAGTGTCTAAAACCAACCCAACCATCTGAGCTTGCAGTCCCATTCCTCTGTAGCTGTGAGGCTCTCTCATCCTCCTCCCTCACACACTTTTAGCAGAAATACGGGAAGCTCCTGGAAGGAAGTAATTCTAAAGCTATTTGTGAGTTTGCCAAAAGGATTTCTTTGATTTACGAAGTATGAAAGATTGCCATTTCTGAATTCATAGTGGATGAGTTATTTCCTGTGTTTTGCTCAAAGGAAGTTCATAATGCAATGAATTCTAGTGTGAAAAAGATAATTAAGGAATAACCTTTTCACAACTGCTGCTTCTGCAGTTTTTGCAGCTGTAACATGTGTCTTGTTTCTCCACACAGGCTGGGTTGTTGGATCGTTGGAAATTCTTGGAAGCCCAGCTAGTCTGGTGAGAAGCATAGGGAATGGCATCGCTGATTTCTTTAGGCTCCCCTATGAAGGGCTGACCAGAGGCCCGGGAGCATTTGTCAGTGGAGTTTCCAGAGGAACAACATCATTTGTAAAACACATTTCCAAAGGTAGAGCTTGCACTTTATTACTCCAACTACTGCTTTATTGTCATGCATTGTTAAAGTTTTAAGCAATAAAATCTGTCCATCCTTCAGTCTCCTGGCCCTGCCTTGTCTTGTGCTGCTCTGACAGTGCCAGTTGAAATCCCTGGTACCAGGGCTCAAAACCCAAACAGTTCCTGTTTAACTAAGCTAAGAGTGTAACAAGCTCACATGCAATGTCTCATGTATTAAACAGATCACCACTTTACTGCAGTGCATGAGAATGTTTCAGAAACTTCAGAATTTTAAACCTCCCAGTGGGAAATAGATATTCACTCAGCAAGTATTTCATGTGATAACTGCAGAAGTGCTAAAGGTGTTCTGCACTTCTGCTAGCCATCAGAAATTCTACACTTGGTCACCTCATCATATTTATTATTTAAAAAAAAAATTTAAAAAAAAAGAAAAAAAGTAGATACAGTTGTCATAACTGTGTGAGTACGTGGATGGGATTTGACAGTGGGGCTGTCTTGTCATGGGAACAGGAGGAGCTTTTCCCTTGCAAAGCCTGTACAAACAGTGCCATCGCGTGGCTCCAGCCGCCGCACAGACGCAGCAGCTGCCCCGGTGCTGGCTGCTGCTCCGAGCCTCGGCTCCAGCCTCCCGCAGGACGCGGCCTCACGGCTCCTTCTGCAAATATTTGTTTACGTTTCCATCACCCCCCTCTCCATTTAGATTAGCCTTACACAAGTCAGGGAACTGGAGAAGGATGTTCAGATGAGTTTCTGTTCCCACCGACCAGGCAAACCTGGAGCAGGCTAATGTAAAAGGCGTGGCGTGGGCCATAGCAGCAGCGTGGTGATGCTTAACAAATAGTAAAGCATGTTACACATGGCTGACTGTTCACTTGACTTGCTGTTTTGCTCATAAGCTCAGTATTGCAGTGAGGCATACGTCTCCGTGTTTTAAATTAAAGCATTTTGATCCAGACCCAATGTACATCTCTATGCATTTAGGTACACTGACGTCAATTACCAATCTGGCAACAAGTCTTGCTCGGAATATGGATAGGCTGTCACTGGATGAGGAGCATTACAACAGACAAGAAGAATGGAGAAGGCAGCTTCCAGAGAGCCTGGGAGAAGGACTGAGACAGGGGCTCTCTCGTTTAGGCATTAGCCTTCTAGGTAATGTACTATTAAATATCAAGTTAAGTGATAGTACTGTTTTCTAATCTGCTCACTAGCCTTTTCTAACTGTGAGTTATAATTTCAAATTCTGGGGGGGGTTGGTGTCTTCTTGTGAAAAAGCCTCATAGTATGTATACTAGATACTGTTTATCAAGATTTACTGACTTTTGTGTATGATTTTTGCTGGTAAAATAATTTCAGACACAGAGTGGGTTTGCATTTTCTTTGTGAAATAATATTTTCACTCGTACATGGTGTAGATCTAAGTGGGAAAAAAAGAATAATTCTGCATCGGGCAGCGTGACTTGTAACTAATTCAACACGAAGACGTCATCATGCTGATGTTTACTTTCGGATGAATTATAGGAATGCCTTCTGAACCTGCTTGTTTTTGCAGCACTGTAGATATCAGAGATTCTTGGGTTTGTTTGAAAACCACTTCAACTTAATGCAGATGTTAAGTAAGCTTTGATGAGGAATTCTGCTTTTACAAAGAGACCCAGATCATCCTGATTCAGTGTAATTTTATTCATCAAGCAGCCGAGTGGTTTGGTTAGAAGTGAAGATTACTCTATCCATTTCAAAATAGCACCTAAAATTTTGAAAACTATCCCACAGTGGAAAAATTCTCTGAGAGAAGTTTTGCAGTAAGGGACTGGATTTTCTAGGTTACTTCAACTTGTCACACAGCAAAGGAATGCAGAACTGTATTGTTTGGCAGAGTTCCTCAGTATGTATTAAACAGTATGAATCTCTTAGAGATCAAAGTGACCAAAAGCAGTCCAGTGCAAAAGGTTAGAAGAGTTGAAGCTTGAAAGGATTTGTCCTGTTTCCTAATCTTCAGTAGTGTACACAACTCCTAAATTTGCAACCGCAACCCTGAAAGCCCCAAAGAGGAAGTGGTAAAAATGTTACAAGTTTGGGTTAAGTTGCTGGGAATTATTTTAAGCAGTAACATTAGATTATGTGAAGCACTGTCATTTGATAATGCCTGTAAACCGGCAAGCAAGTGTCCTGGGAGAAATGTGCATAAAGGAGAAATTCCATATATTAGTAGCCACTGTCCCAATAGTAAGCTGTTACTGGTGTTGCAAATCAAAGGCAGTTTGGAGGAGGTTTTATTTTTCCCTCTTGTTTTATTGGGCTAAGGGCAGTCAGGTTGAGTTGCTGGATGAAAGATTATACTTTTAGAAGCACTGTGTCAGCCTGGTGTGTATGTGCTGGTGAAGTGGTTTGGTGATCTTGGCTCAGTTATTAATTAAACATCAAGGTAACATGGTGTCTATATCCCCTTCACTGACACACCAGAGTCCTTCAGAGCTAAAAACATCAGCTGTACAGCCTGAAGTAAAGAGCAAAACTTTGTAGCTTTGGCTGTATCAAGGCAAAGTTTCTGCTGTTCAGGAAAGCTGGGAACTCCTCACATACAAATACGCCATTCTTGCACCTCCCCATGCACAAGGATTCCGTGGTTCGCGGCAGTACACCCAAGTTAAAAGCAAAACAATAAAATAGAGCTAGAATTCCAGTGTCCCTGATTTCCTAAGAAATGAGACTTCATGTTAGAGACTTAGAGCTGCATATTAGCATTTAAACAGTGCTCCTCCACAAGCTAGAGTATTTTTTTTTATTCCCGCTGTTATTGTTTAGAGATTGCTCCCTGCTAACTACCTCTTTTCTTAGCATTGGAGTCAGTGAAGCGCCCAAATAAATAGCTACAGTTAGTGTATAGCTGGATGTGAGAAGTATGGAACTCTCACTAAGAGAGAAATCAGAAATATTTCACTTACTTTGTATCACTTGTTTAATTAAACATGATTTTTAAAAAGCATGTTGCCTCTGTATAGGCAGCAGCATTCATATAAATTCTGTCAAGACCAAAATTATGAATAGACCTGTGTTTCAATTTCTACAAACATGTCAGAAAGCTGCTGCTGTCCTGACCATTCAGTTTAAAGAATATTGTGGCTTCTCAAAAAAAAAAAAAAAANNAGTCATAGTTGAAGGGATGGTATCACTGTGCTGCTTTTTTTCCCCAGCGCGTTCAGAATAAACATGAACGTGCTTACTCTAAAAACACTTAAGGTTATTCATACATAACAAAGTGAAGCTGCAGTTATTTTCCTTCACAAGGATGAAAAGTGTGATGAGCACAGAAATGCAGAGAGCATGACTGTTTGAAGCCGTAATTTCTATGACTTTCTGATTGTAAAATTGAAGAGTATGAAGGAGATTTCTGCAATGGTCACAGCACTCTCATGTTCGTAAAAGCCATCTGACCCATGCAGGCAGCTAAGACAACGGCAAATGTAGATTTTGTGCCTAGGTGAAGCCATGTAAGAGTCCTCAGTTCACCGATACCTTGTGGTATCTACCCAGAAAGTAGAGTTGCCTTTCTGATTTTTCTGAAAATCTGGCTCACGGTGGCCCTGATTCAGCAGAGCACTTAAGCATGTGCTTAAGAGCTTTGCTGAATCGGGGCCAAAATCATGTACTCTCGTCTCCTCCTCAGTGCAAGTTGTTCCCTGTGGTACATTCTTAAGTGCTTTGTCCTGTCTCATTTTAAATGACTCAAGCACTGTCAGGGTGTTGTTTGATTTGATTGTTATCTTTGGCCAGCTGTTGTCTTCTTTTCTAATTTGAGGGAGATTTCTGGGTCATTTTAGTAACACTTGTGCATGAAAAGAAGCAACAGCTTATGATAGGTGTATTTTTTCTTTTATATGTTTAGGCAAAAATGCAGTGAAATTGTTGGTAAAATATTTAGATGATTGACTCCCCACCGAGGAACTATCTTTTGCATTTTGCATGACAGGGTCAAACTTAAAGTATTTTTAAGCATGTAGAAGAGACTGTTGAAACTATCGGCTGTATTTTCAACTGCTGGTCCTAGTGAAAAATATTTTATTGAAGTGGCTGCCTTTAGGAAGTTGAGCATATCTGAAACCAAAAAGATGACAACTATTCAAAAAGCTATTTTTACAGTGGCAGAAGTGCTCAACATTTCAGTTACTCCTTCCTGCTTTTGGGGAAGTGAATTGACCCATATTGCCTGACAGTGTAACTGTCCTGGTAGAGAAGGCAAAGCCTGGGTTTCAGAAGCTCAGATTTTTGTTATTACAGGTGGTGGTGGCTGTTCTTGCTGTACACTGAGTCAGGGCCACTCTATGTTTGTGTATCTACAACACAAGATAGCACAAGCCAGTGCTAATCCTGAAACTGTGTGCTATTCCACACACTAATTGTGCAACTACATTAATGCATGGCAACAGGTGCTTTTTTCTCTGAGCTGTATTTTTATGTGATGTTTGCTGTTATGAGACAGCCCTGTTTTTGGTGTGAAACACTTGCAGCAGTCCTGAAAGACAACAGAGAAAAGGAAGCAAAATGGCTTCAGCATGGGCAGCTTCCAGCCTCATGGCAAAGCATGGCCAGTTTCTCTTAGTGGGGGATTTTTTCCAATTACGTCTTGCTCTGAAAGAGTTTGTCAAAAGCAATCCGAGCTTTGCCGAGGTCTGTAAGCTGTGCTACGTTCACCAAACTTTGTCAGTCTGCACATGAACCAGTTGCTGCCCGTAATCAAATTCTTCTTGAAGTAATCCAGTGATATACTCTGAACTATCTGAATTTTGTAGCTATCAAAGTAACTTTTTTATTGTTACTGAGCAACATGTATTAACCAGAGTGCACCCCATCTGATGTTTAGCAGATGTTATGTTGTTGCTGGAACCTCTTTGGTCCAGTAATGGAAGAATATGTTTTTGTTTTGTTGCTTTGGTGTTTAATTTTATTGAGGTTTTCTTTATACATGCATAATCTGTGTGTACATATGTGGACATGCATATAAAATCAAATGCTTAGGGAAAGAAAAAAAAAGAAAAATGGAGAATGGTTTCATTTAATAAAAAAAATACTGGTTGAGGGATATTACAGGGAAAGGACAGGGACAGCAGTAGGACACCGTGTGAGAGAGAATGAGAGTGGGAAGGGAGGAACCACTACATGTGGTTCCATGCTCTGCTTTCCTGATACCCTACTGAAATCTGTCGGAGGGAAACTTTCTGTGGTGAGTCCATCCCTCATGGTGCTCCTGCCAAGAACTCTGTTAGAACGCAAGAAGCCACAGGGGCACTGGGAAGATGTGCTTTGCACAGTTTCTGGTGTGAGGAGTGCCCTGAACCTCACGTGTGTGTCACCACTCTCTCACTGTTGCTGGGTTTTGAGGTTGCTCAGGCTTTGGTCTATGTCATTTTCCTTTGCTCACACATGCTGCACACAGGAAAAGAGCTGCACAGATCTGGATTCCCCACGCAAGGGTGGTAGGACCAGCCACTCCTCAGTGAAAGGAGTAAGGTTATAGTTTATTTTGTGATATTCGGGCATGGCCACTGCACATAAATGAGTTACGGCAGTGAGTTGCAATTCAAGATAAGGAATTACAGAGGAAGAGAAGATTATTGGTTATATTTTTTGCAGGTAGAACAACAAGAGTTGCAAAAGGATTTGAGGTACAAAAGGGCAATGTCATCACAGACAAGTTCAGAGCATGCATAAAATGCCAGAGTAACAGAAAATGTAGAATTACGAAAAACTGGCTAATAAGCTATAGATTATTTGGGGCATTACATAAATATTCTTATATAACACAGTCACAGCAGTTTCCATTCTGTTTCTTTGTCTTGGAGCCTAATTCTAGCTGAGCAGTGCCTGGAGCATACCACAGGTCCTTTGGAGTAGGCTCTTATTATTACCTTATAACTTTGCTCAAGTATATTGCAGTAAATAATTTACTAGTGTTAGGACTTAGGTGGATTACATTTTATAAGGCAATAACTTCTGTTCTGAAAGTGCAGTTGTTGTGGATGACCTCAATAGATAGGGTGAAGGAGGTCACAGGATAGTATAGTATTGTAAGTTAGCAGAATACCAAGTATTGTTTTATGCCTTCAAATCCATCCCAGTTGCACAAAAGACTGGACAAACAATCCCAATTGTGTAATGTGGTGTTGAGATATTATTTTAGTCAAGCAGCAGGAGCAGCTGGTAAGTACTAATGAATTGAAAATTGTATCGTTTCAATGGCATGGCATTAAGGAAAAAGCTTCGTGGCCTTTATGGTACAAGAGGTGAATGTTCAGCTGCACACTCAGCTTCAGTGAGTGACCTCAATTAAAACCAGGCATTGCTTCAAAGACAGACCAGCATTTTCTGTGGAAATACTATATATTTGCCAAAAGGCTAGTCCTACAGAATTTGGAAGAATTCTAAGAGGAGAGGAAGGCATTTATGGGGGATGCAAGTTTCTTGAATTCCTGAACGGTAGCATCCCAGGGATAAGGATCTGGGGAAATGTGTGCTGCTTCTCATCCTCATCTTTTCTTTGGACAGTGACTGTGCACAAATACAATATTAGTTCTTGTTGTTCAAAGTCAGCAATTTCTTTATTTATCCAGTGACAGTAACTAAAACCATCTGAAAACCAGTTAGCAGCTCACTGCCTAGTGCACGTCACGCTGGTAAACACATGGGGCCAAATACCTCAGTTTCGATTGTCCGAATCTGTGGAAATATGCCTGGATTTCCTTCCACTTACAAAGCAGAACTTTCAAAGATGTCTGGGTTGAGGTGAAAATGCCTAGTAACCAGGGTGACACTCAATCCCACTCCTTAAATAATTGTTTTATCTTGATATTTGCAGCTGCAGGTGCAAACTGAGACCTGACCAAGAAGGCTGCAAGACTTGCTTTTCACTGAGGAAAGCACCTTGGGTCGGGCAGACTGGTGTCGCTTTGTCCAATCCTTGTACCCTTAGCAATCTGCAAATAGCTTATCTATCAAAATTACAACAACTAGAGACATGTCTGTGGTTAAGTGGCTAGCATAAACTCAAGATCAAAGAAATGTACCACCTCACATACCTGTTTACATTTAGGAAGATTTAAGTTGAAGTTCTCTGTTGATACTAAAAGCTGGGAAGGTCACTATGTCACTTGTAAAAGTTTGACCCATGTGCATTAAAGTAAAATATGATGGTTTTCACAAAAAAAAGTAACAATAAGTCTCAAAGTCTAATTCTGCTAATCTTAGTAATATATCAAAAGTTGCATTAGCTTATGAACATTTCTGGCAGTGGAAGAGGATATAAAAATGATCTATTGAATACAAGCAGTTTTTATTCTCATGAAGTCAATCTCGCACTTACATGAAAATCTCATTTCCATAGCAGCTCTAGCCGTCTAAAACTGGAGGATTTTATTCCTAACCCAACATTTTCAGAATTGTGACACAGAATGAGCCAAATTAAATTAACTCAGCAAAAGCATTTAGCATAAGTAGTCGAAAGAGGAAAACATACTGTAAGGCTAGGTGATCTAAATGTTTAAAAAAAGAAAGGGTAGATCTCAACTGAAGCTAAGATAGTGTTTAGCTAATTGGTCACATGCTAAATAGCTGTATAAGAAGGGGGTACAGTCTCTAATCTAAACAATATTCAGGTCCAGTAGTAAGATTTCCTCTTATTCCGGAATATTTATCTTCACTACTTACTGGAGACTCTTGTTTTTTCAGGTGCAATTGCTGGGATTGTGGATCAGCCGATGCGGAATTTTCAGCGAGTATCTGAGGCCCAAGCTTCTGCTGGGCATAAAGCCAGAGGGGTCATCTCGGGTGTGGGGAAGGGAATCATGGGCGTCTTCACGAAGCCCATTGGAGGGGCAGCTGAGCTCGTCTCCCAGACAGGTTACGGTGAGTTTCATATTTCCAACACCTCCATTTAAATTTTAAAATGCTGTTCAGATACAACCTGCTATGTCTTACTTATCCAGCTCAGTATTGTGTGACTTGGAGAAAGGTTTAGGAAAGCCACCGCTAAATACTTACAAATGCTGTGCTGCTTTTCTGAAACGCCATTGTGTTGTGCTTCTCTCTTGTGTTACTGATCAGCAATGTACAGCCACAGAAACAGAGAATGAAGAAAGCATGAAGTAATTCTTGGAATACAGAATTAGTTACAGAAACATATGTGCTTGAAAAATAGTTTTTGACATAAAAGGATTAGAGCAACACTATGTCCAATTAGAGCATTATTTTGAGATCGCTTTGTTATGCCAGGGAAAGATTTGGGCTATCTCTACACAAAGAGTGAGTTACGTTCCTGGGAGAAAGAAGTGAGTCATGTAGTAGGAGCATCCCCTTTAAACTGGAGCTTCACAAGAAGACAGTCCTGGTTTCAGATACATGGGTAACCTTACAGCAACCAGAGGTGGGGATTCCAGCTAAACTTAGCACTTAATGGCACTGGTGCTAAATCCTTTCAAATTGATGGGAACAATTCTGGATAAACAAAAAGTGTAAAAGATAAAAATAAAATATCAAAACACACTAATTTATTTGTTTCCAGTATCAGTAAATCACTTTCAGCTTGAATATTTAAGAAGAAATGGTGGTTGGAGGGAGTCAGGGAAGAGAAGCAGGAAATTGATAGGAGGACAATGTGTCAATAATTCCACCTCTGGTATAATTTTCTGGTAATTATACCAGAAAAACCTTGAATATTTAAGCCTTTAATCACTAGCAATATTTATGCTTGCTAGAATATGAGTAGTTCTTGTAGAGCTTAAGTTTAGGATGCTTCCCACAACATCCACAGCTCATTCCATCTAGTTAAAGAAATAATGAAGCAATTATTAAAATTCTTTCAAATCAACTTTATCTTGTTTGTATGATCATAAATAATAACTGTTCTCCTTAATTATACACCCCATAGGTGTAAAACCCGTATCAGCAAAATCAGAAGGTTTTTTTCTGTTGTCGGCTGTCTCTGTGTTAGCTTTGCTGCCCAGGACATAATTATTTATAGATTTAATTCTGCTGCTGTCTTTATCAAGAAACTCATAGTACTAGAGGGACACCTTTCATTGCAGATATGGTATATAAGACATCATGTTTTCCATGACCATGTGACAAAAAGAGTTAGCCAGGAAAAAACATAAAACTATATCAATAATAGCTGACAATGCGTGAGAGGAAAATACACAAGAGTTCAAGTAACTCTTCCCCACAACTGGATTGGAAGTGGGACTGTGCCTCTTGGGGGGGGACCAAGGGGTGGAGGACCACACAGAAATAAACACATGTTCTCTCTGTCTCCATCTGTAAATAACATTTTCACTCACATAATGCTGAGAACCTCGGTAAGCCAACTGTTACAATTGGGATGCTGCTTTTAAGTATTACCATCAACATGTGTGCTAAAAATTAAAGGGTTTTTTTTTCATTGCTGATGTTTTGTTTAAATTATTATCCATTGTGTAAGAGGGAATCTAAGTTATTGACACCCTCATGCCTTTGGAATGCTTAGACAAAAGAAAATCTCTTAATTTATTTGTAAAGAAGTATATTTGTAAAAGAGTAACTTTGCACCAAACCATATAACACTAGTGCTTGCTGCATAACCTACTCCATGTCTGTCATGTAAAAATTTTTTAAACTACTTAATTTGTGAATTTTTTTGCAACCCACGCATTCTTTCTGGTGACCATACCTCATCACTGAATGTTTACAGGCCATCTGAAACCATACATACTGTATCATCTTCAGCTTTGGAGAGTCTCTTTAGAAACCTGCTTAACTGCTGCTTGTAGTCTCCATTGTATGCTGGCACTAAGAAGAATTCACAATAAACCAGATGCCCCAGGAGATCTCATAAATGTACATGGATCTGTGTTTAACAGCTGGATTAAGTAACTGAACATTTAAATGCAGTATCTAGGCAAACTTGCCTTCTAATTTGTACCAATTGTGACACGTATATGAAAGTATTTTAATATTAAGCAAGAAAGTTAACAATGGTCTTGATTTTTTCTACATAAATCCTAAGTGATGTGTCTGATCCTGCTCTGAAGTGATGGCTCTCAGGAGTGTTATGTTTCTCTTGATTGCAAGTGTAGAGCTGATTCATGGAACACACAGTGGGGGTTTTTTTGTTTCTTGCTAAAGCGAGATTATGGGGGTTAAGCGCACAACTCTTGCATTGTAATATTTAATGAATTATCTTGACTACAGCTTTCAGAGGTGTGACATCATTTTGGATCTGCACTATTTTATGAACTGCTTTAAACAGATGACATCACTGCAACACGTAACTGCATTGTAGAAAACAACCACTAAAAATCCTGAATTCTCTTACCCACAGGTATTTTGCATGGAGCTGGACTTTCTCAGCTTCCCAAGCAGCGCTCTCATCCAAATGATCAACATGTTGAGCAGGCTCCAAACAGCCACGTCAAATATGTCTGGTAACATTATTTAGACAATTGCTCATTTTTACATCCACATTGTTTATTAATAGGTTCTGGCCTCTGGTCAAGTTAACAGGAAAGGCTTCCCTAGGAAAGGCTGAGTTATGGCAGTTTGTTTAGGAACATTAAACAAAAAGGTAGTGCATAGAAACCCAATCTGCAAATGATGGGCTGCTGATCTGCATCCAGCTTTGAAACTACAGAGCTGATCTTTATTTAATGGTATTCAGTGAGTTCTTACTTATTTTATCATTGCACTGAGCCCAAGAAAAATATTGCACATCTCCAGAAACAGCTGTTAGTGAAGATAGCTTTATTTTCTGCACTGAATTTCTAAGCCACTTCTCAGGGTAATTTTTCTCTTATCAAGGAAATAGGATGGGAAATAGACTAACCTAGCATAGATATTAGGCCAATTCTGCGGTGAGTGATTGAGGGGTTTTGAAAAGTAACAATTTCACATTAATTCATTAAATCTGAAGTCTTACATCTTTCAGTAATGGAGTTTTGGAGTACACTCCTTGGCTTATTTTACATCTGTAGGTGATAGCTACAGGCTTAAGTAAAAACATAGTGATCAAAATAAGTTTTGGAGGATCCAATGCACTACACTGACTAGTTCTTTTTTGTCTTTTTTGTTGTTTTTTAACCTGATAATGCAGGAAAATGCTGCAGTCTCTGGGAAGGCCAGAGGTTCATATGGCCTTAGATGTCATGATTGTAAGTGGATCAGGCCAGCAGCATGAAGGCTGCTTGTTGCTCACCTCAGAGGTGCTCTTTGTCGTGAGCATCAGTGAAGACACACAGCAGCAGGCCTTCCCCGTGACTGAAATCGATTGTCTGGAAGATGATCAGCAAAAAGATCTGCTGAAGGTGCAGCTAAAACAACAGAGAGTGCCTTCTGACTTGGAGGTAAAGACTTGAGTACCTTTTCCATTCAAAGATGAAGTTACACTGATGCTGGTGCTTTTGGCAGTGGGAATACTCACCTTTGGGCTGGGAGACCAGAGGCTGAAGTGCCAAACCAGGAGATCTGCCCCTCATAGTTGGCTGTGTTGCCCTTTGGATGAAAGGAATGTGTCTCCTCCCTTCTATCCTCTTATTGATCGTGATACACCATATCTGTTGACAAATTTTCTGAGGGAAAAAGTAGAGGAAGTCTGAGTTCTTGGTAAGCACCACCTCTTTTCTGAAAAGGTTCTCATGGCTACATATGCACGAGGTGTTCGTTGTTTGGCAAGTCAGCATTGCGCTCTGTGCCTACAACATCCCAGCAAAAGCAGTTCCTTTTATTCTTCTGGGAATTCCGTTAACAGTTCAGTGGTGCTGATGCTCCTTTCAGCATGCTTTTATCTTGTCTCTTCTAGCACAGTGGTCTTGTTTGGCTGTATTTACTTCCTTAGGTCTTCCTTCTTCTGCAAATGCTAGCTTTAAATTGGATTAGTCCTCCTCTGAGATTGGATTCACCAACTGTTTGCCAGTAAGAGCATAAACGCTTCATCTTCATATTGAAAGATGTCTAAGCCATTTGAATACTGATGTTTTTTGGATTAATTATCTTCTTTTAATGGCAGAAGAATGTTATACTTTTACACTTTTGGGAAACAATGTTTATTGTATTAAATTCTCAAGTAGAATCATATGAGAGAGCATTTCAAAGACGAACATGCATGTCCCAGTTTTTATAGAAGTGTGCCAGGTAGTTTATAGACTGCTATACCAGAAATTTCTGTTTCAAATATTAAAAAAGAACATAGAAAAGCCCTGAAGTATGAGGTGTGACAAAAAGTAGGAGCACCTTCAGTCAAATCCTAACTTTGCTGAAGTCACTGAAGAATTTTGCTGTCGATTTCAGCAAGGACTTCATCTGTGTCGTGACAGTACTTGATTATTTTTGTGAAAGCTTTCTTTAGTGCTGAATTCTCTATGTATATTTATTGTCTTTCCACTAACCTCAGTCTCACAGAGAACTGTTGATTGAAGTTGCCTTCTCTCACCACAAAGCTACACGAGGGATTACTTAAATTGTGAAGCAAATGGGCAAAGCCCAGATTTTTTTGTCCCTGAGTGCTGAGTGGTTGGTGGAGGCACACATCAGGCTTTCAGAATCCAGACTGCCCTGCTCAATCCAGAGCTAGTGTCCTGGAGGGAAGAAGAAGAAAAGTTGTTTTCACTAAGGCACTGGATGCACTCAACCTATCCTAACCCTAACTTTAGCACCAGCCCAGATCTTTTTTTTATTGGATTGGAGTGTTGTCTTTGCATCTGGTTTTCCGAGGGGTGAGGAGAAGGCTGCTGCTGTGGGGGAAGGGCAGCTTGCTGCAAGCGGGTGATGAAGGGTGCAGAGGGTCTGCCTGTTTGGGAGAAGGGAAGGTGAGGGACAGGGAGCTTAATTCTAGCCCCCCACAGCTGCTATAGCTGGGAACGTGTAGGATTTATGGGCAAGTGGGGCCCCTGAATGCACAGAGCAACCCTGCATGGCATGTACGGAGTCCAACATTCCCACACAAGCGCGCTCATAACATCCTCCTTTGGAGGTACTGGACCAAATACATCATTTTTTTCTGAAGTTCTGGTTGGAAATATGGGAGTCCTACTCAAGTGGTGGCAATGCAGCTCTGGCCTTGAGCCCCCAGCCTGAGTACAGAATCTCTTTTGCTGATACAGGCTCTTGAGAATGCAGTGAAAATGTATGGCATGGGAAAAGCGGGGGGAAATGCCTGTGTCCCAGGTGGAGCCAAGTCAGTGATGGCAAGACAGCAAAAGTTGAGTGATACTGTACAAAACAGACCTGGGCAAAACATTCCTTCAGAATGCAGATACTGATACTGAAATTCTTGTAAAAATTTAAAGAAATGTGCTATGAGGAAGAGCAGTTGAAAGAAACAGAGAATAAAAAATTTTGAATTTTTTTATGTTAAGGCATCTAAGGCACCTACACAATAAAAGATTCCAAAAAGCTTCATATACATATACAGTTTTAGTAATTACTTAGAGAGTTTTGTAATTAATATTTGCTATGTTTTTTTAGTGGATTGGGAGATCTCATACTTGGTGATTTCCTTTCTGCAGCTAAATCTGTGGTCTGGGTGTCATGTGCAGCACTGGTGCTGATGGGAGCCAGAGCTTCCCTTCAGCTTCCTGACAAGAGCTTCTACAAAGTCTTCAGATGTGATTAGGAAAAGGAACCTTAGGAGGAACAAGTTGTGACTTGCAGATGAGCAGCCTCTAAGCAGCAGAGTGATAGGCACAACTCCTCAGTATTAACAGTAGGCCGTTGTGTTGCACTGTCCTCAGCTGAAGTGCAGACGTGTCTGTGTACGATGGCATTTGCAAAGATGGCCTCAATTTTTAGCTGGAAAATGCCCAATCAGGTCAACCAAAATGTTATTTTGAGTTTAGCAAAACAGAGCTAATGTTACCAATATAAGTTATGTCTATTTTTCTGATTAGTTTAGTCAAAGTTGCTAGAAATCATACAATGAATTGAAACATTTTATTTCAAGGCTATAAAAATCCACTTTTTTGCATTACTGCTCACAAAAACAATTGCCAAAAGTTTTGTTTCAGCTCTGCCCAAAACAGTTTCTCTCATTCCCTCTCCTCAACTTCTTGGAACAGTTAAGAAACAAAACATGAGTTATTCTACAGCTGTAATCACCAGAGATGTTATAGAGCATATTTTGACTCCTTCAGCAATAGGTTTGCCTGATGCCTTGTTCGCCTCCACAATATATAACTTAATCCATCTGGATAGGAATAGCCTGGATGGATTCTTAAAAACTCTGGCACTGACAAGTTTGTTATTGAAAGGGAAGCATTAATTGTATTTGGATTATCTTCCAAAGTAATTGAGACACTGCTTGTTTCCAGACAGATGTCAAACTCAGAAGTCCTGCTCTTCCAGCTGCTCTTGGTATAGCTCATAACATCAAGAAGACAACAAAAAATTGAAGGGCCCTGGAATTTCAGATATTCCAGATTTTTTTTTTAATAGTTCTACGTGATATCATCTTTCAAGCTGAAAACCGATCTTCGGAGTTCTCAAAGCAATGGAAAAAAAATCATAAAGAGCTAGATCTCCTTAGTCAGTGTGCACAGAGGAGTAGATCAGTGCTACACCCATCTGAACTGCACAGTACAGGTGTTGTAGCAGCTGTGGAGTTAGAATTGCTGAAGGCTTATTCATTATAAACCATAATGGGAGGAATTTTAGAAAAATACTGGAGTTCTTAACCCAAAAGTATGGCCTTGTAGTATGAAGGGACATTATATATGTAATATTCCTCTAGGAGGTGCATTAAGCAACCCTTGAACAAGTTTTGACTCCTTGAGTGATCTGGATATTAACATGATAAATGTTCAAAGCAGCAAGTAAGGGCACTTAGTGACAGTCTTAGGTCCCATTTAGGAAAAAATGTAGAATAACATCAATTCCAAATTTTTCTTGTCTTGAAAATATGAGCCAAACTGAAACTGGCTGCAGAAGCAGACACTTAGTTACAGATGAAGTCATCTAAAAGCAAGCAGGGTCCCAGTTACTTTGGAAGACCATCCAACCATAGTTAATATTTCCCCCTGAATAATTATGCTGTATCTGTGGAAAATAGCCTGGGCCTTAATGAAGAATGGGTTCACAAAAGTAGAGGAGTTGGATGCCAGCACCATTTCCATCTCCTTTGGTAAGCAGGATCTTCTGGTCAATGTGGAGGCAGAACCCAGCTGTCCCTGGGCTTACCTCCCTAGGAGAAATCAGGAAAAAGTGAAGCCACCTACATGCAAGATTTACCCTGTAACTTAAAATCCAGTTTACATAGGTGGTACTTCAGCATATTTCTCTCCTTTCAACTGCTGAAACAGACTAACTGCTGAGATACTTTCACTGAGCCACCAGACCAAAGACGTGGTTCAGACACCGTTCTCCACTGTTAGCTGGGAGTGTGCTGCAGCAGTCTGCCTTCTGGTTTTTCCCTGCCTTAAGGTCGTTCATGGAAACAACCCTTTCCTCTGCCCATTTCATAATTTCTGCTGTTTCTAGGCATAGGCTTCAACCTTAAACTTCTGAGCTTGTTCATGAGCCTGCTTCCTTTAGCAATTTTGTGATGGTGATTGAAAACAGGAGTGTTTCTACTTGCTGAGCAGCAAATCCATCTCCAAAGGCATAGTAGAAAAAAACAGAGGGGACTTTTTTCATGTGAATGTGACACCTGTCACTATCTATCAATCATATTAATTCTTTCTTCAAATAAGTAGCAGAGTATTTAAATGAGTCTTGCAGTCCAGAGACATGACAAGATACTGATTGTGGATGTTAAATTGAATATAATGGCACTCTTTAAAATATCATTCTATCTAGGAAGACCTCTAAAACTCTCTGAAAGACAGGCAGAAGGTAGCAGTCTTTAAATTATTAGCATGATGTCCAGCAAGGAAATTTTAAATTCTACAAAAATAAAACTGGTCAGCAATTCTCCAAGTGTAAAATAAGGAAGCATCAAACCCTAGCCCTATTATAGCTGCTGCCTTTTTCTTCATTGTAATATTTTGGAAGTAACATCTTTTCTGAATGACTTAGCTTTTCATACTACTGTAGTATCCATGGTGGGATTTCGGAAATACAGTTTTTTTGAAACCACGCCACTAGCTTGATGCCTGCTGGTTTGCCTTCCCTTCTCAAATTAGTCATAGTCATACTCAACTTCTTCAAAAATAAGGGCACAGCAGATCTTCCAAAGCCAGGTTTGCCCATAGCTTTTCTGGATAATAGTTTATCTGGTTCAAACCATATGATAGATTACAGTATTTGATTTACTGTATTTTTTTCCACTAGGGTAGGTCACTTGCATTCCTCTTGCTAGGATCTTAAACAACCTCTACCTATTTCAGCCTGCAAAACACAGATCCCTTAATGTCTTCTCCAGAAACATGCCCAAATCATCTTTAGTAAAACCCTTTTGTTTAGAAAAATGTCCTTGTGTGAATGGGTTTTGTTGCCAGAAGCAGATGGATATATCCTGCCATAGAACATTCACCTGTAAAGTAGCTTCTTGTCTTCATTTTAAATGAAGTAAGTTAGAGACTAAAATATTTTAGCTAAATAGGATTTCTGTATGATAAGCCTTGCCAAGAGCTACAGACATTTTTCTAAAAGGTTCCAATGCCTTTGCTGTATACAAGGAGTTGATCTGTTGTAAAGTTCTACTCTTGACCAATTCTCAAAAGATAGTGCTTAAATTTTCTGTAGCAGTTAGAGCTTCTCAGAAGTCCAAAACAGCAGAGGAGAGGATAATTCACCAAGGACTCAACTATGGGACAACATTCATGATTAAAAAAATCCTTTCAACTATTTTAAGATTTCAGGCAGGAAGATTTTTATCAGAGAAATGTGGAAATTATTGTCCTTGCTACTCAGCTCAGTTACTGTCAAATACTCAGTAACTAATGTATCTTATCTGATTTCAGGCCGAGGGCGCCAGAGAGAGACTGTCAGAGCAGCAGTACAACCGCCTCGTGGAGTACATCACTAAGACCTCTTGTCACCTTGCTCCCAGCACTGCCACAGCGCCAGCCCCACAAACCGTGGCTGCTGAACAGCCCCTGACTATAACAAAAACCTATCAGTATGTAGTTGATCCAAATTTTGCCCAGGTATTCATTAGCAAATTCACCATGGTGAAAAATAAAGCCTTGAGGAAAGGATTTAACTAATAGTTATTTCTGGTGCGCGTAGTAATACCATAGCAGTTTGAAAGCAATGCTTTCTCTGCAGTAACCAACATCAAGTAGAGATGCATGTCATTTCTGAGGAGGTAGAAATTGATAAGAAAGCCCAATAGCTTTTCTAATCTTGACAACATTCCTGCTTCCTAGCCAAAATACTAATGCTGGAAGGAAAGTGTTCTGGCAAACGAATAAAGTGAGAAGGAACAGCCTTGGACTACAGCTTAATCAAAATCCTTTTTCTTTTCAATAACCAAAAATTAGAGAATGGGGAAAAATTACGTGCATACAGATGTTTTTACCACACACAGAAATGTGTATCAATACCTCTATATCTTATTTTAGGGTCTGCCAGTTTCTGTTATAAACCAGGTTTATAACTCAGCTGTAAAAACTTGCTCAAGGCTGAGCCTTCCCCCCCACACCCACACTCCCCCAACATGTGCGTCCTGAGGCAAAACATTTTCCCCCACTAAATCTGAAAAACCCAGTGTGGCTGTTTTAAGTTACTAGTGACAGCTGGGTTTTAGCACCACTTTAACCTTAAAATAGCTTCCTTTATTTGACTGAAGTTCTGCAGGACATTAGTCCATAATGTAAACTAGTGCCTTTGTGTGGTTTGGAGAACAAAACATGAACTACAACATGACTTTATTTTTAAAACTGTCTGTATACAGAAACTTTATTTTATCCACCATCAAATTTTCAGAAGTACTTTCAATGTATGTATGACTGTGCATTGTCTGTTCATTAACTGGAAGCCAGTAACATGCAGTTCAAAAATTTAAGAAACAGAGCAGTCTCCTTAAAATCTCCAAGCTCAATGTAACCCAGATGTGCAGGTGCTAAGTACACCTTGTGGGGTCTTGCTTATTTTTGATCTGCCACCACTACATTGTATGTGCTCCCTTCAGCCCTAATTCATTTTATGCTTATCATCTTAAAACTGATAAAAACAGGAATATTTAGAAATGTGACCTTTCAAATACGTACTGAGCAAAGAGGTTTCTTTAAAGTTGATTGAAAACTATGGACCCACAGGCACCAATTACATTAATAGTTAATGATGCCATCACAATACACTTACAAATATATGTTAAACACCTGCATTTCTTGTAGTAGACAAGAAATCAGTCTCTGGGCACAGTTAGATGACTTCATAAACCAAATCTGGCTATGGCAGTTTCATTTTAAAACCAAAAGCTTACTTGGTTTCCAACTATGCATGTTAACTTTTCTCTCCTTTTCTATATGCTTACCAAAATGAATTATGTCTGGAGATTCCTGAACATGGCTGGAATTGGAGTCAAAAACTGGAATAAAATGTGATCACCATTTGGAGCATATGCTTTATAGTTAATAACTTCTATGCATACTTGATATGACCAAATGCACAATAAATAAGAATGTAGTAACTGCAATGTTTTTCTCTTGAGTTCTGTTTTGTTAAAAGGTATTTCTAAAAGCTGTGTCTCTCATCTACTGAGAATAAAGGAGGCTGGGGTCTGCATTGTCCTTTTCTGACTGTGAAATAAGCCCATCCATTATCAACATTTCATACAATGATTTAATAACTTAGTCATTGTTTAAATAACACTGTTTAAAAATGTATATGTATATACACTCATGCGCTTCATTCCTGAGTATTTTATGGAAGTTGTTTAATACTTCTAATTTTGCATATTGATGGATAAATTGTAATATAATTAAATTGTTTAAAGATAATAAAGCTATTCCTGTAATACTTGTTCTTTTGAGCTGTTTATTCATTTGGTTACAAGGTGTAGGACAATGACAAGACTGATGTACAAGCTTCACGAGGGCCCCATTAGATCCCAGTTGGTCACTGGACTTTGTAGTGTACCAGAAAATGCAACAGATCATGACAATACTTTGGAAGTAAAAACTGGTGACTAGCTTGCCAAAAACGTGTGCTGAAAAGTTTTATGCTTTTGTGACTAACTGAATCAAAACAGCACTGTACTCA
Source organism: Ploceus nigricollis (assembly GCA_013399945.1). NCBI lineage: Eukaryota > Metazoa > Chordata > Aves > Passeriformes > Ploceidae > Ploceus > Ploceus nigricollis. The sequence continues at coordinate 501,505 of VXBC01007021.1, forward strand.
CCATTTAAATTAGACTAATCTGTTCCTTATTTATGGAGTACACAGACAAGCCAAGGGGATGCAAACACACCTGTATAAAATGAGGAACAGCAGTTTCATTTCTAAAAGTTGTTATTTCAGCCATTTTTTTAAGATTCATTTGTGTTTTTCCTGAATTACCTTCTCCTGGAATAAACACTTGCTTAAATTACACTTTTCTTCAGTGAATAGAGCTGCATCTTTACTGCATTAGGCAGGTTCTTTCTCCCCCTTCTGACCACATGTATGGAAACAAGTGGGGACAGCACATAAATCAACCTCTCCTACATATGAGCTGTGTGAACTCTGAAAACAAAGTTGTCCAAAGAGCAGCTGCCTGTACTTAGCTGCTAAAACAGTGCAATGTGTACTCTTAAAACATGCCTACTCTCATAATGCTCTTTAGACCTGGAGAGCTCACAACTTCAAATCTATCTTTTTTGTTTGCTTCCAGAACAATCAATCACTCCTCAAACACTCGAGAATAAAGTAAGCTAGCCAAAAAATTTGAAGCCATAGTCAGGCAAGACCTTTCCCAAAGCAGTTCAGGTCAAATAATTCCTTTTTATATATCATTTCATACATAAATATAGCAAAAACCTTCAAACACTTGGGATAATCTCCAAGAGCAGCCAAGCATGTTTTTCAGCTCTGCATTTCCTAGAAACAGAATGCCCTGTAACAAGCAACTGATTAGGGTCTAACTCACAGGTCTTGTACTATGTTATGTCCCACTCCAATTCTTTGTATGATAGAATTAGCTGAACTCTTGTTGGCAAAGGAAAAAAATTTTAAAAAGGAAGAAAAAAAAAAGGAAAACTGGTGGGTTGGTGCTGATTTCAGAAAAGCAGGTTAGATATCCAGCTTTGCACTCCCTTCCTACTCCAGAGGAAAGCAAGCTGTGGGTTGGTTGGCATTGCCTGCTTAAGGGAAGTACTTGCCTTGCATCCAGCGTGAAACCAGACTGCATCCAGAAAGCAAAAATTGCAGCCTGCAGACTCTCAAAAAACACAGCCACAGAAGTTAGAACTCAGCTTCCTTTGTTAAATACATTTATCCAGAGACATCCCTGAGCTTGCTGTATCTGTCAAAAATTGCCTTCAGTCACAAAACTCTCATTTCTTTAAATCACATAAGCTGGTAGCTGAATAACTGCTGTAACAGCTGCAATAACTGCTACTGGCTACAACAGTTTAAAAGAAACTAAGAATTTAACAGTAAATTAATTCATAGCAACTGTGAAGAATACAGGGCCTAGACCAACAAGGGAAGTCATGTCTATTAACCTGCACACCTGGCAGTAGCAAGTTTCTTTGCCTCTGAAGCTGTCAGTAAGACTGAAGACCCCTGGCTATTTAAACCTGCACAGGCCTGAGAAAATGTTAGTCAGTACTTAATGGCATACACTGTTTATACTATACATTGGGAAGATAAATGGGTATAATTTGCTATTGTTAAGCTCTGGTTTACATTTATAGGAGCTGGGGTATTTTGATTACTAGATGGTTTCCCCAGCATCACTAATGTCAAATTCCTTCTTTGCTTAAAGGAAGCACTGTCTGCATGGGAAGTTTAAAGAAAATCCCACATTGCTCTATAAAATGTTCTGGATCACATACATTACTTATGTGCTTTCATTAGTCCAAATGTTGTTCAAGGATACCTATTAAGTGTTAAGTAGTTAATGATCCATGTAAAATAATGAGTTACTCCAAACAGGATTTGAACCGAAGACCTTCAAATACAACACAGATGGCCTAATTTGTCGTGCTGCTTCATACAAAGACTTCCTTCCTTTCATGCAGTCAGCTTTTGCCTGCTCTCCTAAGTATCCGCATTCAGCAAACAAAAGCTGGAGTCCTAGTACCTTCTTCATCCTGAGCAACAGGCAATGACAAAGCCTGTTCTCACTGACAGGTTATCATGGCCCAAGACAGAGCATCGTACCTCAGACTGCACAGAATGTAGCAGAGATCCAAACTGTGCTTAGCTGACTACTTCCAGATATTAAAAAGATGATACATGTCTAAAAGCAGCATGCCAAGATTTTTATTACCATAATACAATATTTACTTTGTCTGCCTGTACCCCCTTCCCTCTTGTACATCAATTATATGGGAACATGCCTGCAGTTTGGAATCATTTTCCAATTAGAGTAATACACCATGTGTAAGAATGGGTATTTGCAGAGTCTGTAAGTCTTGCTGTAACAGTGTGCTGATGGAAGGAAGACAATACAGTGATGACAGCAGAAAAAGACAAAAAGGTTGGCTGGTGTATTTCCAGAATTTCTAGCCAAATTCTTTCGTCTCAAGGTCAGCTCACCTTGTGAAGCCAGAGGTAACACAGACCCCTCCAGAAATCCATCCTCTCCCTTCCTGCAACATCTGTCCTCTTGCACATTCCCATAAGCAGCTGGGACAAACTAGCTGTCACTGCTTAGAGATATACTGTGCTATCAAATGTGGAATTTGGCCAAAAGAGAGATGCAAATAATTCCGGGAGGAAAGATAGACTTGGTCATCTTGGGCAAGTTCTGAAGACTTTCCACCCCTCTTTCCAACCACCCAGTACCTGAGTCTTTAAGTATTTCTACATTAATGAAGAGAACTAAATGTCACTGACATATGTATTTTATTTATTGAGTTGCATTAGAGCGTGCCATGCACTGTGGTGCATAGCACTTTACACTTAAGTGAACAAATAAGGTTCAGTCATCAAGTCTTCTTGAAATGAAGGGAATCTGCAAGATAAAAAAAGCCCATTAAGTTATGATGGACAAACTTCATGCTCTAAGTAAACATATTAGTATGTACGAATGCAAAGCAGCAGAGAGAAATGTTTATGCGGTAGTTTAGTCTAGAGGAATTCCCCGTTATTTCCTGAGCCTGAAGTTTCACACACCCTTCATGTGGCAAACAGAAGTGAAACATGGAACAAATCAAGAGCTGGAACAACACTGCACAGCACATCAGATTCACTATGTGCTGCACTGGTAACTGAATCAGTTTTGCTGAGGGCCTGCAGGAGAAAGGAATGCAGCTTTCAGATAGGAGCCAGAGAGGAAACAAGTGGTGCAGGCAGCCTACCAAGGAAGGAAGAAAACCAAATTCAAATTGCTTCTCCCCATTATACTGAACACAATCCAAGACCAGCTGTGCTCCATGACAAGAGTCTTGAAAGTGGTTAGCACCAAACTCTGAGCTTCCCCCTTTATTCCATGGCTGAGCACACTGCAGAGGCCAGATACTCCTCACATTTATACCTGCACTTAATTTCCATTGTCAGTATCACCACCAGAGTCCACACCAAGCAGATGGAAAAGTGTGAATTCACAGGGAGGTGCCAAGGTGTCTCCATGCCCAGCAGGAACAAACTTGGTGTAGAGTGCCACTCTACCACCATAACTAATGAACTCCTGCCTGCCCACCCGACCCCTTCCTCAATTCTGGGGCTAAGTACTGGTTCCACAGAGAGTATTCAGTGAGTTTAAGCCACTGTATTTACTGCCACATACAGGACATACTCCAGTCAACTGGGAGACGTAGAGTGTGCATGATCACTGTATCCTTTAGGTAACTACACCAATAAAAGGCTTAAAATTCAAAATAGCTAAGAGTTAAACTTCTGAGGCAAACGAAAACATCTTCCATCTGTTCTGGGTACTTGTCCTTTTTTTACAGCCTTTACAGAACATTTGAAACACTGGCATTGTTTTTTCCCCTTCCTCTACTTTTGTATTCATGTGCAGGTGCAACAAAAACCAACCTCTTTCTGCTACGTAAGACTGAAAAAATATCTGTTCTTATATAAACAGGCTAAGGAACAAGAAGCATCAGCAATTCAAACAAAATCACAAAAAGATGATTTGTCTCCCACATTTTCTTTTGAGTCAGTACAATTAAGAAATGGAAAAATTGTTTAGGAAACATTTAATTTTAACAGGTGCACACAATGTGCAATTTTTTTTAAGCTGCCAATGGGAACACAGGCTGAGAGTGGAGCTCTATTTGTACAGAAATAAATCCTGCTCATGATTTAAATTAAATATTCAACATGCACCCTTGTTGACAGTGTTTGTTTCAAATGATTTTACCACCAGATGGCCCTTCAGAATACACTGATGAAGGCCACCTGACTAAAGGATGTAATTCCAGTGTCTAAAGAAGTTCAAAAGTGACTATAAAATAGAGAGAACTGAATCAGAGGCAGAATTACCAAGACTTAAACCAGGTAAATTTATAATTTCATTATTTATATTTGTTGCAGTCATAGCTAAAGAGCAGCAGTATCCCACTCTCAGAAAACAAAAAACCCCACAACACTACCAAAAGCTGGGACTGACAAAAGGACTTTTTACCTCTTTTTCCTAATTTTTAGAAGAGCTGGAGCTCTGAGTTTTTTTATGAAATTGTGTTAAGCAGAAACTAGATAGGTGCAGATTGTAACAGAACAGAATTCAGCATTCATAGTGTTAAGTACGAATCTTTTATTCAATCTTGCTTGTTCATGCAAACAAGCTGAGAAAATCCAGCTGGCCAGGATAATTAAAGCCACAGATTATCACGTAATGATCACAATATGAAAACATTCCAAAAGAATGAAAAACTATCATTCTAGATTAGTCTGAAGTCATTTTAGGAGAAGGAAAGAACTCAATGTAAAAAATTTGCACCAAGAAAGGGGGAGGAACTCTACTGAGTTGTCACATCAGCTTGTGCAGCTTAGTGAGTGTAGTTATTAATAACTACAACACAGTTGAAATCAAGACTTTTGTCGTGGTGTTACTAGCAAGGGAGAACAAAGCTGGGTAGTTTGCTTAGTAAAGGCAGTGTCAAGTGCTTAAAAAAAAGAGTATTGTGAACAAAGTTCTATTCAAGCTTCATACAAGACGGCAAAAATGTGATTATTAGAACACAGAGCTGTATGCCACTCATTTTTTATATATATATATATATATAGGTGTAATAGATGTATTTCCCCCTCTCACCAACTTCAAAATACAAAATGATATGCAGAAGCTGTCTCTGTTTCTTACATTAAGATCTATGCTATGAGAGAGAATCAGTCTCTCCATTTTCTCACTCACTGTACCACCACAAATATGTAAGCAGAAGATACAGACAGGCCCAAGTTAAGCAGTTCAAGATGTATCTGCATGAACATAACTGTGGAATCAGGCAAGTCTTGGAGTTTAACATTAGAGCTCTGTCTCCTCTCTGTGGTTGTGAGAGGAGGGCAAAGGCCTGGCATCATCACTCTGTCTCCTGTACCCATAAGTAAAACAAATTACACAAAAGGTATTCAGAAGCTTCTATCCTGCCTTTATTCCCCAGATCCCAGTTCTCCTGTTTCTTCACATTTTTATTACCCAGGTCTCTTGAGTGCAATTTGTACCCTTTTTCTTTGGAAAACCCCTTCGATTCGAAAAAAAAAAGGAAGATCCCTCCAAGCAGAAGCACAACATCTCACTGAAATCATCTTACTCCTGGTTCTGTACTCAGAACTCCTGTTCTGAGTGCAGTTCACTACCTGCAGATGCAGCTTACCATCACTTGGGTGGTGCACTCTCAAGCACACCAGCTGCCTTCATGGCTTCAAAGTCCTTCATGGGATCATAGTTTCTATAGAAGTCTTCATAAGCTCGTTTTCTGGGTTCAGCGACTCCAAACTGGAAAGTAACACACAGAATATTAAAGTTTGCAAAGCTTTATGAACAGATCTTTTTTCTGTTAGTTCCATAATGTCTATCAGTGGATATTCATCTAAAGGCCTTTAGCTCAAATTATTAAACATTTCTTTGTTCCTGTTAAAACCCACCTGTCAGGCTATCTGATCATGAGTCACAAGAACAAATGTCTGCAATAAAACCTTAAAGTCTGTTACAAGGTAGCACATCACACTTTCAAGATCCAAAACCACTCCATCTGTACTGACACCAGAGTGTCCAACACCCTCCCTGCTAAAAGTTTTATACATAAAACATGTCATTATGGCAAGTTTTGTGCCTCTGGGCAGCTGCAAAACTCTTAACTGCAGATAAAATGGCATCCTACACTGGAGGACTACATTTGAGCTACACGGTAAGTCAACTAATCTGGTAAAATTTTACAAGACTGCCAAGCCACTCTTACAGGTCACCAACACAAAAAGACACAACCCTCATTTCTTGGACACCCATTCACCTGAAGCACAGGGATATACTCAAAAAGGTCCCAGAAACTTGAAAAAAATTCTGAAGTAGGTTTGTACAACAGCATCTGACATGGTACAAAGTGAATGGCTGCTGAGATCCATGTTACCTGTTCTAAATCTGGTCTGCCACCTTACCAGTGTATCAACACGGGGGGTGCCAAATAAAATACTGACCCAGAGACTATTAAAAAAATATTTTCTAAGTCTGACCAAAAACCAGCTTGTCTACCTCCCAACAGATGTGTTAAGAGGGAGCTTATTGTTTCTGACAGATATTTGGGGCCCCAAGAAGTTGTGAAAAACCTGAAATTCACTTAATTTCTCGTCACTTTAATCAACACCTTCCTGAGCACTCAAATGCTGCCAACAGTATATGCACGAGTTTAATGGGAAAACCAAGATCCAGTTCTTCCACAAGAATTCACAGTGTTGTTTGCTTCATGTATGAGATCCAAGAATTATTTCATAAGAGCACTCAAGAACAAGTACTGCTCTTATCTTTATCAGAAATCAAACCTGTAAGGGTGTTTTTCCTGGAAACATAATGCTCCATTTCCACACAATACCTCAAAAGCAAGGACAGAAAGACCACATTAGCTTTTCCTACACTGATATCTTCAGTGTGAAGGATGAGCTTTCCACATTGCTTTAGAGCAAGTTTTCCGAAATCAATCAAGAAATAAAGTAAGACTTGGACAACTCTCCCAAGTCTCAGAAACTGTGGCAGACCAAAGCACAAACTATCTAGAGTTAACATGCATCAGCTGTGAATGGTCAAGAGCATTTTGGGACTGGGAGACTCAAGGTCAAGTTGTCATGAATTGCGTGAACATGCAGCATGAAAACATCAGATTATTCACATCATTTCTTCAAATGAAGATTAGGAAGATTTATTTGTGCTTTGGAAAGATGCTTACAAAAATACATTACTAAACCTTTCTGATGAACAGCTCAACCCAATCTCAACAGAAAAATATTATGAATTCTTTAAATATTCCAATGAGCCCAGTTTATAACCGAATGACTACAGAGCCCACCTTGTACAAAAGTGCACTTCCCATAGATACCACAAATGCCCCGAGGAGGTGAAACTTCATCCGCCTGGCCAAAAGGCCCCGCATCTGCGGCTTTGGCAACAGAGCAGCTGACATGGTGACTGGATTTCCTGAAAGACAAAAGAAATAAGAGAATTGTGGGAGAAGGTCAGCTCAAAATAATTTTCGGTACTACAGAAAGATCATTCTTTTTGTATTATGCAATAATCGTCTTCACGGTATAACCAGCAGTGGTCCTGTGTGCTTGACCTTCCAGTGAGAATATCAAAGGGACAAAATTCAAGAACAACCTATTTATGACACGATTCTAGTTCAAGTTCTTACACTCCTTACACCCAGTATTTGTGGAATCAAGGCTGGCCTTCGTTGTTCACACTAAATCCTGCGCTCTCCGCAGGGTCTTCCCTCCCAGGCCTGCTGTCCTGCTGTTTATGTCAGAAGACATTCTAAGCAGTACCGGGGACAGGCTGGGACCAGCCCCGCACCGTTCCCCGCACCCAGGGCGCCTCAGCCCCGCGCTGCAGCCGCCACCGCTGGGCCCGGGTCCGCCACCCTCAGGGACGCGCAGAGGTCACGGCGCTGTCGCAGAGCCGCGGCCGAGCGGGGAGCGGTGGCTGGCGGTCCTAGGGATGGGGATGATAAGGGAAGTTAGAGGAAATGAGGGGAGGAAGAGGGACCAGCGGGAGCCGCGGCGGGAGCGGGGAGCGGCCTCACCTCGGTCCCCACCAAGGTCCTTCCGCGCCGCCGGCCGCGCTCCCGCTGCGGCACCGCTACTCCGCATGCGCGGGGGGCAGGCGGCGTACGGCGGGCGGCGCGGGTCAAACCCGGCCGGGAGTAGTGCCCGGCGCGTGTGGGAACAAACCAGAGGATCGATTGTGCTGGAAAAGGCGTCTGAGATCATCGAGTTCAGCCTGGGAGCGAACAGCACCGCGCCAAACAGACCCTGGCACTAAGTGCCAGGTGCAGTCTGTCCTTAAACAGCCCTAGGGACGACGACAACACCACCTCCCTAGGCAGCACATTCCAATGTTTGTTCAATCATATTTGCTGTGAAGAAATTCCTCCTAATGTCCAACCCCAACCACCCCGGCACAGCCTTCTAGTGCTGTCNAGCGGTAAGGTCACGCCGAGCCTCCTTTGCTCCAGGCTAACCAGCCCCAGCCCCATCAGCCGCTCCTCACAGGACTTGTGCTCCAGACCCTTCACCAGCTCCGGTGTCCTCTGGACTCGCTCCAGCTCCTGAATGACCTTCCTGAGCTGAGGGGGCCAGAACTGGACACAGGTGTGGCCTCACCAGTGCCGAGTACAGTGCCCTGCCCTGGTTCTGCTGGCATTTCTGATGCAGACCAGGATGCCACTTGTCTTCTTGGCCACCTGGGCACACGCTGGCTCATGTTCAGGTCCCTTTTCCTGTCTTTAAGGTTCCTTCCAACCCAAACCATTTTGTGATTCTGTTAACAGCCATGGGAGAAAACCAAATCACCCACTTGAAGGGTGACATTGCTGGGCTGAGGGACTCAGGCCTTTATACAGAGTTTGCCCGGAATTATTGGCCAAGCCTAGAAAGAAATGAAGCCATTTGTAATCCTTTCTAGATGTCCCTTAGACAGCTTTTGTACCTTTCTTGAAAATGAGGAACATGTGCTTTGCCCATGATTTCCACTTAATCACCACCTGCACGTGGAATTGTCATTTGTATTCCTGGGGAGTCTCTGTGGGATTTACATCAAATGCTATAAATTCTTGGCTTGAAAAAACAAGTCCCTCCTGTGCAGTGAGGCATTCATTCATGCCTTTTTCTACCTTGCCAAAGCCAGCAGATCCTGACATCAAATGAGAGAGATGGACCCTTAAAATAGAAGAGGAGTTGCTTTTTCTATGGTGGAATTAAGAAGACATAAGTGTCAGTAGAAAAGTTCAGAGGGAAATCATACAGCTGTGGCTACAAGCTGGAAGAATGTTCTTTGCAATAGCAGTTTGAATCGATGCAATTTGGACAACATTCTCTCAAACTGAAGAAAAGTTTGTTACAATAGTTGAGACTAAAATGAAGAATGTCTGTCTAAGAGTTTTTCCCATGTGGATTAACACAAAAACCCCAAATGTTAATGATGTCATGCAGAAAGAATGGCAAGATGTATCACCAAGGGCAAATTGTGCAAATTTGGTGGCCTCCTATAACAGGGTCACAGCACTGGTGGATGAGGGACGAGCGACTGACGTCATCTACTTGTCATCATCTTGTGTGAAGCATTTGACACAGTCCTGCAGGACATCCATGTCTCTAAACTAGAGAGCTATGGATTTGGTGGATGAACCACTTGGTGAATGAGGAACTAAGGAATTGGCTGGATGATTGCACTCAAAGACTTGTGGTCAAGAGCTCAATGTTCCAGTGTAGACCAGTGACAAGTGGCACTCCTCAGGGGTCAGTCTTGGGACCAGCATTGTTTAACATCTTTGTTGGTGTCATGGACAGTGGGATCAAGTGCACCCTCAGCACTGCCCACTCCAAGCTGTGTGGTGTGGTCAGCACGCTGAAGGGAAGGGATGCCATCCAGAGGGATGTGGACAGGCTTGAGAGGTGAGACTGTGCAAACCTCATGAAGTTCAGTAAGGCCAAGTGCCAGATCCTTCACCTGGGCTGGGGCAGTCCCAAACATGAATACATGCTGGGCAAGGAATAAGAAGGGACACTTGGACATGTTGATGGACAAGGAGCTTCCCATGAGGCAGCAATGTGTGCTCACAGCCCAGAAAACCAACCACATCCTGGGCTGCATCAAAAGCAGAATGGCCAGCAGGTTGAGGGAGATGATTTTGCCCTCCTACTCCGCTCTGGTGAGACCCCGCCTGGAGTGCTGGAGTCCGGCTCTGGAGCACTTCAGCACAAGAAAGACATGGACCTGTTGGAGTGAGCCCAGAGGAGGCCTACAAAGGTTATCAGAGGGCTCAAACACCTCCTTGTCTCCTTTGGAGAGAAGTTGGGGTTGTTCAGCCTAGAGAAAAGAAGAATCTGAGAAGATCTTAGAGCAACCTTACAGTGCCTAAAGGGGGCTTACAAGAAATCTGGAGAGGGACTTCTTACATTGGACATATAGTGACAGGATGGGGTAATGGCGTTAAACTGAAAGATGGCAGATTCAGGTTAGATATAAGAAAGAAATTCCTTACTGAGCTTTTCATTGCCCTCATGAAAAAGGCAATGCAAAAGTAACTGGAATAAAAGCATGACAGGTTTCAGGGCTACTGTCATCATAGATAAGATATGAGTAATTTTCCTGTAAACATCAGTCTTATGGAGACAGTATTTTGGTGGATGAAACTAGGTCTGTAAATAAAAAAAATCTTGATTGCTGTTTTCAATAGCTTTGTTCATGGCTGGCCAGGTCATTACATTCTTTTCTGTGTGGCCAGTTTCTCCATGTGCTTGAGATACTGCTGGCCAGGCATCTTTGTGTTATAGTTAAGATGCTAAATGAAGTGCTAATTGTTATCATCCTTTGATGTCATTACTGTGGCATATACAGCCAACTCCTTATTTTCTGTGTAAAGGGCAGTTCAGGATTGTGAAAATAAGAGATAAAAAAAGGACGGAGAATACATTAGAGCAAGAGCCGTGGAAGGAGAGCAGAGACAAACAGCTCCATTAGGTCAATGCACAGAGTGGCTTCCTGTCGCACCAGTTTCTGAATGGATTATAGGGCTAAGTGTGGTTTGGACCTGAGTGGACCCTGTGCATCCAAATGCAGGAAAGTAAATGAACCTTCTGAAAACAAGAAGGCATATACAGAGATACAGAGACAACAGCAGTTGTTTCCTTCTCGGTCCACCCCCTCCCTAGGGTTCCTGACACCTACTCCAGTTGTCTTTGGGGCACATATATTAGGATTGTTCATTCAAAAGGTGCCACAGCTATCAAAGTAGAATCTCCAGTCCTATTTTTTTCCTCTCCAAAATACTGCAGAGCCATCAGCAGTTTACACTTCTCCATTGTGTCCTTGAAAGGAATCGTCTTTTGAATAGTGAAGGAGGGCATTAATGCTAAATCATTTCTTGCTTGTGCTGCACCAGAATTGAAAGTAAAATTTACTTCTGACTTTAGCAAGAGAAAATTTAGTCAGTGAATCCTTGTCTTTTCCACAAAAAGTACCAGCTGTGATACTCAGGACTGTAATTTCTGTGGTGTGGACTGACGCCAACTGGGAATAGGACTGTGACAATCAAGTGATTTTGCATATGCCACGAAAAGTCTTTAGATAATCATAATTTGGATCAAATTAGAACCAAAAATCTACTGGAAAAAGATCACATGGGACATCAGCAATCCCCTGAGCCAGATGCAGTCCCAAGTAGTTTAATACAAAATCTACCTATCACAAAAGAAACAGAAGGTAAACAACACTATGTGCCACATATGAAAATGCATACATTTGTGCTCATCCTCCCCTTTCTGTGCCAGAAATTAACTGATCAAATACTCTCTGGCCACAGCTGTGTCCACATCAACCAATGGTGCTGTGGAACAAAGATATGGTGTCACAACAAGTTTTTTAAACAGAATTGGAATGGCAGCTGTACGAAAAAATGAGGGTGAATCAGTGATTCCTACATGGAAAAAGTCAAAATTAGTAGGGGGAAGAAAAATATCTTTCTACTTCCAAAAGAGCAGTATAAACAAAGGAGAAAATTTCAAATCACAATAAATGGAGCAGACAGGGATTTCACAAGCCTTTGTTGATTTTATGCAAGTTTCTGAAATAGAAGAATGTAAAAAAAGTGATTTCTTAAGTTTTATTCCACTTGTAAAGATACAGATTTTGGTATATTGAATACCCATGAAATAGTGAAAGAATTATGCAAATTACCCTCTGTTTGGTACCATTATGAGTTATACTGTTAAAAAAAGAACTATTTCCCAAGTTCCCAACTTGCAGTCAAGACATGGGTAATGTGTGTATTCAGACCCAGAAGCAGAAAACACACCAGGATTCAGGGCTGTGACATTAACATTCATGTGACCCTTTGTTTTCTGGATTTTGTTTCTGCATTAATTGTTTCCCCTCTGAAGTCCTCCAGGTTTGGGGGATCTATCTGAAACAAATACACTGTTTTAGGAACAGGAGACCCTTGGTTTGATAAATTGGGCTTTTAAACAAATAGAACTCTATATATGTCATTCTTACCTAGAAGTTTAACTTAGGGAAGTGTAACTCCGTTATTCATTGCCATTATGTTCTACATTATCATCTGATTTCTTAGAAAAAAACAAAACCACACCCACAAGAAACACCTCCTTTCAGTCCCTGTTCCTTGTTCAAAGCCCTTTAAACAATGCCAAGATTCTTCTGTCTTTTGTGGTTTTAAATGTTATGTAGCTTGTCTGCAATGGAAATAAAGTCATCAAAGAAACATTTTTATACTGTTCCTTAACTCCTCTGTATTTGAGTAGAGGTAGGAAGTTTTCTCATTCCTTACCCTTGTTTTTCCGGGAACATGTTGAACCACCTTTACAGATAAGTAATCCAATCTAAAATTTAACCAGTCAACACATAAAATTGTTTCATGTAATTCAGTCTCTACAGGCCCATCTCAGCAAGTGACAGCCCACCCAACGTGGGCCACAAGCATTCCTAGTCTGCATTCAGCTCCAGAAAGTGTCCACAGTAAGAAAAGCACAGGAGCAGAGTTACTCCCTTAAAAAATGAAAGCAGGGGCCACAACATGAGGACAAAAGGCCAAGTTTTCACACTCCTGTTCAAAGCACACTTTGGTTCATGTGCTGTGACATGGTTTAGTTTCACACAAGGCAAAATACTCTAGCTGCAAACATCATCTACCATACAGAAACTATTACATGGCAGGCAATGCTTGCATGATGTGCCCAGCAATCCTGGTGAGTCCCTGGTACATTTGCCAGTGCTCCCCTCCTTGATTATGGATGTGTTACTCTAAGTCTGAGCAGAAGATTTACACGGGTACCTTTCAATAATCCAAATCCATTGAAACAAGGAGTGTTCTTCATACATTAATAGAGTTTAGGCCAGACCCTTTGTTAGCTTCTGTTTTTCCCAGATGTGACCAGTGAACATCAGACCTCCAAGAAAGCAGGAGGTGGCCAGCTGCTGCTGTTGACATAGGTATAATTTTGCTCAAGGAAGTGATTCTGACAGAAAAAGACAGACTAACTTCCCTGTGGGTGTAAAATGGTGGCTGTGAAGTGGGAAAGCCTCCTTCAAATAGGAGGTCAGACTCACTCTCCACAAGGCATTACATTTGCACCTTCCTTGGTTAGGGTCAAGGTACTTGCTTGGGCAGCTCTTGGCTCAGCATGTTCCTCTTGGAGGAGTGATCTGCACAGAGAGGAAAAGGGGCCTCGCTCAGGTTGGGGCCACCACCCTGCAAGGGTGACATCTAAAAATTTGCAACAGTAGGATTTAACCTAGGGATATCTTTGCTGTTTATTTAATTTACCTAGTACAATACAGAGCTCATTCTGACAAAAAAAGATTGGCCCAAGTTATACATAAAGATCACTTTGCAACTGGTTCCTGCGGCAAATTTTAGACTTTTTACTCATAGATTTCTGAACATCTTATTTTAGTCTGTTTTAATTCACACTGAGGTGATGACATGGTAACTGTTACGAGATGTTGGCAACTTTTCATTTCTGTGCCTGAAATTAGAGTCTAGAAGGAGTGAAGGGTGTCTCAGATTTGTTGTGATTTGTATCATCATAGTGCAGTCACATCAATCAAATCATGTCCATTTATGAAAAGAGAGTTCATGACCACAATTAAAAACCAAAAGTAAAATAAAAAGTACCCCAGAGATGATGTATTTCTTGACCTTTTTATGATCTGGTGAATTAATTGTGAGCCTGAAAATTTATTCATTGTTTCCAATTACATTACCTGGTCTAGTCAAATATTCTTCCTAAAGAAATGCCATTACTTTCATTTATTTTGTTATTGGAAGAATCTACCAATTTAAGATTGCTATGTTTTGCAAAGGCTTCATAATTTCTATTTGATATTTGATGGTATTGCAAATACAATAGATTTTCTTTATAATCATAACCTTGGGAACATTTTAAGTCCCCAGAGTCAGGGAGTTTCTGACTACAAAATCCACAGACAAGCTAAAATCCATCTCAGATTATGGTCCCAGGTTTGAAAGGTGAGGCAGTCAGACATGTGAGGCTCCTAGAAAGTAGTCAAATCATCAGTTCATGTTTTTTTAACTTGTTATTGGCATAAACTTTTAAAAATATCTATACTTAAACCAGCCTATTTTAGCTTTACTGTTTTGTTTGAAATAATCTAATTAGGAAATTATGGGTCTCAGTTTTCTACTGCATTGAAAATTTTGAGCTTCATGATTAACAAAACTGGCAACAGATAACAGTATAAGCAACCTTAAATATATTTTGGTTAAATGAGTTCAGGATACATTTTCCTGAAACAAATTTGGCCATGTTCAATACGGCATTACATGTAAACGTCTGGAAAAATCGCAGTGTTTTTCCAAGCAGGAGGCATGAGATTACTATAATCCATAGCCCCCACCACAGTATTAATTAGCATGGCTCACTAACCAGGGACATAATATTTGTAAATGAAACTCTAGAAGGGCATCAGTAAGGAACAGGATGTTGAAGCCAAATGGAAAACATGAACCAATAAAAAGGCTGAACTAGCTAGAAGTGCAAGCTCAGCCTTTGAAGTTAGTTCAAGTACTGCATGCTTTAATTTTGGTGTAATCTTATGATGGAGGTACAAACAAGAACTCAGAAACAGATTTTGTAACATTTGGCCCAATTGTAGATGAATCAGTTTGTTGATGGTTACCAACAATTGCACAGCCAGAGAAGCTGTGGTCTTTGTTAAACTAGATTGAATAATTGGCTTCAGTGGGAGTTTCGGGTGCAGAGCAAATGAAGTGTCACAGCCCTTGACTCTCGTAAGATTCCTTAGCAGAGGCTAAGCTTTTGCCTTCAGAACAACCTGAATATGGATTCAGAGAACACGAGTCCCTCAAGGGTTCATCTACTCACTCCCCTGCCCCAGTATGGGTCTGAACATATTTAGTCATTCCTGGCAGATGTGCATACCTTATCTGTTTTTAGAGGCCCTCTGATGACAATAAGGATACCAAAAGCTCTCTGGGCAGTTTGTTTCCAATGCTTAACTGTTGTTTCAGAACACAATCTCTGATTAGTACTACATTACCTTGGCAAGCCCAACTAAACCTATGTATTTCTTTGTTTTGGTTGTTATTTTTTAATATACTTTCATGTGGAACTCCAGTGACAAAGCTGTGCTTTTCTGGTACTTCACTAAAAAAAAAATTCACTGTTTTTGTCTTTTGGACAGCTTTCTGAAAGCCTACTATTGCCAGGTGCTGAGCGTCTCTGGAGACATGAATTAAGAGAATGAGTTTCAATACATTCAGCAAATTACAGGATCAGGCAGCCAGGAGTTAAGATGATCTTTGAACTGGAAAGTCATAACTGGAAAATGAACATAATCATACACACTCTCCTTTTTTAGATCAAGCACTCACTTCATTAGCTTGAAAATAGTAAATAATTTATTGTAGTCTTTAGTGAATAGCCCAACACATGCTGTTAATTACTTTCTCATTTGAGAGAAAAAACACAGCAAAAGTTAATTTTTTCCTGCATATGCTTTCTAGAAGAAAAAGAACTCCCCAAAAATGCATTTATTTCTCTTTTCAGAAGCCATGCATACCTCTGCAAGGAGCCATATTCCTCAACAAAGCAAGTGTAATGGCTCTGTTTCTCAAATGCAAGTGAGTACAGACACAAACATTGTAATGAAACAAAGACTTTCATTTCAAAAAAGTAACACAGAGGAAAATGGTTGAAATATTGTATTAGAAAAAATAATTATATACACCAAACTTAAGCCCTATGTGATTATGACAGTAAAACAGTTTACCAAAGAAGGTAATTTTATGCATTTGTTGGATTGTGTGT
>VXBC01007028.1:0-131409 GCA_013399945.1 Ploceus nigricollis
TACTAATATTAATAATAATATTAATTCACTAACCAATAAAATTCCATGTGGGACTGACTTGACTTTCCTATTTTATGTTGAGGCTGACAATTTTTTCCTTTGATAATGGGTATCAGGCAAGTAGCAACTAACAAACTCTAGGTTCAATTTGCAGCTTCAAAACAGGCAAATGTATTATCTAGTTCTGAGCTAAGCTTGATCATCTAATCAGCCTTTTCAAAATTTGTTTAAAGAAAGTCTCATCCCAAATTTAGCTCCTAACAAAGCCCCTGTTCCTTTGAGTGGCATACTTTTATTCATGGCTCAAGTGTGGCTCTAATTCTGCTAAATAATTAACCACCACAGGGTTTAACCATATGAACATAAGTGTGTGGAGCCCTTCAAAGGCCTTCCAAGTTGTCTTCATCCTCTGGACAAACCCTCAAGGGCCAAGTCACCAAAAGATGTTTTTGTCTTTCCTTCCCCACCCTTTGCCTTTTTTTCCAGTTCTAGGCAACCATAAAATATGTGCTACACACTTCTGTGATGCAGGGAGAATAATAAGTTGCTCTGGGCCAAGTCACGTACAGAAGCAATAGAAGAGTATTTTAACTGAGCAGGAAACTATTTAAAATTACTTATGTTTAAGCACACTTTAAAAAATCTTCTTCTTTTGACCAAATCAAAACAAACCTCCAGACACAGATGTTCACTAAGTATCCAAACATGAATAAAAAACATTCTGAGAAATTTGTGGGAAAGAACTCAGAACCTAAATCCGAAAGTCCTTACACAGATTTTATTCAGTCAGAACTTGCTCTGAATTAATTGAAGCTAAGCAATGAGTAAAGCTTTCAGAATTTAACCATCTCCTTACATAATTGCATTTTTTTTAATTAGGCTTTTTAATCTGATACTTTCATACAGCATTGCACCAGCAAACTCACAAACTATAGACTATCTCCTAAAAGCCATGAAATTGAAACCAAGAGCTTTTGACTAACTTGAAATTTGCTGCTGCAAGGGATAAACATGCCAGATCCTAGTATGTGGGTCACTTGTTTTGCCAGACCATTCAGTGTATGAATAGATTTGTATTTCTTACCCTGAAGAGGGCAGAGAATAAGTATTTTCACCATTTTTCAACTTTCTGTGTTTTACAAGTAAATGTGTGGTAATCAAAAACTGGAATATGGAATTAATTATATTTAGATCATAACAGTGAATTTTGTCTTTCTTTATATCTGTGCTGTCATTTCCCATTCTAACACTTCAGTATGCACATTGCAACATCTACCTACTGCTAGAACAGGCACTAGTTGGCTGAAGAGTATGGATCAGAAAATTGAATTACTGCCAAAGCACATCAAAACAGGGTAAAAGACTATTTGGAGGGCATTTTGAACAAATTTGTATAGCCACTGCCTCTGCTTTTCCTCTCCTGTCAACAAATGCAGAAATTCAAATACCAAAGCTCTCAGTAAATTTCACAACTGACAAAAAAATCTAATAACCATGGTTTTAATTACTCTTCTCTCTGCATATCACAATAACACATAGTCCTATCTTTGCAAAGGGAAATTTTCTCAGGATCATGAATCAATAGTATCATTTCTTACTCATGTAATATGAGACCATATCACATAACTACATGGTCTGGAAAGTATGAATCTGAATCAAATAATGACTAGGCTAAAATTCTCCATAGCTCAATTACAATCGCTAATTTTGGTTTTTATTTCCCATTTTCCTCTAACAATTAATTCTGTTGAGCATTAAGAGTGCACTGTATAAAAATCTTTCTACAGTCAGACCTTAAGAAAGCAAGGTACGAAAAGTTATGGAAGAATTTGGTTAATGTAATGAAAGAATATTTTGTGAAAAAAATTTATGAAATTTCGGTTTGTTAAGCATATTTTTGTAGAAGATTGTTTTTTGGTTGGGGTTTGGTTGGAGTTTTTTTCTGTGCTTTGTTTGAGTGAACTGGTCCTTTATTGCCTATCATGCACAGGGCAGCTGTTCAGATTAATAGTTTTGAGGCTGAGTTATTCAGATATGCAGGGGTTTTGTTTTCAAGTGCAGTGTTTCTGTGCTTTAGTTTTTCAACGTGTAACATGTGATCTTTGTTAAAACCCTGCTGTGGAATGCTGACACACACACAGGATTATTTTCCCTGCCAGGGGTTCATATAGATTTATATGAAACCTGAAAAAAATGCAGACTCAACTTTTATTTTCCATTCAGAAAGAAATACAGCTGTCATGTTGGTGACAAATAGCTTTTAATTTTAAACTCTTGGATGAAAGGAACAGGCATCTTTCCTGACCACACTGTGGCAGGATAAAACTCACTACATCCTGTGAGTTACAAACCACATATGGTATCTGTAGGTAACTGAATATTGCATTTTACCAAAAGTTTCAGACAAGAGCTATTCTTAAGGTGAGCTTTCCTAAAACCAGGCCATGGACACTGCTTCCTCTTATAGTGGGAATCCACTGCTCTTCCAAACCTATCTGACATTTCCATCTATGAATACAAAGCAAAAAGGAATAAAAATGAAGATTTACACAAAGATTGGGAGTAAAGCATGACTGTCTTAGCCAGAAGATAGTAAAAGCAAATGTTTCCTTCACAAGGAAACTCCAGGCTAAGATACTGTCAGGGGGAACATTTCACAGGATAAATATTCAAGGGAAGGAATTGCTTTCTCAAGCCTTGGATTGATTGCGGGGCCAGTCAACAAGCCTTGCAGAAAATGGTCTCAGTGGCAGTGTATACTCTGTCTGAACTAACTGACACGATTTCTGTAGTAATCCCCTAAAATCTTGCCCTTGCTGGAGGGTTTGCACCTGTAGAGTGCCAGATTTCCGTCTTTGTTTCTTCTTTTAAACCCCCACCCATTCAATTTGCTGAGACAATGCAGTGGCCGGACAGCCACAATAGAGCACTAGGGTGTGGAAGGGAAAACCACGTGTGAGCCATCTGTAGGGCGCTGGGCTCCCCGCATCTGCGACCCACATTCCAAGGTGATATGGGCAGATCATCTCCTGAGATCAATGAACGGGATGTGCCTTGCACAAGGAAGGGAGTGCTGCTGCTGCTGCTGCTGCTGCGGCTGCTGCTGCTGCTGCTGCTGCTGCTGCTGCTGCTGCTGCTGCTGCTGCTGCTGCTGCTGCTGCTGCTGCTGCGCTTCCTCTAGCTGGGAGGCTGGATGAAATAATTCTACCCTTCTCACCACAGGGAAATATGGTCTCTGTAGCTTTTGTTGTTTTCCGTTTTGTGTTGTAAACCCTACTTTGATGTGGTTTTAGGGTAACCGCACAGGCAGTGTTCCTGGCTGGGTGGCTCTCGGGGGCCCACAGCGAGAGGAGGCATCTGGGCATCAGTCTTGTGACTCTACACAGGACAATCCCTTGCTGGGGTCCCCTTACCCCCAGCAAATCTCTCAGTACTGCTATAAGAAATATTTTTCTATCTGCCTGTCTGTCTACCCTCACCTGCACTTAAGACTCCCTTGTCACTGAAGGAAATCAAAGAGATTTCCTGGCTCAGAAAGTCAGTCATTATAAATAAATGTGTTTTCTTTTATGATGCTGGCACTTTGCCACTTCACAGCAGCTAAGATCTGTGCCTGCTATTCAAGACAGATAGAAATGTTTACACAGTCTATTCCCAAGCTAAAATTTTAAAATATAAATAAATATAAGTAAAGTAAAAAATTATTCTGAATATATTAATATATTATTGAGCCTGAGCCTGAGAAAGGAATTGCAGGGTATTTGTCTTGTGTTGGCTGGAGATATTTCTCTGTAGCAGTTGTAAATATTATTTTTGCTATGTGGAGTTAAGGAATTTTCCTACACAATAGATAACTTTAATGAAAATGAAAATGATATTTAATTCCATTGCCACCACACTCACATCAGGGGGACCATCCAAGCACAAGACACAGTGAAGTGAAAACAGTTTCTTTGGTCTTTTTAGAAGTGCATTTGCCCCCATCCAATCCAATTTCATGTTCAAAATCAAAGCTTAATTTTTACAATATAATGAAAATTAATTAATTTATATAAATCATCAGAGTAGTTTCCCTACCTCAGAAAAAAATTACAATGGGAAAATTATCTACCAAAACTATTCCAGTCTTCTGTGAGACTAATAAATAAGTTAATAATCTGAATGACTGAATGTGGTAAACAAAGTATATCTAATAGCCCTTTAAAAGCTTTCCAATTGTCTAAAATGACATCTGCCTGAAATTTTATTTTACTCATAAAGTATTCTATCTGTAATATAATAGGAGCTTCAAGTCATTATACTTTTCATGTAATCCTTTTTTTTATTAGTTCTAGGAACTGAGTAGAGTATCTGTAATGAGAGGAAAATATTGCTCTGAACTTACTCCATCTTTGGCTATATATTTCTAGGTAAAAAGTCAAAGGAAAGGAGTTTGAGCTTTAACCTATCTAAACTTATCTGCAAAATATACTCAAATGTAGTTTGAAAGACAGAGACAAATAGTGTGTTTAACCTTAGGAGGTGCTTGGGTTTTCCCTAATCTCGACCTGCCACATAGCTGAAAGTGGAAGCCTTTGAAATGTTTTTACAAAAATATTTACTTTTTTTAAAAAATTAGGAATGGAGAAGATTAGCAAGGCTTTTCCTCTCCCTTTCTCCTTAACCTTGCAAACAGTTTAGTCATGAACCTCTGCAGGCTAGCATGTTCTGTTGTGTTTATCTGATAGTGACAAAACAAACTTCAAATATCTCAAGGGCTCAGTTTAATCCGTTGAGCACAGAACAGCCTTTTATCTAAAGATGTCTAATTAATAGACCAGTCATTCAGCAATGAGCCCTGCATCATGTTATTTTCGTTAGGAACTTCTTCATTACAATTATGCACTAAAAAAAGAGAAGGGAAGTCTACAAAATGAGTTAAAACTGCAGGATTTGACAACCTGGAATCGTGTACTGCTTCAAGTCTGAATGCTAAATACACCGTGCATCTGCTTGTCTTGCTGATATATTGACCAACCCCATGAGCTATTGATGTTGAGTATTTGGGTTCATATACTGGGAGAAGGAGCCAGCACCCCAACCCAGCAGTCTGAACCACACAAAACTCTCCTTGATTCCAGTGTTGCTTTTCAAGATACTCAATGTAGATTTGCTGCCAAGTCAAGAAAGGACAGGAAGAATGAGACCCTCAGGACTGAAAAGGGCAGTTACCTTGGTAAAGAATAAACTGGAGGGAGTATGCAGGCAATGTGCAACTGGGTGAAGGAGTAAGAGTTCCAGCATTGGGGCACAACTTCGTAAGGACTGTAGGACTGCTTCTTTATACAAGAAATATCTACAGCTTACTGATTCTTTGTTGTGAGAATTTTTCTAACAAAAGGTCAGTTCCTATTTAGTATGTTCAATCATTAGTAAAATCTAAAAGTGCCAGAACTATAAAAGAAAATGCAGGCTGAGAAAAGGAGGAAAATATCTTTTTTCTTTAAAAGAAGAAAAATCTACTGACAGCAAAATAAAACAGAAATTTGGCACCACACTCAGTGCATCTTCATAGGCAATAACCACGCCACAAATTAATGACACATTGAATATTTTTGGCTATTTTCATAGCCCCATTGACATTTCCATAAGCCTCTTGGCAGCAGAGTCAATTTTTCTGCATTCCAGTTTGCCCCATTTTAAAAGTGTGTTTTCCTGTTTCTAATCATCCATAATCTCCCATAACCCTCACTCATTACATCAATCTCCCAGCCAGCATGAGGAGCTGATGACAGTGCACAATGCCTGACATCTCCATGCGATTCCTAGATGCAAAAATCATCTCGTGTCTCAGCCAAAACAACAAATACTAAAATGACTGATTGAGAAACAATTAAGAAAATAGAGGATTTGATACCTGAGTAGATGGTGGAACTTCAAAGGTGTGGAGGAAAGCTTGACATTTCTAAACAAATTCAGTTTATTTTATTTAACATTCTTTTCTTTCTGTTTTAACTTCTATTGAAGTTACAGTTACATGATGATATAGTTCTTTGTGAACCAAAGAGAATAGTGTATTTGAGGCTTTCTTTCTCACAGAAAAACTTCACTTTCTGTTCAGAGATGAAAACACAGGTGGCTTGTGGAACAATTCACTTGGAAGCACCATTAAGTTGGCCCACATTTCTCATAGAACCCTTGACCTGAGGACTCCCTGCTCCAGCAGCTTGAGAGGAATGCATTTTCTAGTGCTGTTTCCTAGCATTCATTTTGTTGATGTGGCTGTTGAGCTATGTGGAAGACAACCTGAACTGCAAGTCAGCCATGGATACACTTGTCTTAAACATGTTAACTCATTCCCACAGTCATGACAAAAGCCCAAGCCAGCTGCTAATACATATTAAATAAAGACAGGTCGTTGAGTTTTATGTTCAATTTATTTACTAGTTTATTATGTGGCTTAAAAATCTGAGAAGAAATTTTCAAAGGTTTTATCTCAATAACATAGATATAAATACCAAATAACATCCCTTTCCACCAATAATAGCAATCATGAAATATTTTCAAGCTTTTTCTACATGCTACCTTTACAAAATATACTTAAATGTAACTAATCTGGACAGATACAGAAATAAATATGAATTGTCCAATAGGTGATAGCAGTAACAGTAGCAATAAGCTTTAATCAACATCATTTGGGCAGAAAGCTTTGGTTGCTAATGTAAGTATTGACACAATTTTCTGAAGAAATGTGGCTTATGGGAGAACATTGGTCCTTCATCCATCCATCCATTGGTACCCATTTGTCCAATTGGATATTAATCTCAGAGCTTACATGCAATTTGTATACCCATTATTTTCTGTATTTAAGAGCACAGTATTTGAGTGATGCTCTCAGACACAGCTCCTCTCTTTACATAATCCTCCTACTCCTTGCTGCGTCCCCCCGTGAAAATGATAGCCCATCTTGGTAGGTTATTTACAAACATTAAGAAATTATTCTTGTTTCAAAGAGAACTGAGCCTCCTGGTTCTCTGCACACTTTCCTTTTTTTTCCTCTCTCTCTTTCCCTCCCTCCTTCCATTTTTCAGTCTGACAAGACCTTGTTTCAGTCTCCTATCTAGATCTTTCTCCCTTCTTCATTTTCCCTTCCCCCTTATGTGGTGTCCACCAAGCAAAGAAGGAAAATACATTTGGCCTCCTTCTGAACAGGACTTCTCTTCAGAGATGGTACAACTCTACTTGGGTGCTACAATATTACACAGCTCCTAAACTGCTCATGCCTGAGCTTGCTGGATTAAAGCTCTCTGAAGACTGTCTACATGAGTCACAGTTACTACAGTGTTAACAGTGTTATGATGCTGACATGTTACATATTTAAATATTATTCTAGCTAGAATCACTCCTAGAGTACCAGGGACTCCATATTCCTCTTAGTATATTGAACTCAAGTCTTCCTCACTATGAGGGTGGTGAGGCTCTGAAACAGGTTGCCCAGAGAAGAGTTTAAGGCCAAACTGGATTGGGCTTTGAGCGGCCTGGTTTAGTGAAAAGTGTCCCTGCCCATGGCAGAGGATTTGGAACTAGATGATCTTTAAGGTCCCTTCCAACCCAGACTGTTCCGTTTTTCTAAAATATATAAACTAAAGCTGCATTTTTATTTTCAAAGCAGTAGCATTGAATGATTTTGAATAAGTAAGGGATTCCTCTCTGTACTTGTGATATTAACTGCTCTGCTTTTTTAATTAATTCTGCTTTGCAACGTTAGGTAATAGGTAACATTAGATAACAGGTAACATTCATGAAGAGCTCAAGATCTTCCACTGGCTTTGAAACATGGAGAGCTTCATCAGCATACTGGTGTCATCCCCATTGTGACCAATTAAATGGGAGGATACAACAGTGGGAAGATATAGAGGTTACTTGAGTAGTTTCCTCCATACGTTGGGCAGAGCTCATTTGGCAACACCTCCTCCTGCACCAGGAGAAAGTTGCAAAACTTTATTGTCAACCACATGCCAATAAACAAAGAAAATTTTAGAGGCTGCTTCTATTCATGGCTGGCTGTGGAGGAACAGGTAGCTCAGCATTTTCAAACCACCCTGAAAATGAAGCTATCTGCTGGTAATAGCTAGATCTGAGCTGTGGAATGGGCTGTGCTTATTTGCACCACACACATAATACTACCCACTACTTCACACCCTAACAACAGGGTTTTCAGTGGGATTTATATTATCTCTATGCTAACTTGGCTTGTGTTATTGTACCACAATTCGCACCATTTTCCTTCTGTAGAAACTGGCAGACAATATTTTAAGGTCAGATAACCAAATTTATTTGATTCTTTGTCGTGGAGTTAAAATTAATTCCTCAGTTAAAATTCTCCTTCTGCTATATGTATATTCAAGAAATATCCAAAAACATGGGTCTAGCCATGGGTCTAGCCAAAGACAATGCAAGCCATTATTCATATGAGTTAATTCCTTAATTTTATGGAATTACTCATAGGAATGCTTCTTTTGCAGAATGCAGTCCTACTATCACTGAGAAAACACAGCTAATTTTAAAAAGATTAAAAGACTTCTTTTTGCCAAAAACAAAGAGTTTATTTGTATTTGTAAAAATAACGTTTATTATAGTTTTCACAAGAAACATTAAAATTTTAGCTAAAGCAAGCAGCGGTTTTACTTTCTTATTGAACATCTTTTGGGAAAAAAATCTTGAGGTCCTGAAAAATTCCAATAGTGTCTTGTATTAAAAGCGTTAAAACCTGAATTAAAGAACATAATTCAGATGGAGCTCTGGTGACTGTGCCAAAGATTACATCGTTGGCTGCTGACTGCATCCAGATTTTTAGAGCAGGTGTGTTGACTCATTCTCTGAGAAGCTGAGGAGAAATGCTGGCCTCACTCCAACCCCTTAACACAGGGCTAACTCAGCTCCATTGCTGCTTTGGGACAAGCCATTGCTGTCAGACAGTGCAATCTTCATGGAAATGCAAAATATGGCTTTAACATGATATTCCAGAGAGATTAGCAATTCTCTGTATGAAAGCTGGAGAATGATTTACATCCCGAGTTTAGTCACTCCACTGCTAACAGCTCTTGTGTATTGGGAGCTTTATTGTTATTGCAAAAGCAGCAGCCCCTCAGATGGCCATTTTTCCTGAGAAAGTTGCTGAATGCTTGGCCTGTGACTCTTAACTGGTTTTGAAAAACACATGCCTTTTCCAAAACATTTTGAACATTGTTGCCATTTCTACTGGAGGTTGTCCATGCTCACTTTGGTATTTCATGGCCTCTGTTACCCGGTGTATTGTCGAAATCACCACATTTGTCATCTTGCTGGCAGTTCCCTGCTTACCTTTTCTTACCCAAATGATGTGTGTTACAGGACACAGAGATAGTAAGGATTTTATTTTACAAGTTATTTTTGTTTAATAAAAAGATGCCTTTTTAGCAACCTGAGGAGCATATTCGTATGCTGCAAAAAAGAGTTCAGAGATAATATCTGCCTCCTGTCCTCTTCCCTCCTTCTTTGCAATGTTTGGAAGAATCCATAGGCATTATAGAAATATCTCAAAGGAAACTGTAACCAACAAAAAGATGCCTTTACAGAAAGCTTTCCCTACAGCTAGGTCCCACTTGATTAAATACAACTGCTATTACTGTCACTGCCTTAATTATTTCTAAAAGTAGCAGTTGCATCTATCTGAAGTGCTAATGTTTGGGATATTCAGTGTCATTACAATTAAAGTCTCAAGAGTTCAACAAGTACATCCAGTTGCACAGAGAAGTATGGTGGAAACCAGAGAGCCATTCTCTGGACTAGCTGAAGTTCATTGTGTATATTTCTACACATTTGGAAAAAAAACAGGTAATGAAGTAACAAAACCCTATATTACAATTTTGTTCACTTTTTTTTTTTTTTTTTTTGCATGCATTTGCTGAGTCTGTTGGCATGTGGCAGAATAAAACTGGGCAAGGAATCAACAGCTCTCTCACCTTCCCTGACAACCATAGCTGACACCATCCAAGGGAGGCTGGGTCTGCTCTCTAGTTTCGGTGCAAATATGGAGCACTTCTATGAAAGTCGGGACAATGATGGCAGTCAGAAAACTAAATTTACTTTGAACAGGAGAATTTGTTCTAGCAGCCTCATGACAGCAACTGATTAGGACTAGGTTTTCTGGGGAGATTTACACAGCCTTCACAGATCTGTCAGGTGAAGAAACAAGATTTTGTGCAGAATTTGCAAGCATTCACCTTTCACCCTTAATCTGATTATAAAAAATAAAATGGAAATACATCACTCTTATCCCCAGACATTCATTTTGAGAGTTTTGAATGTCATAGTGGAAACTGCCCTTTGAAATATATTTTTAACTGCTGAATATATGTGATTATTTTATTCAAGGCATCTATGTGCTCAAGCAATGCTTTCCAACAATGTTTTGTATTTTTTGTGAAGACTAGTAAATTTTAAAAAAATCAAAAAATGTTTAGTAGGCTGATTCTACATTAGGCTCACCTTATATTCTTGTTCTGAGTCTCCTCTCCTTTGCTCTCTTTCGCTTACACAGTTCATTTTCCAAACTCAACAGGGATATTTGAAATGGGAAATCAAGACCTGAGAGAAGATGCCTGATGTGGTTACTGCATGGCAACCCACATTCCAGCTCACAGCTAATTACAGGCAATGCTGACATCTGAGAGCTGGGAAAAACTGGGATGTTAAATCTGCTTATTTGTACAGCAAAATTTTTTCCACAAAGTATTATTTTACTCCATGGAGCCAAGGGCAGTCTGCAATATCAATGCTAGCAGAAAGTTAAGGTTGTGTTAATAGGGGATGGTAAAAGACAATGCAGCTTTAATAACTTAGCATAGAGATAGACCATGGACCAAAACATTAATCATAAGCATTCCTTTATTGACCTCCTGAAGGGCCAGACTCCTCTAGCCAGGCTTATTAATCCCCATGAGAATAATAAGATCCCATTTCAACAGTGAGAACAGAACACTTGTCTTGGTTTTAGTTGACAGATAGCTTAACTATTTTTACTTTTTTTTTTTTTTAACGACAAATAACATCCCTCTCCTTTTTTGAGATCAGACAGCATGGTTACAGGCAGAGTCTGAGAATATCTGGTGGATGGGATCATTGGTGATGTACTGAGTACTCCCTCTCATTGATACCAAGTTTTTTTTTTGCTGGGCAGTTTATTTTCTTGATGCTATTTCCAACATATGGAAAGCTCATTGTCTAGTACAGCAGGGCCAATACTTATGTTGTATCCAAAAGTGATCTAAACATGGTGAAATAATAACCCCACATTTAATAATACTGTAAGGCTATCAGCCATCTGCAGCAGATTTTCCAGAGGGTATATTGACATCTTGCATATGTGGTTGCAAATATACCGTTTTCAACTTGTCTAAATTATATGCGTTCATGACTAAAGCTTGTCAGAGAAAATACTCATAGCCTACTTATTTTTGCCAGCATTTAAAAGGAGTGATTTCCTGGGTTTTCTGGAAATGTGGGAGAATCAGATTCTGCTTCCTCTAAAGCATTTAACTGATATATCAGCAACTAATGGACTGGCACTTCAATAAGTCATTTTCTTTTCACTTTTTCCAGCTGTCTCCTTCATACGATAAGAGACGAGAGCTGAGGAAAAAGGATACATGCTGAAGCATTTCCCAAATCTCACATTTACATTTAAACAGTCTCCTTGTTGCTTTTCCGGGATCATTATTCCAGAGAAATATTTTTTTTGTTAATTTGTTAATTGTTCTTGTTAAACATTTCTGTATACCCTTACAAAAACACAAAAACTGAGCACAAGCTACAGAATAATGTTAAGATCAAGCTTTCCTATTAGCAAGTGTATTCAGTTCATTGTTTTTGAGATGTGGCAAACAACATAAGTTAGATCCTCTCCCAAGCCAGTGGGATTACTCCTTACTTCTGGACGTTATTAGGATTATTACAGTTATTAGTAAGCCCATGTGCACTTTGCTGTAGCCCTCAGAAGCTCACATCCCTGTGATTCAGGAAAAAAAAAGAGATTCCTTGTCTTTCCCTGACCTATTACCATTCAGTTTCTAACCTGTGGCCATCTCTTGGCCTGTGGCAAAGGTTTAATCAATGTGTCCTTTACCTAAAAAATCTCACTTTTAATCTAAATTGTTTTGGATATGCAATAGACAGTTCAGGGGTTGAACCCAGCATGTTGCCCTGAATAGCAGAATAATACCTGCATGTACTTTATTTACTCTGCTTTTTCCTACTCATATATATATATCCTATCCTGTTACATCCAGTTGGAGAACAGACATATTTGCATCAATTTTCATGCATCAGCTGTGCCCCAGCCCCAACAGGGACTCTTAATTTTCTTCTCTCCTCATGCAGAAGGCAGTATTTTAAAAAACATTTAGCTAGGTGCCATGAGATGACTTCATGGAAATCGCATGGCTTCGCAATAACCCTGAGCACATACACAGTAAGGGAAAAAGGCATTCCTCTTGCTATCCAAGTTTTGGAGGGTGGAGAATGAAGGCTGGAGGTACAAATCCAAGGTCTAGGATCAGTAAATCAGTCTGCTGTGCAATATCCCTCCCTCCTTTCTACACAAGCCTTCTGGCTGAAGCAGCACCCAGAGCTCTCAGCCAGTTCTGTGGTGAGAGGACCCTGGGCAAAATTTCAGGCTCCTGCAAGGGCTCTGTGGGAATTGCAGGCTGTCAACAAAGTTTCCTTGGAAAACAAAGCAGAGTATGAATAAGCCACTTCCCTTCTGACAACAGAGAGGTCCAGAAACAGAGAAGATTTTTCTAGCAATTAGGCTGCAAGAAGACTCTATGCAAGCATGACAGCAAATATGGCTGGGAAGCAGTGCCTGGAGGAGGGCCACTTGAGTTTGGGGCAAATCAAAAGCCAAGTTCTTCAGTCCATGGTAGATCATGAAGGCAAAAGATGCAGAGCCTGTGGTTCCCTGCACAATTCAAAGTAAATGCTAATTCCTATGTCTACTCAGTGCATGTGTCCATCCCCGGAAAATGTTGTGCATGCCATGTGTGTACCTGCTGCCATGGATCACCCTTACACAGAGTCTCTACAGGCTATGAATTGTGAAAGCCTTTTCCTCTGTTTGTGCTACAGGAAATGCTTTCAGTGTGCTTCCTCGTGTCCTTTAAGCTGTCATCTAAAATTCTCTCTGTTGTTTCCATCATTTTGTTACCCCTTCTTGCACCCTACAGAGTTTCTGCAGTATTATTTTTATTCTGTTTCAGTACTGCATCAAACAGCTAATTTCATCTGTTACCACAGGGTGCTTGATGCTTTTTTGCACAAGCTCAGCTCTGAGAAAAACCAATTATTTGCACTTTCATGAAATTTTTTGCAAAACCTTTTGCAAGTCTTCACTCAGTTATTCACATAAGAACAGAGCCCAACCAAATACCGTAACATTAGAGGAAGTAAAAGTGGAAATCTTGGAAATCTTACAGAAAAGTCAAATAATACACTGACTCCTTGAACAAAATAACAGCTGCAAAAAGGGAATGACACAGACTTTAAATGTTATCATTGCAAAACCATGAAGAAATTGTAATTTAATTATGTTCAATTATCTTTCATTAGAAGAAAAAAAATATGTGCTACACAGCATTTCAAGTGTAACTGCCTCAGTAAGGCTTTTATTTTTTTTGTGAAATTGTCATGATGTCAATTACATATTCATAGGCCTACGATGAAGAACTGATTTATCTATGCTTAATTATTCAAGATAATATACTATACTGTGTGTGCAAAATCAGTCAAAACATACGAAATTGTTTTGCTGTCCTACTCTTGCAAAATGGAGCAATTCACGTTTTCCTAATACTTGATATCACTGAAGTTGTTCCTAAAAAATCTAATTTTGCAGCCTGTGCTCTTCCCAGTTGACATGGGTGACTAGTGTATAACAGGAAGTTTTCCAACACTTTAAAGACTTCTTCAGCCATGCCTCAAATGAAGTTCTTTCTGTTCAGTTGTCTTTCTGAGAAATACTATAATCAAGGTAAATTTGAACACCTCAGACAATCCTTATTTTATTTCAAAACCAGTCCTTCGCACCCGAGGCTGCATATAGGTATTTAAAAGAGATGCAGCTCATCATATAACTAGTCTGGTTTTGAGTCTGAGGAAACTTAGCTCTAGAAATCTGAGTTACGGATATTAGGTTTAAACTAAATGGACGTACAAATCTTTTGGAGATTTAGCCATCACTGAATGCCAGAAAATATGAAAGTGATCTATCTTAGAGTACTTTGTGTTCCTAACAGGGAGTTCTGGGGACTCACTGTCTTATTGCATAATATTGAACACTAGTAACCAAACATCTGTTAGCAGAGAATGGAAGCTGCAGATAACTGTGGTTTTAAAATGACCAAGAAATAGATATCCTTGGATACTTAAAATTACTTTGGTAAACTGGTACAGAATAGCTACATTGGCAAGATTCTGTCTTGCATCAAGGATTTCAAATAACACAGCATAAACACTAAGGTTATCCCTAGATAAGAAAGCTATAAATGTTATTGGTAAGGTAAAAGAAAACCAGGTGAGACGCATACTTCAATACATACCTTGCACCAGATACTAGTCCACACATCAAATTCATTCTGTATTTTCTTCTTCTATAAAACAACACAGAACGTGAATTTTCATTACATCCTATATAAAACCATTATATTTAATGGCACCCTCATGACACTGACTTGCATTAGAAACAATGTGGAGTGGAAGTGTCAGAAGCAGACTGAGCACAAAAACTTCAAGCAATTTTGGGTCTAGTGCTGGAACCAGTAGCATTTCCCTTCTTGCTACAAAGGTGCAAAAGTGAGGCACAAGCCAATCCTGGAGTGTATGGGATGCTGTGAGTGGTACCTAAGGGTAAAGTCCAGAAAAGGACAAAAGACTGGCAGACTTTGTTCACAATTTTCTCAGTCAGTTCAGAATGTAGCTGTGGAAAATGCCCATATCTCATTGTGCACTTCAGTCTCCCTACCTGCAGAGTGAGAACTCTTGCATTAAAATTCTTTTGAGACTAAAACATTGTTTACAGCATGCTTTGCAAACCTCTGTTGAAAGTGTCATAGTAGTGCAAATGTGTGCTTTTTTCATTTAGTATTGTAGGCACCATCATGCAGGAATAGCACAGATAGACATGCATATTTTCATCATCTTTTGCCTTTAAGTTCCTAATGTACAATCAAACACAGAACAATTCCCTTTTCTGAACTCAAATTTTAACTGTAAATAGAAAAAAATTTTTTTTTAAATTTTCTTTTCCCTAGGGAAGCTGTAAAATACTTAGGTAGGCAATAGCATTTAGGCTGCTAATGATCTCTAAGAAATTACTGTCAGTAATTATAAATTAATGTTTTTCTGTAACATATAATCAGCAATCAGAAACTGCTAGGAAAAACAGTGGTGACGTGAAATCAGTCACCATAATGTGTTTTGACAAGTCTCCTAATTAAGAAAATAATTACCCAAACCACTAAATATGTAGGGAAAAATACATCTTGCAAGTCTGGCAAAAGATGAGCATGTTCCTTCTAATTTTCATCATTTTTTTCTATGAAATGGAAGAATCTTCTGCAATATCTGTAACTGGAACTAAACCTCCAAAGGGAGGTTATCCAAGATTGCTACTTCTAGTGCCAAAAGAAAACAGATAGTTGGCAGTGAAAGCACACCCGCCTATAAAGTACATTTTGGTCAAAAGTAGGCAATTCCATTCTGACTCCAAGGCTCACATCCCATCCTTAGCTCATCACAGATGGGCGTCTCATCAGTCACAGCTGTCTGAAACATCCAGATATCTCAGGCCCAACAGGGAGTGAGGAGATTACATTGTTTTTTGGTCAGTATGAGTTTGGGGTTTTTTACCTCTTTTCTACCTTCATATAACACTGACCTGATTTCTAGCACTGTTCGGGATTTTCCCATTTTAAATCTCTAGTGGGAGATAATCCCTAACTTCCACTGTGGAGTCAATCACTAGGCAAGGGAGTCCACGTAGTTTAGGATTTTTGTGTCACTCTTGTACCTCTTCCGTCTTCCTCTTTCCATGTGATTTTCTGCAGAAGTCATTCCTCACATTCTTCACATCTTGGCATAAAAAACAAAAATCAAAATTGTATCAGACTTGACTAATCCTGTCCTTGAATTTTCTGAGGGATCAGGAATGAGTAAAATAGACATCAATGTCATCTAATAAAACAGAATTCAGTATTAACTTGGAGCTGCACCTTTTCCAACTGCAGATGCTATCAGTCATCCATATCTACCCTTAGCATGTTTCTGAAGATCTTTCACATGCACAGACGTGATGTTTCACCAGGTCTGGCTCTTCTTGTTTTCTTCTGGCAGAACTCAGCCATAAATGCACACAGCAGCTCTCTCACATGAAGTGTCTCTCTGATATCCCATTCTGGGTAACTTATATGTTAGAAAGGAAAATACATACAACCACAATAACAAAATAGAAGAAAGTAACAAACTGGAAGGCAATAAAAACTAGTAACATCAAAACAAACAAAAAATAAACCAACCTGGGATCAAAACCTAATCAGGAAAAAATAAAGCCAGCTGTGGCAAGGTTCTGCCTACGACCACAAAAAGATTCCCATCCATCACCTTGCCATTAAGCAGAACTCAGTCCTGGAAGAGTTTAGAAATGGAAAATTATTGGGCAAAAAAAAGCTATTTCTGAGAAGATGAAATTTGCATGCCCAAATGTTAAGTAAAACCTTTCCACCTAAGGCAAGGATTGATCGTGGGTTGAACACATGCAAGACTCAGGAAATGGGATGCACGTTCCTCTGATATGGATGCCTCTGGCAGTGCTGTGGATATCCTGCTTGTTTTTGCTGAGAGGGTTATAGCAGTACACACATATTTTTTACACATTTTCCTGCTGGTTTTGTAGAGGGCAAGAAGACAGTTGTAATCACAGCTTGTCATTTGGCTGACTTACATTTTAGATATTTTCATATTGGCTATATATAAAGGTGTTGACAAGTTACAAATTTGCACAATTTAAAGATTGAGAGAGCCTACTACATTGTCATTTCCCTTCCACCTGAAATGCAGGACCATCTCTCTTGCTCATTTCCCAGCAGCTTACCTGGTATCTCGCACAAAAAACTGTTCATTCCACTTTCTTTGTGAGTTTATTCCACACTTGAGTGACTACCACTGTCAGGAAGTCAAAGTGAACACAAACTGGACCTAAGAAAACCTCTTCTTGAGGCCCAAAATAGTTCTTTTTTTTTTTTTTTTTTCAATATTCATGCATCTCTGACTTGCTGATTATCTCCCAAAAGCAGAAGTTCCAAATTTACTTCTGAGAAGACTTTTCCTGACCCACCAAAAGCAGAAGATACAGGAAATTGTATAAGAAACGTCCATGTATCTGTCACCATGTTTTCTAGGCTGGAAAATTAGAAGAAATTTTGAGAAAATTGAGTTGTTTCTCTGAAGAGTTTTTTCTCAGTCTCATGCATGAAAATGATACTCTAAATAGCTTTATATATGAGTTTTGCAGTTAATGTTACAAAGGAGTACTTTGACATTTTTATGGTCTGTTTTAATTAAATGAAGCAAAATCTGCTCTTCTGAGTGATTAATTTATCCTATCAACCTTTCTATTTTTGTAAGATTAAATCAGGAAGTTCGCATTAAGCTTCCTTTCCTGGAATTCCAGTTGAACATTATTACCCTTTGTTTGGACTGTATCACTTACTCAGCTGATAAGAGTAGACTATTCCACTGGAGAGACAAAGATTCAGTAATTTAGATGCCTTAAAGAGCATTCTGTATTTTACAGTAAATGACTATATTACATGTTTCAGGAAGCTACTGAAAATTATAGCATTTTTTAAATCTGCAGACATGAAACTGTATACTAATGCAATGATGTGTCTCAGCAAAGCACACATAATATTTTTTTGTCCTTGACATTAGGAGGGATGTTACAGCCTTGCATCATTTAGTTCTCATTGCAATCTCACAGCTTGATTATGATCTCCAGGACAATACAAAAGAACATTGGTGAAATACTAGATTCTAAGAGGATGAAAATTTGTACTGAGACACACATTATAAATTCTGAAGTAATTTGTCATGTTTTAAACTTTGAAGTTGTCATTTGAAATCTTAAAATCAAGGTGCATTCCTAAGGGAAGCATTTTAAAATGCCGGAGATTCAACCTGAAGCAGGAAAACTAAGCAATACTTGTGGTTCAGGTTGTTACAATGATCTTTAAAATCTATGATCAGTGATGTAAAAATATATACACACTTTAATTCTGGACTGTTTTCAGAAATTATGCTGCCTAAATTCTTTGACTATTATGTTTGTTTTACTCTGTACTATCCTGAATTGTGGTATATATGTGAAAACTGCCAAGAATTACAATGTATTTAAGTATTCATATTAATTTGTTTTACATTTTTGTGGAGATGGTTTTTGGTTTGGTGGTTTTGGAGTTCATTGCTTTTCTTTGTTTGTTTGTGTTGCTTTGGGTTTGGATTGTTGGGGGTTTTTGCCTAGGACAAAGTCTACCTTTGCAAACAAAGAAAAACGCATTTGTTCTTAAACTAACACCTGAATTTCTTGTTAGGTTTGCGCCACAAGCAGATAACAATTCAGTTATGCTTCTAACTTAGTCTAGCTGAATCCCAAATTCTTATTTCCAAGTATTTCCTTTGGTGCCTGGATCCAATTTGTCTTTCAGCATGAATTAAAGGCTGCTTCTCTCTGCAGCCTGACATATTTACCGATACTCATAAATGAGAGCCCTAATCTATACCCTTAATGCAGAGTGCAGATTTTCCAAAACATCTAAACTAGAGGCAAGCACAGTGTGATGAGCATTTCTAAATTGTTAGAAATTATATATATATATAACTATATATGTATTTATACAATAGACACATACAGACAGAAACCAGATCTTTATATCTTTTTATATTGTATTTTATGTTGTCGCATTTCTAAAATATGAAGTAAAATTAAATCTGCAGAAAAAAACACTTTTCCTCTTCTCCAAATCTATCACTATCTAGTTCCCTTGCATATTAGGCAAAAATCTCCATAAATTAAAGCAAATAATAAAAACTTACTAAATGTGATTGTTTGCTTAGGTCAAATAACTCAATATTCATATTAACTAAGAGGGGGCTAAACCTGAAAGGGTTCATAAAATAACTTAGTGTCCAACCCTAATTATTGCAAACAAAGATCAAAAGAAAAGCTTATCAGAAGTGGAGACAGTTTATTTCCATCTTGGAACAAAGGACAAAAGACACAGTGTCTTGTCCTTCCTTTGAGGTTTCTCTGTCAGCTCCTTTCCACTCCCTTTCCTGATAGGTTGAAATATCTTGATGACTGTTCTGTTGATTAAAACACAATAATCAATTCTGGGGAACATGTCAGCTACTTATTTTTATAACAGGAACAATGGAAATAGCATCACATTGTTAATAGAGGTAAAAGTGATTAAAAATACCCTTTTGAGTTTTCCTTTCTAGTTCCTATCGTCACAATGCACTGGAATTGATCCAGAACAAACTATGACTGTAGATACACACATTTTTACAGGAATCAGAGAACTTTGATTCATCTTTAGTCTATGAAGGAATGCTTGTTTTTTAAAGCTGCTGCTGTATGAACCAAGAATAACTAGTTTGCTTTTTTATGTATATATTTATTTTTTCAGATTGCTATTTCAAATATATAGCAAAGAAGAGGCATTTGTCTCTAAATTAGTCTCAGAGAGAATATTTATTTCTTTACAGTTTATGCATGCACAGTTGTAGCAGGTTGACCACTGGCCCTTTTTCCTCCTCACCAAAAATTCAATTAAGGCAAATCCAGGACAACAGTCTATGTCAAAGTGCTACAAAGAAAACTGACTAAGAGCCTTTATTTGCCAACAGAGCAAATTGCAGAGCCACATTCTGTGACATCACATGGAGTTTGCATAGTACCATGTACTCAAAATGATAGTTAGTTATTAAGTACAGAATGAAAAGGACATCATGCTCATCGATAGCATCTTCAAAAGATATATTAAACTCATGTATAAACTTCATAATATTTGCCTGGCTTAAAAAGATAGCATCAATTTCTCCAAAATTTTAAACAGGCACAGAAAATTTTGCTCCCTGTCCAACAGACAAATGCTATTGAGCACACCAATGTAAATATCCCTACTGTGTTTTTATTTCCTCATTAAAAAAATAAATCCATGTGTTGAAATTGAGGATATCATATCCTGAATAAGCTTCTTGATATAAAGATGGCTAAGAAAAAGATCATTCAAATAGGTGAACTCTATTTCAGAGTTACAAAGATCAGATAAGCAGTGCTTGATGCACTACGTTGAGACAAACCACTCATTCAGTGCCAAGTATTATTAAAAATTCATTTTCTTAGCTGACACATGGACTTTTCATGCAGAGAGACCATTATGAAAAGCCTTGCTGTTCTGATAATCTGTACTTCGATTTCTGGCATTATCAGTCAGATCAGAAATAGTAGGTACAAGTGGCCAGAGGATAAAGCATCAGCTTTTCATTCTTGAGGAGATATGCTTAATGGAATGAGTTTAAGAGTTTCAGATGAAGTGTGGCTGAGAACATAGAAATTGTGTGATAAAGATCCTGGAAATCCATCACCAAAAAACTAAGTACATGATCCTGCAAGAATTTATGCACTCCAGTTTCAATATACTCTTCAAACCAAACAGAATTGCATACATGAATTTGTACATATGAGGTTTAAATTCCTTTCCATTCTGAAATAAGCAAAGTCCTTTCTAACCAAGGAAGGAGATCTTGTAAGCAGACAAATACTATTGCATGTGAAACAGAGCAACCCATCACAATTGTCTGGGCTTTCCATAATGCTCTGCAATTCGTTATGGAGAAGCTATAAAGTGTGAGGTAGCCTTCATATTGGTTTAGGTTATACTCAGTGTACTCTGATAATGTTTGTCCAAACATAACTAATTACTATATAAAGCAATTCTGGCAGAAATTCATCAGGATACTTGAA
The DNA here is from genome assembly GCA_013399945.1 of Ploceus nigricollis. Classification (NCBI taxonomy): domain Eukaryota; kingdom Metazoa; phylum Chordata; class Aves; order Passeriformes; family Ploceidae; genus Ploceus; species Ploceus nigricollis. The sequence continues at coordinate 21,101 of VXBC01007028.1, forward strand.
GACCATTCTCCTTCCTCCTTCATTTAGTACATTTGTTCATATCCAAGGGTTCTGAGCACTGAATATCAACTGGCTCCATGGAAGCATTAAATTAATTGCTAGATTTGTGTTACTACAATTGGAGATACAGTTTACTTGGTCACAAGTCACTCAGTCTGGCAGTGATCTCATCTCTCAGTTTTCCAGTATTTACATTTTGAATTCTAGATTCTCAGTTCCTTCTAGGGAATCTAGAAACTCATCTCTCAATTCCTCCTTTTGGTCTGTATCCTTTTCCCTCATTGGGTATCACTGTCCAGCAGTTCTGGACCTAATGTTCTGCTCATTACCTGGGTTGGCCAAAAGAAGAGAAGATAAGGAAAAGATCGAAGGAAGGCACTTCTGCCCCTTGCAACTGCTGTTAGTAGAAGCTATCTATAAGAGGAAAAAGAAGACAAAGACATAAATGGAAAGGAAATGGAAAAAAAAGGAAATGGGAAAAAGGAAATGGAAAGGAATTTCCAAAAGGAAATGGAAAAAAAGAGGTGGAGAAGCTGGCAGTATGTGAACTAAATATCCAGAATAAGTGCTACAGACATGAAGATGAGAAATTCTTATTCAAGGTATAAAGCTTTTTATATGGCTTAGTGGGGGAAAGGATGTTATCATAGGGCAATGCAGGAAGTTACTTTGCCCTTTATGAACAGATGGAGCACACAAGAATCCTAGGTTAGCTAAAAGGTTACCTTGGTGGGCAGTACTCATTACCTCAGAAGCAAATCTAAGGATGAACTGCTCCTGTTCTCATTCTGCATGCTAGCCAGGAAGTTTCCCTCATAGCTCAAATCTCATCATGAAGTCCGCTAACTTTGTGAAGTGCAACAGAAGTAGCAAAGGAGATAAGCTACTGAGCATTTCAGATACGTGTCTAACATAAAGGTGAACACCAGTCTGGGGATTTGTTTCATTTCTTACATATTTGCAATCACATAATCTTCTCATCTTTGATATAAAACCACATTCAAAACAGTATATGATTTTGGGATATCTGGCTCACATAAGGCTCATAATTTTTTGACAAGTGGGACTCTTGCACCCTAGGCCAGGTGACATGTGGCTTTTATTTCCAAATATTTCCCAAATACTTCAGTTCACTTGATCAGCTCAGAAATTTTATATTCTAACCTGTTAGCATCTAAATGTTCAGGATATTTTTTAGCGATTTTTCTTAGTGGTAAAACTGATTTACATTAAGGAGCTAAGAGGCAATCCTAGTTTCTTAGATCTTAGGTTATTAAGTTTGTAAGGTCAACATGACATGCATGACAGATTATAAAAATATACTGGAAAATCAGATGGAAAGTTCTGCCTATACACCTTTTGAGTCATTGTTTATACTTCCTGACTAAAAATCAAAGGCCAGGAGCAGTGTTAATCTTGAGATCTGTGGTTGGAAAAATAAAGATTCCTCAGCAAAGAAAATTGAGAATATTTCTGTATTCCAGTGCTGCTCATGAGAAATACAATTCTATTGAGTGATGTAAAGGCTCTTGTTTCAAAGGAGGGAAAGTTCTGGTTTGAGCATGAAAGGTTCAGGATGTCCTATCACTGTTAATCACTTGCCCCATTGATCCTAGCAGAGGTATGTCCCTGGCTGCCTTGAACTCTCTGAAGCTGTGATCAAACAAAAAGCAGGTCAACTCAATGAATTTTTTTTCCCCGTGCTACTTTTCTCAAAATGGATCCTTATCATTTTCAAGTACTAGACCAGAAATTATCCAAACCCTTGTTACCACTGCATCCTATTTTCCATGAAGAAATAATCAGGTTCTATATCTATTTCAGGCTTATTATTTTCTACCACCCATCATATATATGAATGAATCTTCAGTAAAATCAACAGAAACCAAAGACCCAGAAAATCCAATGGCAAAAACATTTTTTAAACATCAGACTATTTGTTCCACGTATGTAACTTTTCAGATGCCCACAGACGGCATCATATTACTGGTGCAGCTGGCCACTTGGTGGTCATGGAAAATGAAAGGGGTTCTTCAGAATACATTTGCTGCTATACTAAAGGTGTCATACAGAAATGTGAAACATTTGATATAGAATGGAGTAAGACAAAATTTGCCTGTTATCAATTTCTTGTGTCTTACAGTAATTCAATAATTCTGGTAGATGCATACCTCCTGCAAATTACTATGCAACCACAGGCTTTAAAAAAGACCAACTACAACAGGAAAGAATCTGTTTCATAGTGTGTTTGATTTAAAATAATAGAAAGCAAGTATAGGGATTATTTTGTTGCTTTAGTGACAGAACTGTTGTAAAATTTAATGTAACAGCATGGTAACCTCAGTTTATCAGGTGTAGTGGGCAAAGAGATTTATGTTAAAGCATTCTCCAATCACTGCTATCTGTATTTGCATTTTGAAGTTGAATGAAAAAAAAAAGAAAAAGGACATTTCAAATATGACAGAACCCTGCTTTTTTTACTTTAACAAAAATAATTATTTTTCATATATTCCCAGTCATAAGAAATAGGAGTTTGGGGTTTTTTAATTCAGAAAGTAGGTATTCAAAAACTGCTCTGGGCTAAGATTAGATATAAGAGATTTACCTCTCTCAAGAATTAACTAATTTATCATATGTCTTTGTAAATTGATATGAAGACAAAAGTAAAACCTCAAAAACAAGGAGAGTAAAAAAGGTAGCCCTTCATAATGTGACAGTGTTGAAATATGAAAGCATACTAACCACTTTCCATGTTTCTTTTTCTTGTGGTCATGTAACAGAATATGAGACTTTGTTTTTAAAACACGAAAGCTCCTATTAAGGTGTCAGTCACTTCTATGCATTGTATCATGTTCACAAATAACATCATGCAATACTTTCACTCTCTAAAATAATGGCCTAAAAAGAGAAATGTAGCAAGAAGGAGGAGGAAGCATTTTTCAGCTAAACTGACTGTCCATTTAGAATTCATAACCCTAAATTTTAAGGTGATGAATGAGCACCCCAAGAATTCTGTTACTCCTCCTAATCCTCGTCAGGTCTTGAATCTGTTGACAAAGTCCAAACAGCCACTTCTTTCTGCCTGATCCCCTCCGCTTGCTATTGCTGGCTCTCATTCAAGTCAGGATCACATTTATCTGAGCAATATACACCTAATAAATCTTCTCCAACTCAGTTTGTTCTTGCTGGCAAGACAGCTAGCTTCCCCCTCCACTTCTCTTGTCTTTCCTCAGACATCATTATGGGTGTTGACACTCTAGCAAGTTACTTAAGGTGCTCTTAAATAACTGTCTGCATGTACACATCTCCCAGTAAAAGGCAAGGTAATTGCTGCTACAAGCCAGGTTTCAGTTACAATAAGCAAGAGGATGGGCATGGACAATGAAAGAAGCAGCCAAACTAGCAATCTGCAAGAGAATTTTTATTAGACATAAATAAAAATAATTTCATACAGTACTTTCCACAATATTTCTCAAACACTTTGCAAAAAAAGCATGTACTATTCTCCCTAACTTATCTAAGGAAAAATGAAATATGAGAAGGGGAATAGATAGACCAAGGCTGCCTGATAAGTTAAAACAAGACTGAAGATAGGTATTTTGGGTCTCAGTCTACTGTGCTATCAAGAACAGGACCAAGGATTGTGGATCTATTATGACTTACACCAGACCTCACTTTGCTCACTGGGCTCATTAACATGTGTTTTCCTTCTTCCCTGTCTCTGTAGCTTCACATGATGTTAACAATAGTTACTCTCTATGTTGTAGTACCAAGCTAGTACCTCCCCTGATGAATGCTGATGTGTAATTAGCCATCACAATGTTCCAGTTGCCATAGTTATCATGCTTTACAGAGTCATGGGTTTAAAATCATTTCCTGAGTCCTGGAGATTTCCCCAAGGCTAAAACTGCAACAGTCTCTCACATAATAGGTCAACTGGTCCAGGTGGGTGCATGTGCTTATTTCCTCCAGAGGAAATAAGTTTAATGAATATAGAGTTCATTTAGGTAAAAAGCCTTGGATCTCACAAGATGGAAGACAGAAGTAAGAAAAAATTTGCTTTTTAAAATAAATTTTTCATTGTTCATAATTTTTTTACTCAATATAATTAAAAACACCTCCAATTAACCAAAAAAAAAAAAAAAACCAAAAAACTATCCCATAACCTTTATTTCCTTTCCCTTTACTCCCTTTAACTCCAGCTGGGCACTGCATGGCTGACAGTCCCAGGGTCTTATGCTGAAAAGTTTAGCATCTTGTGTGTAACATAACAACACAGCTGCTTCATAAACCAATTTTTGAACAGTTTTCACTGTTTTGACATGTTCAAGGCATCAGTCTTTCAGTTTTCATCTACTTTAGTGGGCAACTTACATCTTGTTTAATGAAAAGGTTACTGTTGTCTCTCTGTAAAAGCTGACCTTTTTTCTTCATCAGACTGGAGGTCATGTACAAACAGAGAATGAGGTTTAAAGAAATGCATCTTAACATTGGAATGCCTTAGAAAACCTGGTGGTTTTAAAGGTGGAAGGTAAAATCTACTTGCTTTAAAAATGAACAGTGAAGAGCAGGTTGATTCAGAGATTATATAGCTGCTGTCACAAGAACACAGAGTGAAAACAAGAGCATTGTTCTAAAAAAAAAATTAATTTCCCAGGCAACACAAAGTTGAGCTTTATTTCCTGCCACCATTTTACGCCATCATCAAGTTGCTCATCTTTTGATCATTTTGTAATATATACTTTGAGTAAAAGCATCCTTTGTGCTGTCTTCCTCTCACACTTGATTGCACACTGTGCTGGGATGAGACTTGGGCACCGATGTCTCCTTTTAAATGACCCACAAAGAAAGGAGAGGGCTCAGAGATGACTCCTGGTGCCTTGGAGCTCTTCTGCCACACAGCCACCAAGGCAATTACCACCACTACACCTAGGGATGGTGCCTTGGCCAAGACAAACCTTCATTACAGCTTTCTCTAATGCAGTGTAAGAGTCAGTTCCCCTTAACTTGCATATCCATTAGGTCTCACTTACACAACCGTTTTTACCACACACATGCAGAGGTTTTAATCCTGATAATTTCAGGTTTAGATTCCTTTTTGTGAAGCAGCGATCAGTTATGGATGCTGTCTTTATCAGTAATAGTACAGTTATTCTGAATTTTTCTAAATATAAGGAAGAAGGACTTCTATGTGTCACAAGCCATACACTTACTCTGGATCATCTCTGAGCTTTCATCACAGGTTGGAAATTCTAACTATGCTTCTCTAAGCACTTCTTCTAGATAAGGTTTAGTTTACCTACTTTCCCCACTTTCTTGAACATTAAATTCAGTTGGTTATTTTTGCAAAGGTGAATCACCTTTTTTAGGTAAAAAATATAGGTTTTAATTGAAGGGAAGGCTGACCCATTAACAGCAGAAAATTCTGCAGTCTTTAAAAATAAACCTTCACCTGTGACAGCATCTTAACCACAGCATGGGAAAGATACCCTACATCTCCACCAATTTCTATAAACCAATGGTATTCCATGTAAGCTAAAGAGCTTATCCTCTCTGCTTAAAATGGAATGAAAATACTGATTTTCTCTCCTATTTTATTTTTCCATATTTCTATTTTATCAAATTATATCTTTGTCAATTAAATTATATTTTTGTTTCTTATTCTGTTGTGCCTTTAGAGAATAATCTTTCTTAAATACAGCATAAACTTGGTTATTTCCAGCCTGAACTGTTGAACTCAGTACTTGATGGCATTCAAAAGTAGGCAAAAGCACAGAGCTCTTACATCTTGTTTTAAAATAGCTGCTTATATGGATCACAAAGAAAAAGGTAAGGTTAATTTTCTTTATTGTTTTTTACTGTTTAAAAAAGGGGGGAAAACACCCAACTGAATGTTGTTTGGGATCAGCTCCAAGAGTCTAATATACATGACAAACTGGTAACATTTCTAATAGTGCTCATTTTTATAGGAAGATGTCTAGAGCAGAGAGCCCATAAATTACATGCTGTAGAGCAGCACCTCTGTTTGTGCAATATAGTGAATTGACTATATATTTTGTGAAAAAGTATTTTGGGTAGATGCTTTCTTTCATTTTGTGATTCTCAAATAGGTGAAACCATGTCTTTCCTTCTCTGGAAGCAAGGCACTGTTAGTGTCACTTATCTCTGCAAAGTGATAGTGCAAACACTCTTTCTCAAGAGGCCTGAACAATTACAGACTTCTTAAAGTAATTACTTTCAGTAAAGTCAAGTGCTAGAAAATTCAGACTTAATTATTTCACTGACAATGGTTGGAACATGAAAGTGCTTTGGACTGTGGAAATACTACATACAAATATACCCCAGTTGAGAAGGAATCCAAGCCCAGAACCAGAGGCCTGGAAACTCAGTTTGAAACTATCCATAATCTATCATGCTGTTGTTAAGAGGATATTAATACTAGCATTTAGAATTGCAGTCATGTGTCTGACAATCCTGTGTTTGTACCAGCAGGTCAGTTGAATAATTGTGGATTGGAACTTCTCTGAGTACTGCACTATTTAGAAGAAAAAGGATGACAGGCGTACAGTTAACCATTAAGGCATTTGGGCCTGGGAGGGAAAGCAGAGGACAATCAAGTCCTTATTATTAGATGCCTTCCTGCAAATCACTCCCTTATGCAGTTACAACAGAAGGAGAATTCACCTTTTAAACTGAGTAATTGTGCCTGTCGGGCAACCCTTTACAATTACTTTACCATCCAGCAAGAGCTCATTGATTGCATTAAGGATAACAGTACTCCACAGAAACAATCCTCTTAGGCAGGCTACTTCCAAAATCCTGTGTCTCTGTCAGGCAGCTGCCTGCTCTTTGAATAGCCAGAGAGATAAAGAAATAAAAATATTAAAGGCCAAAGCTCTTCTGATTTCACAATACTCTTTAAAGCCGGATGAGTGATTAGGGTATTTGTAGCCTGTTAAACACCCATGCCTCAGGTGGAATGCTCCTCTGAGCACGTTTTACAGCAAATGTGAGACTGGTGCCTTGCTTCAGCTCCAAAAATACGCCTGCTTAAGCAGCCCTATAGAATTCCAAGTTAAAATGCAAGCCCGAGTGACTGTGTGTCTTCAGCAGTTGATAACAAACTACAATCAAAGCCTTTCTCTTTTAGATTACCGGCAAGAATCTAATCCAGGTCAGTGATAATCCTCCAGCATCTATTTAGCAATGATCCCAACAGACAGACTGCTCCACCACGAAAGTCACTGTTTCTGACATGGCTGCAGAGACTGAATGAGGATGGAGATTCCTCCTTTACTGTGGAAGCTAATTAGATTTGCAAGTAGAACAGGAGCGCTGAACTAAAGCACAAACATAGTGTTTCATTGTCAGTATCATCATTAAATAGCATTCATTTGCTATTTAACAAAGTGGTAGAGAGGAGAATGATAACCCTTGATTTAATCACTGAGAGTTTCCCATCTTCTGTGTCTGGGACACATTTGTCAAGTATTCACCGATCTTACCACTCACCCCTCTCAGAATCCTCAAATGAAACTCTGACTTCAAGTTCCTGACTTGCAGCTATCACACAACCTTCTCAATTTGGATTTTACTTCACTATTGTACATGTCTCCTGTCATTTGAGATTTCTTTAAGTTCCCTTTCACAATGCCCAGTTGCCCCAACCTTTCCCATTTTTTCTGTGAAGTCCATTCTCTCCTCCTTCAAAAGCTTCCTGTGGGTCCTATACAAAAGCTTCCTATACAAAATGAAGGCTTGGTCCAGGAAGCAGCCTAGGCAGTCTGTGTTTACAGGAACAAACCCTGACTTTTACAGAGGGTATTAACTTGACACTTGGTGGTCTCCTGGTTCCAGCATTATTATTGTGATAGAAATGCCTTTGGGCCAGCACGTTTCCCTACATGTTCTTGGTAATTTTTTTTTTTCACTTTTCCCCCTCTTCCTTTTGAGGATATTTATTGGAGAAATATCTTCTTTTTTTTTTTTCCCCCTAGAATTCAGACTGAGAATCACACAAAATATGCAACCAGTATACTTCATGTCGTCAGGACTACTCTGACACTTACTAGTTTACCAACTGCATAAAATGAAAGACAATACATACAGAAAGCCAGTTAGATTGGGATTGCTTCGGCTATTCAACAGCTGGGGCATAGCATATGTCTGTCTTCCCCATGCTAGAGTTAGGAATTAACATTTTACGTGCCTGATCTATCTAACAAACATATATCCTGACCTTACAAGAAACATTCAAAAATGAAGGCAATTGTGGCTATGCCAAAAAAGTGCATGAGCCAGGTTAGATACGAAGAGGTAATTGATTAAGCAGGTAACATATGTAAAGTTAAGCTCGAAGATATAGTGCATTTCCATCCTCTTCTGGGCTATTAAAGTAAATTAATGATCTAGAGCTGTGTAGGGGTTTCCAGAAACAACACTATAAAGGCCAATTGGCCACAGTTTGCAGCCTCTAGAACGGGGAAATGTTTATTCTTCAGGAAATTGCCAGCTCAAGCATCTCACTATGTATACTTTATATCTGTATTCCAAGTGCAGAAATGACAACTGAACATTAGAATAACACTAATGAGTAAAAAATATGATGTTGGCTTGGAAGAAAATGAATCATAATCTTTGACAGGGTCCAGATATTTTCAAATTTTCACAATGCTTTTTTCCATGATTATAGTTTGGCAGCTGCTCAAAAGTACCTGTTTTGTGCTGTTTTACAGTCCTGAATATGTCAACCAAGCAGTAAGAATTCAAAAAAATTTTGCAAAATACAAAGGGGAATAAGTGGCCTAGGGAGAAACTCCCAAATACAGAGCTATGAAGCCAAGCTTTACTTCACTATCTTCAAGACTTGCCTACCACCATTCTGTGGTCCCCATAGGAAAAACGCTTGTTTTCCATCCAGGTTCACACTGAGACTTTGATGGTGCTCGAGAATTCTAAAATTTCACAGCACACTGTCTGGAGAGGCAGGGACTGGCATGTCCTGGCCACCCTGCATGGCTTGTTTCTGGCTGAAGGCTCAGCATCCCCCATGCCTTGGGCTGCCCAGGCCGTTCCAAACCTCTCCAACTTGTAACACCAATGAGCCATGATGCCTTTTCAGTGACTCTGTTCTCTGTCTTTCCTGGGAAGAGTATTGAGAACTTTGCTAACTGCTTTTTATAAACCTGGTCACCGCAAGCCATTACAAACCAAAGGAACAAAAGGCACAGAAGCTTTTATGTCGTCTTTGAGCGCATTACCTTTGGTTTGTGTCATTCCCTTGGACTCCCCAGACGTGCAGTGGAGGGACAGGGCAGAGGAGTGCGTATGTGTGTATGCATGCTCATGTGCGTGTGTACGTGTGTGTGCGTGAGCGTGTGCACGGGTGCGTGTGCGGTGTGTCCGCGAGTGTCACTGCTCTCTCGCGTTCAGGGGACGTGACCAGGCAGGGCGGGCTGGTGCCGCGTGCCCGCGCTCGGGGGTCTCTCCGGNCCAGCCGGCCCCGCAGGCAGTCCCGCGGAGCCACCGCGGCCGGCGGAGATCATGATCCTCACACGTAAGCTCGGGGATCCCCTCCCGGCCCGTTTTGGGGGTGGCGGCTGCGCGCCGGGGGGCGCAGGCTCCGCGCATCGCGGGCGGCGTTGCCGGAAAGCGCCGCGGGAGCAGCGCGTAGGGCAGAGGGGACGGGATCCCTCTCGTGTTATCCCGCAGCACCCGGGAAGGCAGCGCTGGAAGCGGGGCGGCTGTCCCGTCCCGCGGGGCGTTGCATCCCCAGCCGCGAGTCTTGGCCCCGCCGCCCGTCCGTGTGCGCGGGTGAGAAGCGTCGTCGGGGCGGCAGCAGCCCCAGGTGAGACGGGAGCGCTGCGGGAGCCTGGGATTACTTCTGTGTCTGGAAAGCGCCTGCCGCGGCTGTGCTGGGATGCGCGGCCGAAATGGTTAACAGCGCTGGAGCTGAGGCGCGGGGGTACCGCAGGCGCGGAGCGCCGCTCGGGATGCGGCCGCTCCCTGAAGATCACCGTGGCGCATCTTTCTTTTTCGGTGGTTTTGTTTTGTTTTGTTTTGTTTTTTCCGTTTCCTTTTTATCCCCCGTAATTTTCGTCTCTTTCTGTTTTGGGTGGGTTTTTTGGGGTTTTTTTTGTTTGTTTGTTTTTTGTTTTTTTGTTTGTTTGGGTTTTGGTTTTGGTTTTTTTTTATTTTTTGGGGGGGAGCCCTTGCGAGACTGGAACCCGGGAACCGTCGAGTTCCTTTTGAAGTTTTCCGTAATTAGCCCGATGGCCTCCAGGAGCCCGGTGGCTCCCCCCGTGCAGCGGTGGCCAGCCCTGATGTCACCCCCGGCGGCTTTGATCCCGGTGGAGGAGCAGCACCTCCTGCCAGACGGGCTCACCCCTACCCCCCTCTTCCTTTTTCCCTTCTCGAGGAAAACAGAAAGCCGATGCCGTTTTCCAGTCGATCAGTTTTACGTTCCGTGTCACCCTCCCTGTCTTTGCAAACCACAGCAATGACTTAGTTCCACCGAAACTGTGAAGTTGTTGAGCGATGTGTTGCCATTAACCTAATGAGCTCTGTTGCCAGTCAAGGCGCCTACTATTGGTACAACAGGTTTCTTTCGGGTTTTTTGTCCCCTCATACTCTCTTTGGGAAGATTTGAAGAAATAACTACATTTAAACAATGTATTTAACGAAGACAGAAGGTTCTGCCTGATGTGTCATAGTACTTAACACACCTGATTTGAAAGACTGAGGAATGCAATTTATCTTAGCCATCAGTTATAGGTGTTTTTATTTTTTTTTACAGGAGTAAGTGTGATCTGTTTGAATTGCCCTGCCCTGATCAAGAAATTCCTGACAGCAGTTCAATAACAATTCTCTGAGTCAGGTTATGTTTTAAGGCTATTTGGAGTGAACTTAAGGAAGATAATAGGCAGATTTCTTATGAGCCTCTGAGTATGAATCTGTCAACAGCTCAGTGCCAGACTGATTCAACATCTGTCTGGCAAGCAGGCCATTGCTGGCTGACAGCACATGGAGTTGGTATTAGGTGTGTCTGTTGATTCCACAGCCATAGCCTGCTATCGTGTATCTATCAGGTATTATTACTGCTGTCCTCTAGGCATCCTGCTCTGCATCTCCAGTAGAAGCAACAAAAACAAAAAGAAAAAGGCTGAGATGGCCAGGAAGTGGGATGGATGTCTCTCAAATTAATAGGTTTGGGTTACTGCTTCAGTTTGTTTACGGGATCATAATTAGGACTGAGAGTCTTTGATTATGGAATACAGTATATGTAAGAGAAGATGTAGATATTGTTTTGACAAGATTCCTTTCACCTACAAGTTCATAGAAATCAGAGCATTTGGAGCTATGTGACCTCTAGGACTTCTTGATCCCATCTTCTTTTAAAATAACTTGGGTTGTTAATTGACACTTTTTTCATCAAAAGGAAGTGCTGATACATTGTTTTAAACACCATAAGGCTTAAACTTCCTACATGTCATAAAATGTTATTTCTAAGTGGTAGTTAACAGCAAGAACATACCTGGTGGTTTTATTTGGTTTTATTTCTCAGTAGTGTAGATTCAGTCTAGGATTTTTAATTCTTGAGTCAGGGTCTTCCCAGCCACTTCTGCAGCTGCCCTTGCTGGGCCAGAGAGGAAGGACTGATGCTACTCGTGGAAACTTACAAATGCCCAGTGTATTTTGCCTCTAGTGAGGTGTAGAAAAAAGGTACTGTAGTTGTACTCATGCGCTAATGTCAAATGTTTATATTAAGATTCCTAGAAAAAGGAGATGAGGTGGCTTGGTTTTACTTTTCTGGTTCTTCTGATTCATTACATTCTAGGCAGTGGTTTGTGTGAGGCATGTGAATTTATGAGTTCCGCAAATATTTACAGATGCAGTTTGCACTTTAAAGTTTTGGGTTTTTTCTAGGCAAAATACTGCAGTATGTTATGTTTGAGTTTCTTGAGAGATTCAGACTTCTCTTCCAATTCTCCTCTGATGGGAGTTTTTCTGCTGGCTTGAGCATAAACACAATGCACCCTCGGCTGGTTAAAAGGAGACAGAGGAAGAGAACTCATGTGCTTAACAGGATGGTCCTGTACAGTAAACAAGCACTTTTCATGCTTAACTATCCTTCCTAGCGACAGGAAGAAGGAAATGAGGCTATGCAAAAGGACCCTGACACATTTCAGACAATGCCAGACCCACCCTAGCATTCATACAGTATAGCCACAAGACTTGGGGAAATAAAAATAACTTCAGATGTTTCCCCTTCCTTCCCGTGCATGTTATAGAAATACAGCAACCAAATGACATGCAGTTCACAGAAAATTTGCTGGTTTGATCTCCACTAAATAAAGAGATGATGCCCTTTATAATTTATATATATTCTTTGCATATCATATTGTTCTGCTTACAGTTTGAATCTCGGTGTTTCAAGGTGAATTAATTACAAAATCCTATATTCTCTACAGTAATGTAGCAAGTGTAGATATACAGTAATTTTGGTAATTTCAGCAATTCCAGCTTATTTCTTGCTTGTACCTAAGCAATCAGTAATTCTGCATGGTGTAGGGTATCAGGATTGTCTTGCATGTTTTTTGATTTCCAAAGTTTTTTGCAAAGTTTTTCTTTTTTTTTTTTTTAATTTTCTCATCTACTTTCCCTCCTTCTCCTGTTTAAAGGAAAAAACAAATTCTGTCTTCAATGATGAGTAATTCTCATAAAAGGGGCACAGGACTGGGCTGTGATTGGGACTTTCTGGTTCTTTTTACTGGACACTTACTCGGCCATTCTTGCTGACAGTGCTACCCTCTCCCACTCAGCATATCTTTGAAATTGGTAGATCTGCTAGTACAATATACCATTGACAAAACTGGCAGAACCAAAAGAGTGTTGAGAATGACTTAGCCAGCTAGCTGTAATTCATTATCTGAAAGTTACAGGTAATAAATACTGTGGACCATTCTGAACTACTTTGGTCCCTTTAGAAGAGCATGAAAAGCACTTTTATTTCTTAGGATGGATATTCTTTCAAATATTGTCTAGTATTTGTCTCCCTTGGGAAGGACTGTGGTAGGTGAGACAGGATCAGGAAAAAAATTTGTCTGGTCTCTCTCCTAATAAAAACACAATAGGGTGGCTCACTTTTTCTTATGAGGCACTTCTTGTGGGGCATTTTTTTTAAGTCTAAAAGGGTGCAGAATTCTGTAGATCTCGGTTTAACTAAATTTATTTTATAGTTCTCTAAATTTTTCTACTCAAATGCAGTAGTCTGTACTAAGAATGATTCCTGAGGAGATGCTTGAAAGACATTTGCTGAAGCCAGTGGTGGACACAGTTTGACCTTCCCAGATCTGTTCTTGTAATTTACTGAAGTTTCAAGATTAACGAAAATACATGCCCCTCCCCCCTCCTCCCCCATTGCATTTTTGCATTTTGAGGATGTTCTCTCTGTGACCCTGTGGACCTATAAAATTGGATGTTCTGCTGGTCATCCTTCACTCTGTTCTCCATGAGTTGTAAGAACAGATTTCCTGTGCACATAAGATACAAGAAACTTTCCAGGGTAAAGCTTCATGATCTGTTTTAACTTTCCTTCTTCTTCCATCATACAAAACCATTAGATCTGGTACTGAGAGAAGCATTTTCAAGTATGCAGTATCACAGACAATACTGTAACTGTCTCTAATATCTGAAAACAGGGCATTCACAGTAATATTTGCTTTGGAAAAACCCATGTTTGCATCTTTAATTCTGCATCAGGGAAGAAGGCATTTGTCTGTGATACAATTAGCTTTATGCTGGGCTGTTCACTGCCACTGGTATTTTGTATCTAGTGTTGTATCATCCACACAGGATATACTTTGAGACTTGCTCATCAATGAGATTGGCCATAAATGGTTATGATGTAAAGGTAGTCATTCTTCCATGCAGTTCTTCCTACATGCATGGATAGTTTTGAGGTTGAGGTTTAACAAGCTCAAAGAAGTAACTGTCTAGAAAATCTATTTTTTCTTGTATGAACCATTGAGCCAGTTCAGATCAGTTCTTACAGCATCGTTATTTCCTAGATCTGAACAGGTAGCGCACATTTTGTGCCTTTTTTAGATGAAGTACCAGTCATGCTGGGCCTACTCACTTTTGCCTCCCTCTGGAGCTGAATGAGCCTTTGAGCTGAGCTTTGCACACCACAAGCTTGCAGACAGGGGGCAATTGGAGGATATTAGTGCTGGGCTTGGGACTAGCAACAGTTAATGTTTGCCCTTCAGTATGTTCTCAAAGGTCATGCTGACCAAGTAATTTCTGAGAGAAGGTTAAAGTCATCTTCTATTTCACACTCTTTGGAGGAGGATTTGGTTCTCACTCTGGAATCTGTCAACATGACCTCCATCAGAGGATTTGACTAACTGCTTTCTCTGCCCCAAATAATCCTCCTCCAAGACCACCCTGTGTTAAGCAGGCCAGATAAATAACCCACGTGCCCAATTATTTCTTGAGGGTTTTTTAAATCACTTGACATCTCTTTCCTCTTCATCTGTGAACCTTCTTAAAAACAAGATGGGAGAAGACCATCTTTAACCTATAAAAAGAGTTGTTATATGACAGGAAAACTGCCACCTTAAGATATAGTTTTCTGATTAAACAAAGTTAGTTTTTATCTTCAGATCACATTGGTTTTTAAATTTCTTTCTGAATTCTCCTGTATATGCTCAAAATGTAAAAAAAGAAAAAAGACAAAACATCAACAAAACAAAACAAAACCCTATTTAGGAATAAATTATTAACTTGCAGTGTAAACCAGGAGTTGTGATGATTCTTCTGTGTCCTAGAACATGCTCTCCCAGTCTTCAACAAGTTATGAAGTAATGTAGCTAACCTTGGGCAGCTAGAAGCATATTTAATGGTGTGAAAATAAGCAGTAATTGCAATCTGTTACAGAGTGTATAGGGAAAGGGCTTGACAGACACATGGGGAATATCCTTTATTTCAGTAGCCCTTTATTAGATCCTGAAATTATGTTGTTTTGGTGCTTTTCAGAGCTAATCAGTTGTGCTTGGTCCTCTTGACAGAGAGAAGGACCTCTTGCCAGCCAGGGCATGCTCTGGAGGTGGTGGTTGTGCCCTCTCTGACCTCCTGCCATCAGGCACTGTCCTTTCTTGTGCTCTGATGAAAACCTGGGTTTCTCCCCATGCTAAAAATAGTGTAACTGACCCCATTTATTCCTGCAAAAGTTTTGTTGGGTTTTAGAGACTCACGGATCCACACTGGGAAAGTCCTAGTTAAGTCCTCTGAAATTTACAGGGGCTCCCATTGATTTTAACAAGTGTTGGCTCAATCTCTAAACATTTGAAATATTTTCAACAAATGTTGTTTCTCTTTTTATGTTGTGAGCTGTAAAAGTTCTGAAGTGATTTTGATATGCTGAAGACTGTGAAAAAAGAGATTCAAGTTTAATAATTAGATTTTGATCCACAGAGCAGTATTGTGCTTGCTGTGCTAGCAAGAGTATTAGTGAGCAATTAAAAGTACTATATTCTGTAATTTGATATAGTAGAGAAGGAGGGAAGGTACGTACAGCCAACACACACCTCTGTAAATATTTTGGAAACCAATCACATTCTTTTTTTTTTTTTTTTAATTTTTATTTAGCTTTCATCAATAAGGAAATAAACAAACTGAAATCCTATCAGTGGAAGTAAGCCATTTGCTTTTTTCAAAAGTTCTGCTGACCAAAAAAAAAAAAAAAAAAAAAAAAGGGGTGTTCAAGCTTCCTGCTTTTTTTTTTCAGAGAAAACATCAATATATGATCTTAAACATCTGTTTCCTTACTTCTTCATCTGTTCCCACACAAATTCCAAACATACTCTGTTTCTTCTCTCAATGTCCTGTGGTTTATACATAACATCAACTGCATAGTTAACTGTCTTGCTTCAAGGCTCTGTAACTTGAAAAAGCCAGTCAGTCCCATGTTTAACCCAAAGCCAGCAGGACACAACACAAAGAGAGTATTTTTTCAGTCATCATCATATAGTTGTGGAATATCTGAGTAACATTCGTCATTGTTTCCAGGGGTTTTATGACTAGAAAGCAGTATATTATTTGGTGTCATATATGGTTTGTCTTGAGAATTGGTGAGTCCCCCTCTTCCCATCCCTCTGAAAGTTTTTAATAAGAGGTATTTTCTTAAAATTGCACATGCATCCATACTGGTTCAAATTGATTGCTGAGGCAGGCAGCAGTAAGTGGAGGTCACAGCATGTATTGTTTGACTGTAGAAGGTAAATCGAAGCACAGTGAAATACAGGAGCACATCAAAAAAGACATCTGCAAATGCAAAATGTAACTTGCACTTTAAAGGTGAAAGGAGAAAAGTTACTGTCTTGGGAAGGTTGTTAGCTTTCACTTCAAAACCTTTAAGCTCATACTCAGTTCAGAAGCTGTGCTTTATATTCTCTTGATCTCACTGCTTCTTCTAGAAATGCATCCTACATGGACTGAGTGTGTCAGACAGTTTTTCTAGAGCAGTTGTATAAGATTAGATTGTTCTCTTAGAAATAGAAGAAATTCCAAGTGTGTTAGAAATTTGGCAAGAGCTTTTAATGGGATTTTCAAAATGCTGTAGTTTTTAGTGGTTGAAGGTTTATTGACAAACTTCCCAAGTTTGTGTTTGAGTGCATTATCTTTATAAAATGCTGTTCTTCACTAATTATATTTTTGCTTTCTTTAGCCCTTGCTATGTGCTGCTTTCTTGAAAAGTGTGGAGCACTAAGTTAATGATACTGCTTAAGGAATATTAAATGATATAAGTTTGAGAAAAAACAGACTTATGAGAAGGAATTTAATTATTTTCAAGCAACAGTCACATATCTTCAAAGTGAAAACCATCTGAGGCTCTGGACACATAACAGGCTTACTCTTAGGAAGTCAGTCATACTGTCCCAACTTGAAAGGGCTGCAGGCGTATGACATTACACAGAGCTGATTTATCATTTTCAATGCCTGGACTGCTCATTTGTAGACAGCTGCCACAGTGCAGTTATTTCCCCGGTTTGTCTCAGATTTCACATCTGTGTTCATGTGTCCATAGACTGAGTGGATGGATAGTGTGATCAGGTCTAATGTTGGGACCACAATTCACATGTCAGGGATGCAATTCAAGTACTAGGAAAAATGATTGCTTGTACTTGAGCAGTGGAATTCTATCCAAAGAAGAGTATTTCTCACATATACCACAGCTGGTCTTACAAACTATGATCCTGAATGATCTCAAGTTTCTCAATAGTTCAGGACAATGCTTTTGAGTTGAACAAAAATTTTGCAAAGCACCAGAAGTTTCAGAGGGACATGATGTGTAGGGAGAGGCAATTTCTGATACAGACAGAAAAAGAGTGTGCCAGCCATTTGCAGCCATTAAACTGGACCGTCAGTCCTAGATGGGGAAGAATCCTTTGTGCTCTGTGTGCTCCATGTGTTTCTCTGTGCCTTAGCAAACATGCAGATAGTTTATGGAGTTTTAGGCATTAAAGTAAGGAGATAGTGGGCTCATCTCCAGCTTTCATGAAAATCTGGAATCATTCTCTGCACTCTATGGGAGAGTCTCTCCTGCAAGCTAATTCAGGAAGATGATTTTGTATTCAATTTCTGCAAGTTTTTTTTTTCTCTTCTGAAAGAAAAGTCAAATAGTGAATTTCAACTAGAATAACTTACTTGAAAATTAAGACCAAGATGCAATTAAGAAGCTCAAAAAAACCAGTTGTTATGTATGACATTGAAGTGAACCTTCAGAAGTGAATCCCATTTTTTCCTTAAATTTGATTTTGACAGTGCTGATTTTACCAGTCTTACAACAGATTTTTACAAGCTGCTCTCTTAACAGAGCCAAAAGGTGAGATGAGTAGAACTCTGATGTGTGGAGGTGCTAATATGATTGTAAAGGTGTCTGAGTTGGGCAAGAGGAAACCATCTGCTTGGAAAAACTGTTCATAAGATGTTTAGCACTTAGGTGAAAATTGAGTCAATGCATGACTGTACAAAGATACATCTGCTTTGCACCTTGTCCTGAAGACCCTGAAAGAGCTAGTGTTTAAACTGCATGTTATTTCATGGAAGCAAAAAAGAAGAATGAAAGTAAATGTTGTTGCTGTCTTAACTGGACTGCTATGATGACTTTTTTCTGAAAGAATGTTATTGCAGCATCACTGTGTGTTTTTTCTTTTCTATGGGAGGGAAGGTATCATTAAACAAAAGACTATAGACATCTTACAGTTCTCTCTCCTGCAACTGCAGTTTCAAACAAGGTGTTAATTGAGATATTTTTACTCTGAAGGTCTAAACTTGCAAACTTACAAGGCCAGGAACCAAGATTAACCAAAGTTTAACAAAAAAGGAAGTTAAACTTTCCCATTTTCATTTACTACTCTGGGGAAGAATTGAGTTCTCCTAATCCCTCTGGAAGTGGGTAAATAAGGACTAATGGTTCCCAACCATACACAAAAGGAACTCCTACCCTTGATTTGAGCATGGAGGACTGCTTTGTAAAACAGACTAACAAATAAAGCTGTTTCCAATAAAAATTTCCTGTTTCCTCTTTAACACATTTGCCTGTTGTTTGCTTACACAACACCAAGAATAAAGACTTCATTGTACTTTTTGGGGATTTGGGTGGGGTTTTTTAAATTTGTTTTGTTTTACTTTCTAAGAGGTTTTTTTGGGGTTTTTTTGGGGGGGGGGGTTTTGTATCAGGACATTTAGAAATTATAGCACAATTTCTTTCTTGCCAGCAGTTTTTTGTACAAGAACCTCCTGCTGCTGGGGGAGGGCACAGGATGCACATCTGAAAAGCTGCACATACATTTCTTGCTTGGAATGTATACTGAATGGTAGTTTATTGTAAAGGTTTTAACTGGCAAGGATGTTTGATTCAGAAAGGAAGTGGCACTGCAGGGATGGAGTGGGAAGGAGGGAATGAGACCAGTCCTTTGCCTGCAGCAGCTTATCAATTCAGCTGCCAGGTCTTGATCAGAAATTGCTTTGCAAATTGTGGCTGAAGTAGGACTTTCCTAAAATAGGTTGGAAAGCAGTGTAGAGTTCCTCTGCAAGTTTCCTCTCCTCCCTGTGGCTATCAGCTGGCCCTAACCAATCGAATGCTGTGCTTGACAGTGAGTTCCTAGCTCAGATAATTATCTGTAACCTATGTCCCCTGGGATACTGAACAAAGGCTATTGAATGCTCTGTCCCTTCTAAGTGTTTTTAGAAGTAGTTGGAAAATCTGGTTTTGGAAGACCTGTTCTTCTTTCTTTTGTCTCTTATTATCTTGATTGCCATTGATCAGGATGACAAGGACTTGCAGATAAATATTCTCATGTCCACTTGGATATGAAACTGGCAGCTAGCAAACCAAGAGTCCCAGGGCTAGTGCTGCTGAGCTCGAAGCTGGAATTTGGAAACTGTAGGAATGAGCTTCTTCCTCTAGAGTAGTTTAAATTATTTGGCCAGAACCTCAGGTTTAACCAGTGTGTATTATTCTCAAACACAGATTGCAGTTAAGTTGCGGTAATGAACTTTTTACCTAGACAAGTTTTCAGCTGTTTAAATTTGTATTCTCTTACTGTGAGGAAGCTTGTTCAGTGTACTTGGCTTTCTATGAAGCTTATTCAGTGTACCTTGGGCTGGATTCTCCCTCTGACTATATTTTGAGCTGCCTGAATTTCACACACATACACAGTTTTGTTCATACTCTGGCTCCCCAGTAGCCAACAAGGTTGAGATAGGGAAGCTGGGTTAAAAAATTACCTTTCCCTTTGTCTGGTCACACCACATAGGAGTACAGTCTAGGAGGAATCCTGAGTTTGGCCAACCTGAGTTGAACAAAAGGAGCTACTCTTTTAGGTCCCACCTTCACTCTGTCACCAGTACCCATCATGTCCCTCTCTTAACCATGCTTTGTGTGGGTGGAGATGAGATGGAGAGAGCCCTGGCCTCAGGGCACTCCCTGGCCCCTCGTTCAGGACAGCACTCCAAGCCCGTCACAGTTTCAAGGGCTTGCAACAGGTCTTGCAAGCCTTTGCCCTTCCAGGACTTGCAACAGGACTTGCAACTTGCCCTATTAAAATGGGGCAAATGTGGCTTTTAAACACTTAGCACTGTCTTGTACCCAACTCTAGGCATTTACATAGCCTAATCAGGGTGGACAGGTGCACTTGCGTTTTATTGTTCTCTGCGATTCTTGTGGACAGATAGGAAAAACTCAGGTGTTTCATTGCTTAAACTTCTTGGGGGATTCACAAAGGTATTTTGAAAGCAAATATGCTCTGCAAATCCCAAAGGCATGTGACAGCTGGGTGCCCATAAAATGTAACTTTTACATAACTGGCATATACATATGCAGAAAAGATACACAAAGCTTCTGTAGAGAATGGTGAAAAAAGTCCAGTGAATGCATATTCATCATTTTCTAGCTCTAGAAATAATTTACAGGTCATACACCTGGGGTGCTCAGTAAAGGACCTTTGAACAAATATTTAAATGCATTGAAGAGTGCCTGTAGTAGTAAGGAATCTGACACTTTTCAATTGCACTGCAAGCATCTCCCTGCATTTTTTGCCAAATGCTTGTTATCTAGGATAATTTTTTTTCCTGGTTTTAAATCAAGCAAAATTCTCATTCAATCCAAGCACTTCTGCAGAATGTGACCTATAAGATACTGCATTTTATTTTAAGTACTCTTAAAAATTAGTTGCAGATTTTTTGCTTTGCTACTTTAATTGCTTCTGAAGTATTAATCTCTTGTCTTGTTTGTTCTTGCTTTAGCCGTATAAGTTTCAAATTTTTTTTTCTTCTTTATTAAATTTCTCACATATTTCCTTAGCATACTGAAATTCAAATACTACTTTAAGCAAAACTTTGTAATAGTGTGCAATTGGAATTGAAGAATGCCTTTTCTTAATCAGTAGCTAAGTCAATATGTCTGTACGTGCTTGTTCTCATGTGGTCCCATAACCCAAAGGTGAAGCAAACACAAGTTGCACAAATGCCTGCTTGTCCTGACTTCAACAGGAGCGGATTTTTAGATGTTTATTTATCTGGAATGTTTTGTTTTGGCTCACCTTAACCCTTTGGTTTGGATATGTGTCTTAGCAAAGTAATCCTGCAAAGCGCAAATATTTTAACACTATTGTAGCAATTTGGAAAATGAGAGGGGGGTTGCCATCATTTTGGAGACACTAAAATGTGCCTGCCATTTCGTCCAGTTTTGTGTACCTATATCTCACTGGGAATATTTCATAGCGTGACAAAATCTTGTGATATTTTACTTACATTGTGTTTGGCTTTTCAATGCCATGTATGCAGTAACCTGTATTTGGAGCAATTCTGAGAGGGCCCCTTTGTGCATGGTTTCTGCAGCAGGTAGTCATAGTATCCTCTCCACGTAGGTGGCAAAATTGTGTACTGAGTTGTGCATAATGAAGCTTTTGTTTCCTGGTCCATCAGGAACAGTGAATATAATGAAAGCCAGACAAACTTTAATTATTTCTGATTTCTCATTGTTTGTTTGATCAGTTCTAAGCAGGGAGCTAAATTCCCAGTAGCACTTTATTGAATTTTTTGAAGACCATAATTAGCCCAATCCATTTCTTCAACACTTGGAGAATACCCTAGGTACCTTTTCCTTTTATATTTTCCTAGTTTGAGCTAATAGGATAACATATTCTTTATCTCTACTTGTATTAAGTAGCAGATGAATTTATATGTGATTTATTCACAGACTAATATTCCTTTCTTTCTGTGTAACATATATGTGTGTGAATAATTTCATTCTGTGGCATGCTTTTTTGGGCAGTGTGAGGGAAACCTTTCTGTAATACACCAGGTAACTCATAAATACCTCGTAGACTTCCAATAAAACTAGGTTCTTGTTGGGTAGTAAATATGTGCTTGAGTAAGCTGCAGTACAGTGTGTCAGTTGTTCTTGGACTTGAGTCTGTCAGTACTATCTACAAGGTGTTAAAGTGCACAGTAATGCGAGCTCTGCAAAGAATTTCTGTCAAGACAAAGTAGTTGTGCCAAGAGGACCATAAGATTTGCTGAACAAGTGCTGCTCATGTTGATTGCAGATTGTTTTTTCTAATGTTAACAAATACTGTACAGGATAATCCATACCTGCTGCAGTTTTCATAAGTGTCTGTTTCTCTTACTATTAAAATTATGAGCTGTTGATAAATAGCAGCTGAACGTTAGTGACTTTCTAGAATCTAAGATATGTTTGATAGTGAGAAGAAAAGCAAACTGGGATAAGCAAACATGTGTCTCAGTTCAAAGTTTCTGGAAACCTTTCTGCTTATTTTGCAGTGGGGTAGTATAAGTGGTGGAGAGGAAGTTTTTTCTCTGCAGATCACTAATCAGAGGGTGATTTGTTTCTGTCCTCTTTCAGAAATTGAGGCCAAGGAAGCTTGTGACTGGCTGCGGGCTGCTGGGTTCCCACAGTATGCGCAGCTCTATGAAGGTAGGCACCTGAACTCAATCCTCCCCCAGCAACTTTTGGACAATGAGATGTAATATTCACCAGTAAATGAGATTCAGGGGCACCACCGAAGTTCCAGTACATAAGGTGACTTTAAGGGACTGAGCTGCTCTCTGCTACCCACCACACACAGAGATGTACCAAATGCAACGAGACTCTGAAGCACGCTGGAGTTTTGAATTTGTTTCAGGTTCCTGTTTTAGTCTGAATCTTCCAAACATCATCATAGAACAAATGTAAGGGTTACTACTATGGTATGTTCCCTCTGATTAAAACAGAAAGTAACATAGTCAGCCACTGCTACAAGCCCAGTCTTGGAGAAATACAAAAGCTGTGTACAGCTCCACTGGCCAGCTCTCCTAATGGAACAGTAGTAGGAAATTCTGCATATACATGGGTATGTCTGTGTGCCTCATGATTCCCAAGTCCTGTGTGTTTATTCAGAATGGTTTGGGCTGTAGTTAGACATAGGCTTACTGTGAAGGGAAAAAGAACATACAAGCTGTTGTTGTGCAGCTGCTCCTCAAAGAAGTGGCTGCCTCCTGCAGTCACTTGTCCTTCTCTGGGATACATTCATTTTGTGTGTCTGCTTTTACAAGGTTTTGCTCAATGAGAACTGTTTTCTTCATTGCCTCTCCAACCTACTAGAAACCTGCAGGTTTGGCATACAGTTCTTACACTCTGATGCAGAGTAAGCATATAGAAGTTTGTTTAAAAGTGTGGCATGCTTTTTATATGTTTATATTATTGTTCAGAATTTGCCCCCACACCACTTAAAATTACTTTCATTGCAGTGAAATTATTATGCACTCTTAACTGCCTCTTCATTTTTATGAAGCAAACTCCAGCTGCTGCTTGTAAGAACGAGCATAGAAAGCTCATTATTACAGTGAATAACTGCTGAAAATTACAGCAAATGCTGAGCTGACCTTCTTGAAAAATGATCTTGTTTAGCTTTGATTTGCAGCTGCATTTGCAATATGAGATGATAATAGCACTTTCAAAAGCTGCACTTGGCAAAACTTTTCTTTGCCTGTTCAGAAATTAAATTTCCTTTTATTTTTTTTTCTTATTTTCTTTCCTTCTTTTTTTTTCTGTGCTGATGGAGATGCCAAGATTTTCTTGGGATATGGAGCTGGAACTGTACTTCCAGTCTTGTTACAGCTGAGACAAAACTCTCATGTGAATATGTGGGCTTGTGGGTTTCTTATAATGCTGAGACATAAATTCCCTAATAAATTACTTGCATTCAGAAAACATGTCCTACCTATGTAGGACCATTGCCCTACCTAGAGATTCTAAACTTACATGAAGTTTCTATTGTAACAGCATGTCCTGCTTAACATCAAAAGGACCACAGAGGTGAGAGAAGCAGTGAGAGCAAGGCCAGACATACCCATTGAAAGGACAGCTGTCCTTACTGAAAAACAATATACCATTGTCCTTTGCAAGTCCCCCTGACAGCAGCAACAACAAAGCCAGCAATAGCATAGATTAAGCATTAAAAAAAGGATCTTATACAGACTATCAGCTCCTTTCAAGTCACCTCTCTCACTTAAGTTCTCACACGTTCTCTTGTGGACATTTTAAGATACGACTTTCCCAGTGGAAAAACTTACATCAGCACTGCTGAAAAATAGGGGTTGGATGTGCTCACCCTCTTTACTTGCACTTTCTACTTAAAACAGTGAAGGGGAGACCTGTGAATCAATTGAGTATAGTACAAGAGTTCTGAAAAGTTGCCTATATGGTGTGTTCCCACGCAGTGTACATTTAATATGGGAGATTAATCAGTGAACCTTTGCCATTTGCTTTGCTAAAACTGCAATTTTCTGTAGGAAATACAGAATTTTTAGCATTTTGCAGAATATGTCATAATTTGTATCGCTGAGGCAGTTGTGGAAGCTGTGGATACCCTGTCTCTGAAAGTGTTCGAGGCCAGGTTGGATGGGTCTTAGAGAAACCTGGTCTAGTGGAAGGTGCCCCTGTCCATAGCAGAGGGCTTGGAACTGGATGAACTTTAAGGTCCTTCCAACCCAAACCATTCTATGATGCTATGAAAATGAATTCATTTCTGTTGTTATAGAAAATGAATTAATTTCATAAAATTCATAGAGTTCATTTTCTGTTAGTATAGAGAGTACCTTTCTAGAAATTAATATCAGTCTTAATTCTTTTCCTCATTTCAGTTCATTCTTCCCAGTCTATAGAAATTAAAAAATTAGTAGACAGTTCCTTGGATCAGAAGAATTGTGTGCAACTGCATCAGTCTGCTCATAGATTGACCTTGTATTTCTTGTGTGCCCTGAAGAACCAGCAGCTTTGGGTGGGAGTCTTAGCTGTGAAGGAATGCCAGATCAGGACCTGTATGACAGTCAGGAATCTGTGGAGTACAGTAAATGATATATATGTGTTTGCTGCTTCAGAGCTATAGTAAATTTTCAGCTCTCTGCCAACATTGTTTCCTCCCCCTCACTCTCCCAGTTGTTTACCTAAATAATCTCTTAGGGAAAGGAGGTAGTATGGTCTCCACTCACCTTGGCTTGCTTTCGTTTCAAGCCATATCTCATTAATGAAACAGTGTCAAAATTAAATAGCTTGACTAACAGCCAAGGAGATTTAAGGCTTCATTCTTTCACAGAGTTTTGGCATTAACTGGTCTTTTTTCTTTAATGTGAGATATTAGTATTTTGATGGAGATTGCATATTTATTTTAAATAAAGCTAGCGTGAATTAGTTTACACTTCTGATGTCTGATAGGGAAGCTGGCATTTGCCTTTTTCCATCTCCCATTGTTTCACCTCTGCTTTAATCATTTTTCCTCTATTCTGTGTATGAACTCTCAGTTATCAAGGCTGCATGTCAAAAATTTGTAGATGAAAAGGAAGCACCTCTGGCATTTGAGGTGATAGCATGTGTTTACCTAAGCACCAATCACTGGCATCTTGATGAGCTCAGCTGCAGGCAGCTGGTTGTTTGAAATAACGCATCACTGGGAATGAGTGCCACTTTGATTTTTGATCTGTTTCTTTTCTTGCAGATCTCCTTTTTCCAATTGACATTGCTCTAGTCAAGCGAGAGCACGACTTTCTGGACAGAGATGCTATTGAGGCGTTATGCAGGTAGGTGAATAAAAATCACACTGCATTTTGAAACAAAACCCTTCCTATGTAATAGAAAGTACCTGGGAAAAGCATAACAAAAAAAGCACACAAAAGTATGTGGTTTTCATTAAAATACTTTATTGGGTTAAGTAATGTTTGGAGATCTCATTTAAAAGAAAGTTGGGAGGAGAGTGGCAGGAATCTTTGTGAAAGGGATTTCATAGGCCTATTTTTTATTATTCCTCTTTGTTTGCTTTCTTTCCTAATTCCCAAGTTAGGCATGTGAAAGCAGAACTGTGCTGGCTATAGCCATCTGCACATACAACTGCAGCACCAATTCCCACTCAGGAATTGGGTTTTGGAAGCAGTATCAGCAAAGCAATGCTGGTGCACTCCATCACTCTCCTTTCTTACCTTGGTGGACAGCTGTGTATACAAACAAAATGCTGTGTGTATAAACAAAGTGCTCTATATAGAAACCCTCATGCTGGCCTCAGTGCATCGCCCTGTAATGTGGGTGTGGCTGAAAGGGATAATGTAAGGGAATCTATTAGTTTATCACTACTCCAAAGACAGGTCTGCCCTCAGCCACATGCTCACATTAACTCATCTTTGTTGTTTATGGGCTCCTTCCACAAACCAGTTCAACTGGCTCACCCCACAGAAAGGGTCTTGATAGTCCTTTTCTGGGTTAGTAAATTAAATCAGTGAAAAGCCATAATGAAGTTCACAGTAGGTGTGAAGAATGGGGCAGGACCCCACAAGCAGCTGCAGGAGGAGGAGAGGGGATAGGTAGAGAAAAAGAGGGAGCAAGACTTGCTGGTGTGTGGCAGGGTGTTTTTTGCATAACTACAGCCTCAGCATTACCAGTTTGGTCATAAAAGCAATCACAATGGCCCCATCTGACATCATCTAACATTAATCCATCCATCAGTTACCTCCTCTAGTGCGAGTCCACAGTCTTAAATGGCAAAAGAAAAAAAGCTTCAACATCTCATATCTCCTCTTACCTAGAAATAAGTGCAGTTTTATGGCTTTGTCCTTCAGCATGGCAGCTTTCCAAACTGCCTGCAAATTGAATGCTTTTGGATACTGCATGCATGGTGTGTGCAACTCTAAATGTCAGTAATTCTAATGAATTACAAAACCCTTTTAAGAACAGCTTTAAGTTTATAGTGTTCTAATGCCATCACTGCCATACTTGGAAGGGAAAGAGAGTGACTGGAATTTAAAGTTCTTCAGAAATATTTACAGGATTTTCAAACTAAGAAAACAGATTTGTTGTCCAGTAATTAGGAGGGGAAAAATCTCATTAGTGTTAAATTCATGCAAGATAGCCTTACTCAAATGTGGAACACCTATTCCATTGGTATTTAAATATGATGCATTGGTCTACTTATTTGTGTGCTCTGGAACTTGTGAAGTCATTGAACAGAAAGTACAGCAATGCAAATAAATGCTAATTCCCAGAAGCATGGTCTTCCCTTGCCAGGAAAACAAAATACAGTCAGGCCAGCATATTTTGTTTTGGTGCTCTCCTCCAATAATACTTTTAACCTGGGATTAATTAATTACACAGGGGAAAAAATGTAATGGATTGTTTCTCACGCATGAAAATAGCAACGTGTGCTCTATGAGACAAAGATTTTAAAGGTTGAACTGTATAATTCTGAAGCCTGTGGCTTATACATCAGAGTTATCTTTTACAAAATAACTTCAAAACTGACACTGAAGTATCTCCAGAATCATTCAGATCTCAAAATAAAACTGAAGTAATTCAGTTGACCATCTCAGATGTCTGAATTTGGCCTTTTATTGTGTGTGTTAGCCAAAAGCCGTACATTGTCACATTTCCACCTTCCGATTTTTTTTTCCACACCTCCGTGTTTAATTTTGCAAAGCTCATTAAAAACTGTGGAGAAGCACAGTTTGGAATGCTGCCTTTCTGCCTGCAGTCTGGGTTTATTTTGACTCATGCTACAGTCCGTGTGTAAACAGTAAAGGGGTTTACTCAGTAAAGGCTTTGAGCAGTTTCACAACTGTAAGTCTATTGCTGTTTCTTGACTGAAAATCAGAATACTTTGGGAGTTATTTGCACTTTCAGCACAGAGCTAAGTGAACATTGTACGCAGTGGATGGTAACAAAATAGTAAGAGGTCTGTGCTGAGAATCTGCTTTTCTCTGTAACAGCCAGTGTTTCCCAGAAGTTCTAATTACCTTGTTCTGATAACTGTATGTGAAAGAATTGTTTTAAAAAGACTGTAGAAATCACTGTGGCAGGGATTTAAGTTTGAAGCATTTTAAATGATAGCTTACATCTGAACAGTATTGTTATTATTTAATAATCTTATTAATATAAGTAGGAAAATTAAGTTAACTTTAACCCACCCCAGTATGTTTTTTAAGGAAAATTTTCAAGTGAAAAGTGAGTTGAAACTTGAACTACAGAGATAGCATATGGCACTCAGTAAGAGCGCCATATTAAGAAAGAATTTAAGAAATGTCATTTAGTGATCTTACCAGGAAATGTAGGGTTAAAAATGTAAGAGTGATGACCGTATTTTAATTTTCTTGGATACTTTCTTTAGTGACTGTGCAAACCAGTGCTGGCCTTGGTTTCATAAAACTTTATGTAGATTAATGACTGGGAATTTATCTCCAGTGGATAACTGGATGCATCATGTGTTGATGAAACTAAGTACTGAAAGATGCTTATCCTAAAGGTTGTTGCTAAGTACAAAATACATAGCAAATCATGATGGAAATCCTTTTAAATCTCCTTATGCATGGCTAGGAATCTGTTTCACTATATATGCAAGAGGTTTCTTAAATCTTTTATCATCAGGACTTCTAATCCAAGGAATGGGTTGTAATGTATTCACTGTTTGTATCATTTGGTCTGTGGAGAGCTGACCTCCTTTGCAGAAGAACATGCAGACAAACCCCAGGAGCCAAAGTAGAGGCTGTCCACTGAGACAAGAAGGCCCTTGTATGACAGTTAGTTACAAGTATAATGGAGCTGGACTTTGCTCTATAAGCAGAATTATGAATTTAAGTCCATCAAGAAAATATTTAAACTTTAGAGCTAGAACACACAGTTCCTCAAAATCAAAATCGTAATTTAAAATGCATAAATCCAGTATTCTGCATTGCTACTACTTTATTTGGGTGCGTGGGGTGAGAACTTATCTTAATGAGAACATAATTAATTACCTGGTGTTATACCCAGCATAGAACTGACTAGTACCTAGTTTAAAAAAGACTTCACATCATAAACCCACATTTTAATTTAGAAGTTAGCTTGTTCACACTACAGTTTTTTGTAGTTCAGCGTCTTGTTCAGGCTGCCTCTCTTAAAAGAAGTTCAGGCTAAACTAGTTTGGCCATTTATGAGAAGACTAATAAAAATGCATCATTTGGATCATTTCTGAGAGAAGCTCCAGTGCCTCATGATTTGAGTGCAGCAGGTTCAGGCTGTGTAATGGCCACTCAGGGCTGATATGGGCTGACTTGGGGTCTAGGATGGAGAGGCAGGTCCTGCTGCCTTAGTCACCCTCAGGAGGAAGGGGTTTGCAGAGCTGGGGTGAAAGAGAATGAGAACCGAGGTGTAGGAATCCATGGAGAGTGAGGAAAAGTGATGTCTTGGAGATAGCCTGCTCCATGGGAGTAAGATAACATCTGGATGTGAAGATGTATAGAGAGGGCTGACTCAAAGATGTTTCTCTAAATGATGGGAAAGAATATTATCTGGTCATCCAGACAGTCATCTAGAGAGTGGCCAGGGTAGGAGGCATAGTCAGAATTGAGACTGAGACAGCCAGGTGGTGAAAGTGGCTGTAACTGCTGTCTGCAGCAACCCTGCCCCGTCCCTCTGTCTCCCATCTTGTCTTCAGGAAGGTGTTACTGAGACAGGTTTGGGCAGAATAAGACAAACCTAAAGAATGAGGCAGGTCTGCTGACTGTCAGTAAGGAAATGATAAGTGAACTTATACCTGGGAGTGGAGTTAACAAAGGTCCAGACCCAGAAGAGAAAATTGTGGTTTGTTAGCTAGCATCAATTTGATGAGAAGATCTGTAGAAAATGAGTATGTGCTTACAGGCTTAAAATGAAGATGTGCTTATAGGCTGCAAAACATATGTGAAGGTTAATGACAGTTGTATAGGTAAATCTCATCCTGACAAACCAAACTGTAAGCTTAGATTTTTAAACACACTAATGTGTTTGGAAGGCAATTTTGCATATTGTACTGTATTTTCAGTGGTATGTAGTTCAAGGACCTTGGCATTCCTGAATTTGACCAGAAGTTGAAGCAGGATGTGTGTAATGGAAGTTGCAGACCTGATGCAACTGCTGCAGAGCATTTAGATTTTAAAAGGGAAACTGGTTTTGAGATGCATCCATGTCAAATATGTAACAGAGACTTTTGCCTCACTGCTATTGAATTTAACCTCACTCATTGGGGGTTACCTTCTCTTGCCTTTGTACTAATTTTTGTGAGGTGTGTGCCAGGAGATTTTTTTTTTAAATACCCTCTGTGAAAATAAAGGTCTTTGCTCTACCCTTTTCCACCTATTTCAGGGATTTTAGTTGAGCAGGAGAGAAGTCTGGGGATGTAATCTTTGTGAAATCAGAGACTGTCTTTATTAGTGGTCAGACAGGCTGGAGCTAGATAAAGCCTGATCCAGGGATTCAGTGGTAACTTCTCTCTGCATAAGTCAAAGGTTGCAACACTGTGAAATTTGTAAATTATTACACAATATAGAACTAAAACTGGTTTAATATTTCCTGGTCTTGGGGTCCAGGATTTTGAAAGGAGAATGTGTTTATAGCAGAAAGGGCGGCAGCTTTCTGATGCTTGTGTGGCCTCTTGAAAAAAAACCAAACAGTTTTGTGTCTAGCATGTAGATGGGACATTCACCCTTCACCCACACCATAAATACAATTCCTCTGAAATCGCTGGACTTGTGCATGTACCCACCAGCTGCAGCCTGCAGGACTGAGCCTTTTGCCTTCCAAATTCAGAGCAAAGATGAAATCTGGATAAAAAAGAGAGATCTGGATAACTTTTCTAACCTGCCACTGCCCTGCTATTTGACCCATGGCAAGTCTTCCTGTTTCTCTTCTTCTCTGCTGTGTTGTGGCTGGGACTAATTATAGATCAAACTGCCTTTTCTTTTTTGCTTCATGACCTGCAGCGAAAGCATCAGTAGCAGCTTTCCCATTTTCTTTGATGGCTTTGGGATCAAGCCCTGTGTAAATACCATCTGCAGCCAATCCTATGCATAAAAGACAAGGGAAAAGAGAAGAAACTAGTAATTCTCCCTGCGCACACATTTTCTACATCCAAATACAAGTTTCATGAATCCGAGAAAATTCATTTGAACCAATAGGGCATGTCAGCATTTCTTTTCTTTTTTAGTTTTTCAAAACTGCAGATACAGGGTCTTCTTCGCACTTCACTCAAATGAATTTGTATGTGAAAATTACATAACCTCCTTTGGAATGAATTAGGCTTTTTAAAGCTCAGCTTTGCTTCTGTTGAATTTGGGCTGTGGTCCAGTTTAATGAAAGGGGCAGCCCTACTCCTGTGCCTCCTCCCTGCACACACTACTCTTCATGCAGCTCAGGGTACTGACCCAGGAGAAATTCAACTCCAAGAAATATTGAAAGATTGGTTTCAGCTCAGTTAGTCTCCTCATCCAACCCACAGTACAGCCTCATGAGCAGAAATATTGACACAGGACTAAACTATCACTTCACTATCACTGAAGCTGCTGCTTCAGTTTTTCTGCCTTCCGCATTGTGCCCAGCCTGTTTCTTCCTTTTGCCTTGCCATAGCACTGGCAGTTCTCTAACCACACTTTACCAGTACAGATTTTAGTTGAACCATGTCCTTGGAACAGTTCGTGGGAAGGCAAGGACATGGAGAAGGGCAGGAGACCATGGCAGCCTGCACTTAGCTGAGCCTAACCTTCCTTGGAGCTGTGTCATGAATAGCAACAACTTCTTCTGGGTTTTAAGTTGCTTGTGCTCAGTCCTGTGCACTGAGTGACTGGGGAAGAGAGGAGAAGAAAGATAATTTTTGCTTGTTTTAGGGATACCTACCAGATGATCAGATTAGCTCACTGAGGAATAGAGGAATGCTCATGTGTATTCATAGAGTACTTCAAGATATGTATCCAGACTGCTGTCACATTTTACAAAGAGGCTGGTTAGCTATTGCTGTTTATTTTTGTTTAAATTTTAGTCCTTCAGAAAAATATTTTTATATATGAAAGAAACTTTCAGTTTCAGTATTGGATCTGTGTTCTGGTTGAGTTTTTTTTTTAAACTGACTAGTGGTCTTGTCCCAGGACTGTATTGAAAATAATCATTATTCAAAAGCAAAATAGGCATTTAGTAAGTAGAAAATAAGTTTTCATCTGGGAAGTTTCAGCTTATAAAGTCCAATTTTAAAACAGCATGCTTTTTTTAATATAGTCACATGTTTACAGTGTCAAACAGACTTTTCTGTTATTTTTAGTCTGTCAAGGTTGAGTGTTTCAGGGTTCAGATGTCTGCTATTTAGAACAAATGTAATGATTACAGTTTGTAGGATGTGATGTACTTCTCAATTTAGTCCAAGTTTCCATTAACTTCTCTTTACTTTGGTTCAGGTAATTGTGACAAATAGTCATCCATCTCTCCCTCTGAAGTTAGAGTACAGCCAAATGTAATGGGTTAATAGTTAAGCAAATTAGGGCTCTAATTGAAACTCTGCTTGTGGCTATTTGTATGCAGAGCAGTTTGGGGACAGCCTTCACAAAAGCTTTGAACTGGAATAGCCTATGTCAAAACACTGCAGTATTCTCTTAACATGGTTTCCTTTGCTCTTTGCAGGCGCTTAAATACTTTAAACAAATGTGCAGTGATGAAGCTAGAAATTAGTCCCCACAGGAAAAGGGTAAGTTCATTTAATTCTTCTGTTACAGCATTATGTGTCAATAAAACTGAAAAAAAACCCCAAAACCACATCTAGCAGATTCTTTAGCTTCAGCTTAGGATTACACCTGAGTAGAACGTGGCAAGGACACAGAAAAAAAGTAAAAAATCTGCTTACATTTCTTTTTGTGTTCTCACTGAGTGAAAAGTGCAAGGCTTGGCAGTGGATAAAGGTTGCTAGCAAACTTCCCTGGGATGCTGCTTCCAATGTGAAAGGCACTGGACTCCTCTGCCAGTGAGGTTGCTGGTGTTGATGCCTGTTGCCTGCACTCAGGCAGGATTTTAGAGTAGGCGTGATGGCCACAGTGAGCTGACCTTAATGTTAGACCACCATCTTGGACGTCATCTTCAGTTTTGGTTCTCTGCCATCACGTTAGAGTTGTATTATTTTATTATGATGTAGACAGGATCAGTTAGACTGTGCTTGGCCTGCAAAGGAAAGGATTAGGTGCATTGATTCCTTTCCAATATATTTTCAGAATACAACAGGTACCTTTTCAGAAAGTTTACAAGTTTCCAGGAAGCTCAGCAGGAATTAAAAGTGTTTCCTGAATCTTCAGAATTCCTGTGGAGCAGGGTGAGAAATAAGAGAGCATCTACTTTAATTTCAGTAAGGTAGTACCAATTTGCTAATAAGGTACCACTCAATAGCTGTCTTAAAACTATGTGTGTGTCCTAGGAGGGATCAGTAATTGATACCATCCCCTGGGATATGACAACTGCAGATAAAGACGACGACGGAGTTAAGGCAATACAATGCTGCCCTACCCCTAACAAGAATGCATACAAATGCTCTGAGGTTGTTTACCAGGAATTAATCCCCTCTTTCCCTATCTGTTTGAGGTATGTTGGAAAGAGTATCCAAGCTCCAGAAGATAACACTCCAAAGCAGCATATGTAGGAACTCCTTAAAAGTAGGGGCAGACAGCTGGATTGCCATTTATGACCACCAGAAGATTTCTCATCCTTTTTCCTGAACCTTGTTAACAGTGTTGATATTAGAGGTCAGACCAAACCTGACTTCAGGTCCAAACCTCAGATCTTCCAGAGTCTGGATGTTACGTTTTGTTTCAGTTCTTCCTGAATTTCATTCACCACCCATGTTCTGGCAGATGGACTTGGAGCCTATTCCCTTTCATTATTGATGCCAATAAAATCAATACTTCGCTTTTAAGGCTTTTTAACACTAGAGAAGAATTCTGCTGACAGAAACATGTTTCTTTATGTTTCCACTGACTTCTTTGCAAATTAAAATTACTTTACTGCTTGTTTTTTTCTTCCAATCAATCTCATTCACCTCCAAACCATCATTATTATCCACTGGCAGTTTCAGATTACTTTTTTCCTGCTGAAAACTTTAATAAGCAAGTCAGAATTCTTGGGTTTTCATCTGAGTCACGGACAAAAGTAGTTTGCAGTAGTGGGGAAGCAAAGAAAACTATGCTTTCTCTGTGTCACATGTGTATTTGGTCATAAGAAATAAATACAGTATTTCACTTATTTTCCTGAGCTGATGAAATGTCCTATAAAAAGAAAAAAGTAAAAGTAGGAGATAATCAGGATCTGAAGTATGCATACATAAACTACTTGAAATATGAATAATTTACTTGTTTTTCAAAGAATAAATGTTTGTAGTCTTAGCACACAAATAGTTACAGTTTGGGGCACGCATGTGTGTTTGTTTTCAAATTAAAGCAAGTTAAACAAATGAAGTGAAATTCATGGAGCTGGGTGGCAATTAGTATTTCTTACTCTGAACACCAAAGATTATTTTGTGGTTTCATGGTGTCATATTAAAATATCTTCATTGGTTTTATTCCTCCAGTGTGAAATTTTCCATATATTTGGAAGACCAACTATGTCAGGATCATTCCCTTTCAGTATTTAGATGAAAAGATTGTAGGCGTAATTGATGTATGTGTAATTGTACTCTAAGCATTACTCATACATCAAACATGTTATTTACAATTTACTTACGTGCTACACTGTCAGTGAGCTCTTGCTGCTCACTATCTATGAGTGTTAAAGTTTGCCTGAAGCTAGACTGAAGTAGAGAATTCACAGAACATTCTTAAAATGTTAGCTGCTAGCCTGTGGGAGGAAGAGTGGACCAGGTAAGAGCCTGGAGCCATCACACTCTAGCAGTGCAGGAGCTTCTTTTGTTGTCTCATTAGTCAAAGAGTTCCCAAATGGGTAAGGAATTAAGCCACTAAAATTCAGAATGTATGAGAAACATCTCGTAATTGCAAAGAGGAGTATAAACATATAGCCACTATCAACAAAGTGTAGCTTTGGAGAGAGTCCAGAGGGACCCCAACCTCTGACTGACTCCAGTTTAAAATGTTATGCATGCCAGGAATTTCCATTGATGTGAGGGGCTATCCACTGTGACCAATTAATTAAGTCTATGGATACTAGGGTTTTTAAAATAGAACAATTTAAAGTAGATTGTTTTGTTTGTTTCTTTTTATGAACGGTATATCTTCTGCATTTAAAAACAATTAAAATATATTGCCTGTACCATGTTATCTTTTCCTGTGACAGACTTTATGGCCTAATCTTCCTCTCTCTGAAGTAAGACTGTTTTCACTTTAAATTCAGTGAGAACAAGGTCATGCTTAGCGCAGTTTGGTGGACATTGTATTTAAATGCAACCGCCTTTGCTGTTTGAGCAGTTTGCAAGCATTATTTTCAGGGTTCTTCTTTGCAGAGTGAAGATTCAGATGAAGATGAACCTTGTGCAATAAGTGGCAAATGGACTTTTCAGAGGGACAGCAAGAGGTGGTCGAGGCTTGAAGAGTTTGATGTCTTCCCTCCAAAACCAGACTTCAATATCCCATCCCCAGAAGCTCCTCCTCACCTGACGAACGCAGCAAGCCGGGAGAGTGTGCTCACAGACCTCAGCGAACGCCAGGAGGTGGCTTCTATTCTGAGCATCAGCAGCACCAGCAGCCACCAACCAACCCTGCAGAGCGAGGCGTCTACCACCAGGACAAACTCGGTAGTGAGCGTCTGTTCATCGAGCAATTTTGTAGCCAACGATGACTCATTCAGCAGCCTGCCCTCGCCCAGGGAACTGAATAGCTTCAGCTTCAACACAAAAACCAACGAGAAGAATGCCAAGTCCAAAACAAAGAGCCTGCTCAAGAGAATGGAGAGTCTTAAAATCAAGAGTTCTCACCATGGCAAGAGCAAAGCTCCTTCAAAGCTTGGCCTAATTATTAGCGGGCCAATCCTGCAGGAGGGCATGGATGAGGATAAACTGAAACAACTTAACTGTGTGGAGATTTCCACCCTCAATGGCAATCACATCAACTTCCCTATGGTACGAAAGAGGAGCGTCTCCAATTCCACCCAGACCAGCAGCAGCAGTAGTCAGTCTGAGACGAGCAGTGCTGTCAGCACGCCCAGTCCTGTCACACGAACACGCAGCCTCAGTGCCTACAACAAAAGGGTGGGCATGTATCTGGAAGGCTTTGACCCCTTCAATCAGTCAACGTTCAGCGATGTGATGGAGCAAAACTTCAAGAACCGGGGCAGTTTTGCGGAAGACACCGTGTTTTTTATCCCTGAGGATCATAAGCCTGGCACTTTTCCCAAAGCACTCTCCAATGGCAACTTCTCCCCTACAGAAAGCAACACCTCTGTGAACTGGAGGACAGGGAGTTTCCATGGACACAGCCACCTCACCCTCCAGAGGGAGAACAGTGGTGACAGCTCCAAAGAGCTAGGCATGGGAAAAAGGCGCAACTCCTCCAGTTCAATGAGCAGCCGCCTGAGTATTTACGACAATGTGCCAGGTTCAATCCTGTATTCCAGTACAAGCGACCTGGCCGACCTCGAAAATGAAGACATATTCCCAGAACTAGATGACATCCTATACCATGTCAAAGGGATGCAGAGAATAGTGAACCAGTGGTCAGAAAAGTTCTCAGATGAAGGGGATTCTGACTCAGCACTCGACTCCATCTCCCCATGTCCTTCCTCTCCAAAGCAGATTCACCTTGATGTAGATAATGATCGAAGAACACCAAGCGACCTCGACAGTACAGGGAATTCGCTGAATGAAACGGAAGAGCCCACAGGAATCCAGGACAGGAGAGACTCTGGGGTTGGTGCATCGCTGACACGTTCCAGCAGGTGAGATCACGAGCGTTAGGACTTGGGGTAGCCTGAGGATGTCCCCTCCAACCGAAGCAGCTCTATAGTAGCTGCACCACACTTAGTTAAGGTTCAGTAGAGGCTGTGGCTGTTCAAGCACACATGAGCTGTTCCATTGTTTCCCAAAACCATTATGGATAGAAGAAATATTTGGGCAAGACTTTGTGGTTCCTACAATTTATAGCTGTATGTTTGTATGTTCAGCCTGAGTTGTCATTGAAAAAGCAATGTTAACACAGTTTTGGGGCACAATAATTCTTCAGACTGAAATGGTGCATGGGAGGGGAGGGCCATCAAGTAGGATTAATCACTTTTTAAGTTGGCTAGGAGAACCAAGAGTAAGTATGTTCTGATTTGTGTCAGAATGTAGTAAAAGCCTTGACTTTTAGACTGTTTCAAAAAATTGCATTTTTCAGTAGCAGGCTGTTTCTAATAGCGTGCTAGGGCACTAAATCTGTGGGGAAAATGAGGCTTGATTGCTTTCTCTTGATCACTGTAGCACAGTGGGAGACTAGGGGAGTTCCAATGGCCTCCAGATTCTGCTGGGAGTTTTACCATGACTGTATTTTGTAGTGTGAGCAGAGCAAGGATTTTAATTCTTTCTAGCTTTGTTTCCAGTTTTCCTTTAAAAGTGATGTAAATCATTTAGTCATCTACAGCTGCTTGTATAAACTTAATGGAACTTCTAGAAGCGCAGAGTTCCTATTTGATGTCTTAAAAATTCATGCCATTTTTTCTTAATAGAGTTTTTTGATTCCCACTGCCCTAATACTGAAATGACTTTGGGAGAAAGGCGTTGGAGCCCTTGGAGGATATCTGCTAGGGCACGGTTGTGTAGCTAGCACGGAGCTGTGGGTCAGCTCAGAGTGCACATTCCCATGTGAAGCACCTGCCCATGCTGCATCACGCCAGGTGAGGCAGAGATGCCTCTGGCTGATGCCTGTGAAATCTCAGAAGAATGCAGCTGCCAAGGGCAGGGATCTCAGCAGTACATTTGTGTTAATTCCTGCACGTGTCTTGCAGAGACCTTGCAGAGACATTTCAGTAACCTGCCCTTTGTCTCCCATCTTCTCCACAGGCACAAGCTAAGGTGGCACAGCTTCCAGAGTTCCCACCGGCCCAGCCTCAGCTCGGCATCACTGCAGATCAACTGCCAGTCTGTGGCACAGATGAACCTGCTGCAGAAGTACTCTCTCCTGAAGCTGACTGCTCTCCTGGAAAAGTACACACCTTCCAACAAGCATGGTTTCAGCTGGTAAGGACACAGTGCTGTGTATAGAGACCCCAGCTATGAAAGCATGACAGTTGTGCTTGTCCCAGGCAATGTTTGGAAAGATGTAATGCATCCATCCAATTCCTCTTTTTCCATATTTGCATTTCTTCCTGCAGCCTGTGCTGACAGTGATTTGTGGTTTCCTAAGACGGGGCTAAAATCACTAACCCTTTATATAAGTGTAATCCTGTTAGGCATCAGAGATGTGTTTATGGGGACATGTGAGGGAACCAAAGCGATGAAGTGCAGACCAGCTTTCAGAAGAGGTAGATGTTCAGAAGAGGAAGAAGTATCTATAGCAAAAGAAGGACCACTTGTTTATTGAGGCAGTTAGCAAGCAGTGGCACAAATTGCTACCAATCTTAATCGGCTCGCTTTTTTTCCGGTTATTCTTAAATAATTGTATTATTTCCTTTACATAATTATGTAATTGAATAATGTAAATTTCTCTTAATTCTAGTATCTAGTAGTAATAGCCAAAATTCTCTTTTCCCTTTCTAAGACACTATAAATCAATTAGCAAAAGAGATAGAGAGAAGTAGAAAAGTTGGGAGAAACATGGAATTTTTTGTAGGCAGCAATTTCTGCTGTGGCCAGGTGTTTGTAATCTAGTTGAATATTTTTTGTCAGAAGAATGAAATAGAAAGCTCTTTTATTATTGTATCTGCAGTACAGCCTGTGTAACCTTCAGGATGCAAAGGACGCAAATAAAATTTTTCTTGTCCCTACCACAGGCCAGCCTCCTCCCTTCCCCAGGAGTCATAGAGAGTATTTAGCTTCGGCATCAAAGTACCTCCTGTTCAAAGGCTGTTATTATGTCAGTCTTTCTAAATACAGAAGTTGTTTGTTCTGAAAGACAGAAATAAGTATTGACCAGTTATCCCTGCATGCTTCAGATTCTCAGTGGAGATCGCAATGTGTTTTTTCACATTCCATTGGCATGTTTTTTGACAAAGCAAGTATTATTCATACATGTATCAATAATGCCCTAAACTTAACTATATGGCAGTACAAATTGGTTCTGTTTTACTGTGTAACAGATTAGTCAGCTGTAAATCCAATGCACTGTTTTTGTAGCTGTACTGTATGTTGAAATGTTAAATGTCTCCCTGTTTTCGTTGCTACTATGTCCTATTAGTTGTTACACTGGACATTAGCTTTCCTCCCTTTTTAGGAAAATGACCTCAATATTTTCACATTTTAGTGCCTTTTTTTTCCCCTTTATAAAACCAGTACTCTGAGGGACACAGG
The DNA here is from genome assembly GCA_013399945.1 of Ploceus nigricollis. NCBI lineage: Eukaryota > Metazoa > Chordata > Aves > Passeriformes > Ploceidae > Ploceus > Ploceus nigricollis. The sequence goes on from VXBC01007028.1 coordinate 60,391, forward strand.
GGTAAATCATTCTTTTGTGTTTAGTAACTTTTTCCTTGGAGTCATAAGCAGATGGAAAGGCCTCTCAATGAAACTGGAGTGGGAGGTGGGGGTAACAAAAGTCACTGGCTGACAAGGAGGGGGGTCCCTCAAAGGGGCTGTTTATAGAGCTGAAGTTTTTAGCTGACAAACTCAAATGTATTACATCAGTTTCCTGCTGTTCTGCACACTGGTGGGTGGTGGACCCAGTTTGAGGACTTTGCAGAACAAGTAGTTGACATACAAAAGCTCATTGTTCAAATGCCCATCTTTCCTGAAACCTAAAGAAGCAGTGTTATAAGGGGTCACTGACCGCAAGATTTATTTTGACTCTTTTGCAATTCAATCTGGCCCCTGCAGTTTTACCCTGTAGCTTTCGTCCTCCTAATATTGATGGAGTAGCACCACATTAATACTTACAGGCAGCATACTGCCCCAAATGTCAAGCCTTTCTCTTAGAGAAACTCTTGTTTTCTTTCCTCTCACCCTTTCCAGCCCTGAGTGGATTAACTAATTTATACTGTCGCAATTGTTCATGTTACTAAAAGTGTTTCACTTATTTTGACTTACTTTCTAAATTACTGGAAATACAGAAGATAAATAATCAACAGAGGTTTAATTTAATGTGTCATTCCCTTTGCTTAAATAGGGCAGTACCAAAGTTTATGAAAAGAATAAAGGTGCCAGACTATAAAGACCGAAATGTGTTTGGAGTACCACTGCAAGTGAATGTGCAGCGCACGGGGCAGCCTCTTCCCCAGAGCATTCAGCAAGCCATGCGGTACCTCCGCAACCACTGTCTGGATCAGGTGTGTTTTGTTCTTCTCTTATTCCACATGCATGCACCACCCAAAGCCCAGCTTTCCATGAGTTTTTATTGTTCCTGGGTCAGACTGAAAAAAGTAGACTCAAAACAGGACAAAATAGATAATTAGAGTGTGTGGAAAGCTTTCCACAAAATTAGAGCCCATACATAAGAAGCTAAAGAGCATGCTTACATTTCATATTTTCTAGATTCATTATAAATGTATTTACTTTTATACGTGTATTTAGGTTGGACTGTTTAGGAAATCTGGAGTCAAATCAAGAATTCAGGCTTTGCGTCAGATGAATGAGTGTTCCACAGACAGTGTCAACTACGAAGGCCAGTCTGCCTATGATGTAGCAGACATGTTAAAGCAATTCTTCCGTGATCTCCCTGAGCCTCTCATGACCAACAAACTCTCCGAGACCTTCTTACAGATATACCAGTGTAAGTGTGAGATTCTGCAGCAGATAACAAATGGTCATTTGTGTAGCAAGGGTGGAACTTTGTAACACTGCTGCTCTGGGCACTACAGGTGTTTCTTAGGTTGGTCTCTGCCTTTCTCCAGTAACTGTTACAGTTCAGGCCGCCTCTAATGAGTGGATTTTTTGTATTGTAGTTTTATAAAAATTTACAGTTCAAGTTCTTTTAATTTCACCTTTCTCTATAGTTCAGGAACAAATATAAATCCTTCATCACCTGCTCTAAATTTTCTTCTCTTCTTTGAGCATACTTAATATTATGGTTTGAAAATAAGCCACATCTCATGTGGCTAAGCAGACAAGCAGAGCAAACACTACATGAACAGACTTTGGGGCTTTTGAGGGGATTGGCAAAGCTACCAAAAATTTTTACTTTCTTATAGTTCATTTTCTGCTATCCTTCACCTCAGCCGTTTAATAACAACCTCTAAGTGGTAAGCTTTTCTGTTACTGACTTGTAGCTACTTTACAGATAAGTACCATAAAGTTTTCAGAGTAAATCACATAAAAAATGGAGTTTATCAATGCTTGTGAAAAGAAATAAATACAAAAAGGTTACAGGAATTGCTGTCAGAGCTCCACAGGTGGAGATGATGTTTTAAAATATCATACAGATAATTTTTTCAGTGCAAGCATTTTTCTGTGTGTGTTTGGATTCCCAAACAGGTTTACAGAGAAAATTAATCAGACTCTCCACTTCCATGCATATTAAACAGCAGCTCTGTGGGTTTAGAGCCAAAAAAAGTTTGACAGAGCATTGCAGAGTTTCTGTTCCTTTCCTTTTGCAGGTGGTAGGTCTGAGGAATCCCCAGAGGTGGTCGGGAAGTATTATCTCTGTATAAAGCAAAAAGCCTTAAAACAGCTGTAAATTTTGCTTCCCTGCAAAGGGAAAAATTTCCCTTTGCTTTGGTGCTATGCGGCAGGCTGCACACTGGAATGCACATGGCTTGAATGCGCTTTGCACTGATTGAGAGGAGAGCATGGAAAACAGTGGATTTTTGCTTAAAACTGCTTTCTAAACTCACCTGCTAGCCTTACAAAGTTGCTGAAGCCCAAAGCAAATACCAATTAAGTATCTGGGTAGCACCATGTGTATTATGAGACATGCAGTGAGGGTGGTAGGCTCCTAACGATGATATAAATGCTCAAGCACTCAGACTCTGATGTTGCCTTCAGAGGTGGCTTATTGGAAATCACTTTATAAGAAGCAGATCTGGTCTGGGTTATTTCATTTTTTGTTCCTTTCAAGTTTGGAGGAGAAAGCTTTATATAAAGACACATCAAATCTTTCCAATGGCTGTTTGTTTTTCGTAACCAAGGAGCTGTTTAATGGTATGGGGCTTCACAGCGTGGACTTTCTTTTTCCACCGCCATGACTTTGAATGATCTGCTCAATAAAGTAACCCTCTCTGTTCAGTAAAGCACTTTCTGGATGTTTTATGACATCACTGTTGAAAAGGTTTGCTAGCTAATTTATTTAATTTACCTATTCTAAAATGCATTCATGTTTTAAATTTTTTTGCAAGCCAAAGAACTTCTAAATTGGCTGGACTATGTTTGCTCATTCTCTGCCTGAATCCAGGCTTCTGTCCTTTTAGTGCATCTGCAGGAGCATGTAGCTGTTGAAGCTAAATCTAAAATTAACTCTGGCCTAGGCACAGCTTCTTGCTTGCATTTCTTGTGAGGCAGGAAATAGCTGAGGGTAGTTAAACCAGTGGGTTAAAAAACATTCCTTCATGTTTCCTACAAATGGTATGCATCCTGAAGGAAATCACTCAAACTCGAGTCAAATATTTGAAGCTGGAGTTTGCTTTGGGATGTATTCATGCTGTGTGTGTGGAAAATCAATGGGCTGATGAGAGAATTACTAATATTATGCAGATGTGCCAAAGGATCAGCGTCTCCAGGCTATCAAGGCTGCCATTATGCTTTTACCTGATGAGAACAGGGAGGTCCTCCAGATTCTTCTCTATTTCCTGAGTGATGTCACAGCTGCAGTGAAGGAAAACCAGATGACACCAACAAACCTGGCCGTCTGCTTAGCACCTTCCCTCTTCCACTTGAACACTCTCAAAAGAGAGAATTCTTCCCCAAGGTACGTTTTTAGGAGCAGGGCTCACTGCTGCTGGTCCTGCAGCTCAGCTGGCAGCGACGTCTGGGACTGATCCTGCCAGCTGTGATCACCTCAGAGAGCACCGGCTGTAGAACAGTTATGGGATCTCTTACCTTTTGCTGGAGATTTGTTAAAATAACAAACAAGCTCATAAGAAGAAAAAAAAGTGTGGGTGGGGGGAGGAGTTTCCAAAGAAAAGGCTTAGAAAGAGTAACAAGAGAAGTTGGCAACACCATGCCAATATTTGGTACCAGGCAGCACTGCTCTAAATCACCAGCAGATGTGGGAATCCTACTGTTTTCTTCCCAAACATGTCTCTTGCTCTGCAACAAATAACTGGATTTTTGTATGTGTGTGCTCTTTTCCCCTGTGAAGGGTGATGCAAAGGAAACCAAGCCTGGGCAAACCCGATCAAAAGGACCTAAATGAAAATCTGGCTGCAACCCAAGGGCTAGCTCATATGATTGCTGAATGCAAGAAACTCTTTCAGGTAAAACACCTGTTCACAAAACTGATGGCTGGAATATTGATTAAGATGTCTTAGATCTGCTGTATAATGAAAAGCTAGGAATGTCTCTTTATTTTAATGAAGTTTAACACATGATAAATAGCTTTTTAAAAACCTTTGCACCCTGATCCCTGTGCATACATGAATCAGAAGTGGTGCCAGAAGGGAAGAGAGTTGTCTTGTTGGCACTGGTGCTCTCAAGTCAGGAGGCAGGTGTGGGGTTTGGCACATTTTTATTGCATCCAAGCTGCATTTGGAATACATTTTCATATTTTTATTGTGCAGCCATGAGGGTCTGTGAACCTCAGCTCTAATTACAAAGCAAGAAGCTATTTCCAGGAATTTCAGTGCTCATTTTATACTTAAATTCCCAAGAGTTAGCAAGACAGGACACAAAAGCATCCTGGAACGTAACACTGTCAAACCATAGGTTGAAGGATCTGTACGAACTAAAGCATGCTCCCTCTAGGGCCTGTGATGGAGAAGCAGACAAGTCAAGTCCTGGTTTTCCTCACTGTCATCAAATCTTTTCGGAGCCCTCAACTGAAGACGTGCCTGTCTCTTTTCTTGCAGCTGACAATGTTCCCTTCTTCCTTCAGTTTGCAGGATAAACTGTGCTGTGGGAATGAATCTAGTTGTGTAGTAAAGGGGAATACTCCACAGAATAAAATAAGACACCCCATAAAAGAGAGACTAATTTGAGTTAAATCAAATTCAGAAACTTAATTTTGGCATTTCTTCATATTGAGTGCTTAACCTGACACATACACATCCCATCACTTAAAAAACTTACACGTGTCCCTGTGGCTATTGAGCTGCTGGACTAATGCAGTGATCTGGGGAGAGAGCTGCAAGAGGATGATTTCACCCTTGTCACCCCTCAGATACCGGAAGAAATGAGCAGGGGTCGGAACTCGTACACGGAGCAGGACCTGCGTCCCCTCAGCCTGGAGGAGCTCCGAGGCAGCAGCAGCAACACTGAGCCCTCTGACTACCACTGCTACCTCCAGGACTGTGTGGATGACTTGCTCAAGGAGATGAAGGAGAAGTTTAAAGGCTGGGTCAGCTGCTCCACATCAGAGCAAGCAGAGCTGGCGTACAAGAAGGTAGGCACCCTGCCACTCACACCACAGCTCTGGGTTTTAGCTCACTTGTGACATAGGATGTTACAGAAAGTTCATTACACATCTTTACTTTGCAGATAGATACTAGAAAAAAAATCTTGATTTCGTGATGCAGTTGCACACCATATAGAAACACCATGTTTTTCAGCAGTAGTTTGCCAACATACACTGATTTGTGTTCTGTTTATCCAGCCCTCAGGAATGTTCACTGTATTGAATTTACACGCCTTCACTCACACATGCAAAGCCTTAACAAGCTGAGTCACTATGCAGGCAGTAAGAAAGAAATATTTTATCCCTGATCTTGTACAGCTCAGAACTACCAGATGGAGAAGTGTTTCAATAAAATTCTTAAAAAAATAAACTTGAAAAATAAAGTGTAAGGAAGTGTAAAATTAAGGACGCTGCTGCTTTTCCCCAGGTGTGTGAAGGTCCCCCACTCCGATTATGGAAAACTACCATTGAAATCTCAGCTACACCAGAGGATGTTTTAAATCGTTTACTTAAAGAGCAGCATCTTTGGGATGAAGATCTTATAGAGTCCAAAGTAATTGAGCCTTTGGATAGCCAGACAGATATATACCAGTATGTCCAGAACAGCATGGCACCTCACCCAGCCAGGGACTTCGTAGTATTAAGGTAAGACATTCATATGTTTATGTCCTACACATATGGCAACCTTGCTTATTTCTTTATCATATTAGCTATATTGGTAAACATCTATTTGTGCCTAATTTGAATTCTTCTTAGATGCTTGACTTACTGTTTGTCAAATAAAATATTTTTGGTTTTCTTCTTTTTTCTTAGGACATGGAGGACAAACTTCCCCAAAGGAGCCTGTGTGCTTCTAGCAACCTCAGTGGACCACGACCGGGCTCCTGTGGCAGGCGTTAGAGTCAATGTGCTCCTGTCGAGGTATCTGATTGAGCCCTGCGGGTCAGGAAAATCGAAACTTACCTACATGTGCAGAATTGATTTGAGGTAGGAAATTCCATTTTGTCCTTTGGAGGTGGTAACTTCTCTTGTATAGTTTCAGTGTGGTCAGTGGAAAACTTAGACGGTTCAACAGACTTTAGCTTGGCCAATAGTACATCCTTCCCAAAGGCAAGCACACAGGTCTCTGAGATGTCACAGAAAGTTGGCTTCAGTGCACATCTGGCAGCAGTACCTTGTTGCATTAGAAGCCTCCAGTATGTGTTCCACTACCACTATTGGTATATAACCCCACCCTTTCCTCTAGTAGTCATATTGGATGCAAGCACATGTTAATTTTAATACTAACCTAGTAAAGAGAACCAGGTTATCACAAAACTTTCCATAACTTTTCCTTACTGCGGCAAACTTGTTTTTGAGCAAATCTATATACTACTAGGGTTGAGCTGTGCAGTAAGCAGTACTAAGGAGATTTCCTAGTCAGGCAGTTAACCAGCTAGTTACAGATTTGATTGTGACTAAGAAAATACGTACAAAGTCACTGGTACCTTCCTCATCATTCCTTTTTCATCCATGCAACAGGGGCCACATGCCAGACTGGTACACCAAGTCTTTCGGACACTTGTGTGCATCAGAAGTTGTTAAGATACGAGACTCTTTCAGTCAGCAGAGTCCTGAGAGCAAGGAAGTAAAATCCAGGTGACTACTGAAGAGGAACAGCCATGCGCTCCCCACCTCAGCAACACAGACATTACCCAAAACTGAGACTTGCACGCTGCAGACCAGACCTGTGTTCCACCTGCAGGTCATGTCATGGAGGGATGACAGCGTGAGAACTTGACTGTGAGCATTACTATAGGACTGTGGCCATACCATACACTTTAAAGCTGCTTCCTGTCTGTGTAAGGTCTATAGTGTAGGCCTCGACTGGAATACATAGGAGAACTGTGCAAAAAATAAAAATCTAAAAAAAAAAAAAATACTATTAGATGGTTTGAATTGCTTCTGAGAAGCAAATTTCTTTAAATGCAAAATATATTATGAAATATGGTGAAGGCTCATCATTCCCATGTGAAATACTTAGCTTTATGTACATACTCATGTCATTTTATTTGTAGTGCATTGAGGGACTGGTGTATCCACTGGAATAGTTGGTACTCTTCAATGTGTTCTCACTGAGATAAGCAGAGAAAGGTTTGCACAGAGATTAAAGTGTGAATGAGTGTGTTAATGGTTGAAAGGATAGAAGAAGTTGAATTTGAAATGTGTCTGGTACACTGATAGGCAACCAGAATGGATTTTAGTATGCTGGATACAGTTCAACCTAGAATGGGACTCCCCTGTGGACCATGAGTAACCATCCTTCAAATGTGCTAATTCCACCTTTTGCTCAGCTCTAAACTTGTTGAAAACCATAAGCAGATGTTACAAGAGGCTTGCTTCAGCTACTGTCCACTCCTTATCCAGATGATCTTCTAGGAGTGATGAGCAATTCTATAGCAAATTTTAATTAAATAAACTTCTGAGCAACGTAGCAGCTTAGAAATGAAATGTCTGCAATGGTGAGGAGAGTCAATAACATCAGTTGTTAAAAAACAAAAATGTCCATTACTTTTACTCCTACCTGCGTTATCTATAGGTGTTTTAATGAGCTTTTATATATTTTATTGTATTCTAATGGCTCAAGAGGAAAAAAGTCAACACTGGAGTTGTGGTGCCAGGAGGTGGCAGGACTCCTGCAGTAGCAGCTGGGGTGACTTGGCTAGGGAGAGTCACACAAACTCTTTCTCTTACTTGCCCTCCCTTTGCCTGTTTTTCTAAAAGCTGCATGTTAACATGAACAGAACCTGCATGTGAGCAGTTTGGAGGGTTATATTTGGAGACAGAAAGGAGGGTGCAGTTTTGTCTTTGGTTTTGTTGTGTTTTAAACCCCTTTGGGATATTCTCCCCTTCTTGAGAATCAACTTACATGAACTGTAGGAAGTCCTGAGGTCCTCTGGAAAGATGTCTTTCTGTAGGTTTTACTGTAAAGGTAAAGATTTGCTTTCAAGGTGCAGTATTAAGTGATAAATGTATTTTGTGGCTAGAGTATGAATGAGTTGCAAGATGGAATCTTGACTGAGACTTTTTTACCATTGTCAGTATTATTTTAAGCTTTTTTGATGAAGATTTTTTTTATAAATGGCAAATAATGTAGTACTTCCTGTAACAATGTTCCTCATGAGTAGGAAAATCTTGTATATTCTTCTACATCAAACACTTTTGAATTTGTAAAATTGTATGTTGTACATACCATTCTATTGTAAACATGTATACTTGCCCACAGTGTACTGTCAAACATAGATTAAGCATGATAAAGATTATTTAAAACATACCTGTATTTATACCTCAGATATTCTTTTTGGGTTTTTGTACCTCAATTATGTTTTCTATTGTAAATGTGCTTTACATGAGTATGATCTACGCGAGAGAAAGGAAAATGTTTAACTTGCTATAGATGTCTGTACAGAATATACTCAATAAGTGCACTATTAAATGTTTAAAATTGGATATTCATAATGAGTTTTATTTTATTTTGCATTCTTCCTTCCACTCTCATACCAAGAGGGGGGAGGTGTTTTTCTTACTTCTGGTTCTTTACCTACTACAGCCAAGAGCAGAGCCACCCCTGCCCTCTCCCAGGCTGATATTTATAGTATTGTTAAGGGCAGGTACCAGCGTTTTCTTTCTTTCTTCGAAGTTTTTGGAAGACAGGACATCACAATGACAAACAGCTGGACAGAAACATTCCTTAGTCAATTGCTTCATACTTTTATAATAGTGGGAAAAAACCTCTGGTTTGCTGCGGTCTTGTAGAAAGGTATGCTTGAATTTAACAGGGTGGAAAGCAGCAGTATGCAATGCTGGAAAATAATTCACTGCTTTCCTATTCTCTAAAGAGAGAATGAGGACATGATGAGTTGTGGAGTCATAGGTTTGCTTCAAAAAATGCAAGTGTAAAAGTAATTGGAGAAAGTTGAAGCACACACAGCAATAAAATGAAGCCAAAGAGGAGGCCAGGAAGATATACAAACAACTGTCTAAGGTGAAAAACCAAGCCAAAGACAGCTGTTAATTCAAGCAACTTTTCAAAGTTTTTAAAGTCTTAGCCAACAGAAATAAAATTTGGGCATCTGAAGGAGGGTTTTGATTTGTGAGGCTTGTCAGGTACAGCAGCTGTGAGAAGGCCTGCTGCCTTTCAGTTACAATCATCCTATTCTTTCTCTGCCTGAGCATCCCAAAGTCCTGATCGCTGTCACTTCCCACTTCATTCCCCAGGGAGCACTGAGGGATGCTGCTTCAGAGTCTGCCAAAAGCAAACCTCTTGTTGCTATGGTATTAGTTCTTACACACCAAAGAGTTTTAGAGAACCTTTCTGATAAAGGACTGTCATTACTTTGCCTGTTACAGAACCCATTTTTTCCCAAGTCATAACCAAACATTAAAAAAAAAAATACCAAACAGATTTGTTCACAATTTTGGGCCCTTGGAACAAGCAGAGTTAGAGCATTTTTTTTTTTCTGTAATGATGGTTTTGTTTGGATCTTCAGGCACACTAACTCATGACACTCCTCTGGCAACTTAAGATTTTACACTGCATTTTGTTTAAAATGCATTTAGTTTACTTTCAAATTAGCATTTTCCTAAACATTTCTACAATATGAATTAATTTTGAATCTTCTAAGTAGTCTCAGCCTCCTGAATGTTTGTGTTCTTGGCACCTTCATTTGCAGATGTCCATGTTGTTGCAGAACAACAGAATTCAATCTTCCATGTCTGTGGGTTTTTTTGTCAGCTGTCACTCAGGGCAGCACTGGCTCCTCTTTGGATGTTCTGCTTTAAGCAGTAGTTGCCACAGAGAAAGGGCACGTTGGACCCCTGTTCCATTCTGTCCAGGTGCTGCTATGAATAACTGTGTACATCACATCCCTGGTGTAACACAGGTCCAGTCTGCCCTGTGCTTTGGTAATGCTGAATTTCAGTACTTCTTTCTGACAAATCCAAACAGAAAAAGCCATGTCTCACTGTCATTCCTCAAGTAATGCACTCCACAATTAGATATTTATGAAGCTGTAAATAATCAGCAGCCTTCACCTTAAAGGCCAGAGATGTCACTAACGCACATGGACACTCTGGGAAAGGGAGACTGAAATGATGCAAAGCAGTACCTCTGCAGTCTGGTACAAGACCTTGAAAAGAGCAGGACCTGGTATCCACAGGAGGCTGTGCCAGGAGAAAGTTAATATGAAAACAGTATCTATTACTTGGGCTACATTATAAAAGGTGGATTTTTCACTTAAGGTATATGAAAATTAACTGTTACACGCAAATCTGCTAAGTGCTGGAAGCAGTGCCCTACAATCATAAGGAACGAAAACATGATACTGTTTTAACAATGCATTAAGAAATACTAATTCCTTCATCTCTGTTATACCACAACTTCTCAATACAACCATTCACTGTATCTCTGAAAAGTTACTTTCATTTATTTCTCATCTGCCAACCCAGAATGTTTTATACCTCTAGCAAGGAAAAGTATCAAATTCTAAACCAATTATTTCATAGCACCAGAGATTAGGGTGAAGATCTGATGCTAATATGCAATGCTTGCACCCATGTGCCTTTTGCATTGAGTGCTCTTCATAAGCTCTTGAGACTTGCTAAATTTCTCCTCTCCTCTGCACCATCCTAGTGTATTTTCCTGTATATTCTGAGGTGTCCAGATTACTTGCAAGAAATGAACAGTAAAATGGAGTGAAGTATAGAAAAGAATTCAAAGAAGAAAAAATTCCATCGAAAGAGATTAAGGCACTGAAGGAGCACATTTATAAAGACAGATTCAAGACACAGTCTGGCCACTAGACAAGAGGGAGGTAGTAAATGTCTACTAGCACTAGAAGGTCATAAAAACCCAGAAGAAGAGTTCAAACTAGCTGAGTGGGTGTACAAGATGGGATAAAAATTCGTTAATGGAAAATGTGAGGCAGAGGGGAAGGAAAAGGCATTTTCCACACAGCAAGAGGTCTTTGAGACTGTGGGACAATCTCTCCCTGAGAAGCAGCAAGAGCATAAGTAATTTAAAACTGTGCATGTTCAAACCCTGGAATCATTGCTTCCTAGCTTCCATAAAGCATCACAAAGACATAACAAAAGGTCCTGTCTTCATTATTTGCTGTGATTACAGGATTTACAGGCTACCAGTTTTGACCTTTAAGCACTGTCAGATAGCACTGCCTTGCTGAGCAAGAAAAAATCTGGTGTCAAAAATATCTCAATTATTTTGGAAGTTACTAATAATAAAAAAGAACTAATAATAGTCCTTTCTTTAAGAATTACATTTGAGGTTGTAGAGTACAATTTGCTTAGATTTTATTGAAGTGGACTTTCACTTAAATTAGAAGATGCTGTGCCTTCCCACCATGGGCCAAGAGCATGATGATCAGCATGGGGAGGTTACCACATGGAGACCTTTGATTTCCTAAGTTTTACTCAAAATCCAGAAAGATCCATAACTGATTAGCATGATTTCCTCAACACAGAGGGAATCAAATCCATTCTTACGTAGGCTTGGAGGATTTTCCTTACTACAGGAAGAAAAAGACCTACAGCAAGTGTGAAGTGTGTTGCACATGTTTTTCCAGGTACCAGTGTTCTACTAGTCACTTCATTACCTCAAGTAATAAAATGGTGATGTGGTGGGTCTGAATATCACAGTTGCTCCTAACCCACACAGACATTTCTTAAGGCTTTATAACACTAAAAATGGAAAAGCCCCTTAAGGAACAGAATTCTCAGTAAATGAAAGAATACTACTATTCAAAAAAATCAAATATTCAAAAGGTAGTGTTAAAAGGACTGGTACAGTTATGTATGCTTTCCAGAGAAGGAAATTAAACAGCTTTTTCCAGGATATGATGATGTAAGCATGTTATAAGATGGTAGACAGGGTGATAATAGCCAAGATGGCTCTGATTTGAAGGAGCTTATACCTTCATTTATTAGAGACGTAGGAAGATGGTTAGCAAATGAAAAGGGAATTTCAGGGAAAGGTAGTATCAATTGAAACACTTGAGTGTCACTTGAGAGAACTGTCACTTTTTAAAATAAACCAGCTTATATTCATAAAGCCAGATTATATTCATAAGGCAGCCCAGACTAAGATAGTGTGCAAGGTATGTGTAATAGAGCAATGGTTCTTCTAAAGTTTTGGCCTAACACTTCCAGCATGCTTAGTGACAGCAGCCCAACAGGTCTATTCAAAACAAGCAGGTCATCTGGTAAGTATTTGCCCTTTTTTTCAAAAACAACTAAAAGAAAATAAATTTCAGTCAAGGCACTGTTATGACCTGGTTCAACACGTCATCTTCAGCTAGGCTATAATTCAAGTTCATAGAAACACTGACAGTATGGTTAGTGAAGTTTTTAATAGGCTACTTTTTCACCCAAATCTCTGGGGAAAGTTGTACAATAGAGTGTATTCTAAGTAGTCCATTTAAACATATGAAAAGGAATGCAAAGACACTAAAATATTTGTTTTAACTCAATCATATAATCTCTAGCGGTCTGTACTCTTTTCATTTCCCTCTCTCAACAAAATGTCTGAAGAACATACATGGGCTTTTTTTGCTTCTTACTGAAGCCTTTGTCATCTACATAATTTATCAACTAGACTTTCCAAACCATAAAACAATAAATCATACAATAATACAAGCAATAATCCAAACTGAATTTGATTATCACACCTCACCGATACCTCACCTCACCTGTAGCCTACAAAGCTAGAACAACATTAAAATTGGTACTTAAGTAAAAAGAAGAAAATGGTAATACTTTGCTGCCCACAAACGATTTCATTCAGCAATGAAAACTGCTTTAGGAGACATAGAAAAGCAGCTTTGAAAGCCTTCTAGACCTTCTTAAAAAGAGAGGGAGATTCATTAAGGTAATGTGTCTGGAGACTAAAACCTGCCCTCCCTCTGCTTAGGTGCTTTTACTCCATTATCTAAGACTGGGAGAAATACATACTAATTACTGAAACTGAAAAACTCTGGTGGTGCCTCCTGTAATCCTCAGCAACTGTAAGCACCTACCTCCTAGTGAGGAGGAAAGCAGATGAGGATGATTCATGCCTTCCACGGTGAGAACTGATGGTAATTCTCTTCCCCTAAGGGCATCCCTGTGCTACTCATCAATTCAAAGTATGCATAGAACCACAGAATCCATTTGGGCAGAAAAGACCTCTAAGATGGTTGAGTCCAACCATTAATTCAGCACTGCCAAGCCCTCCATTAAGCAGTGGGCCCCAAGTGCCCCATCTACACATCTTTTAGGTAACTCTGGGGATGGTGACTCCACCACTTCCCTTGCCAGTGTGTTCCAATGCTTAACAACCCTTTCCAGAAAAAGATTTTTCCTAACATCCAATCCAACCCTCCCCTGGAGCAACTTGAGGGCATTTCCTCTCGTCCTGTCACTTTTTCCCTGGTAGAAAAGACTGACCTTCACTGTTGTGTTGTATTACTTGGTTCGTCCCTGTTTTCCCCCCCGTTTATGGTTTCATCTTAAGTTGCCTTCCCTCCCCCAGATGTCATCCTATCCCCCCTCCTCCCAGTTCTCTAGAAACTTTCCTGCCAATCGTCATATCCCCTCCCTGGCACCTTCTCTGTCACTCGCTCTCCGTCTCCCTCTCTGGAAGCTTCCACAAAGGGCCAGGGGTCCCTCCCACTAAGTCCCCTGATAAGCTGTTCCAGCCACCAGTTATTTCTCAGTTCACTCCCCTTTGTCCCCTCACTGGTGGATGGCTGGACTCCTCCCTTGATTCCACCCCTGAATAAAAGGTGCGGCTCCGACTGTCTGGCAGGGTTTTCTGGAGCTGTATCCTCTGAGACTCGGAGCTCTTCGTAGCTTCTAATAAAACCTTGGACTACATACTCTCCAAATTGCCTACTCCCTTCCTTCACCATCGTTGGCCGTGTCTCTCCGAGGAAAGGGCTAACACCCTTAGCCGCCCTTCTGCACTCCCGAGTGCGGAAGAGTGTCCCCTGCAGTCGCAGTGTTGGGGCTAGCAGGGATGCACCAAGTGGTCACTTGGTGGACACTGCGACACCTCACCTCACTACAGCCTCCTTTCAGGCAGTTACAGAGATCAGTAAGGTCCCTTCTGAGCCTCATTTTGTCCAGGTTCACCACCACAGCTCCCTCACCACTCCTCAGAAGTTCTCCAGACCCTTCACCAGCTTTGTTGCCCTTCTCTGGACACACTCCAGCACCTCCATGACTTTTTTGCAGTGACAAGCCCAAAACTGAAAACAGGATTTGAGATGCAGCTTCAGCAGTGCCAAGTACAGGGGTGTGCAGCATAGTAACACTTACTCCTCATAATGCAGGGCAAGTATTCAATAATGTAGAAACATTTAGATGGGGTCACAACTGCTCGTGAATTCCAGAACTGTAATGGTACCCACAGCAGCACTAACACTGCACAGTGCTTGGTCTGCAACCTCCCTTACTTGGCTTTAGAGACCTCTGAAAACACATTAAATTGCATTTGAGGCCTTTTAAGAATGACCTTGAGCAAGTAGAAAAGCCAAGATTTTCTAGCTAAGACCTGAACCACAGTCCAAAAGAAATGATACTCATACTTGCTGTATCCACTCTTTCAAGCTAAGATAAGAATAAATGATTGTGTATAAAATGATAACTTTCTAGGTAAAGCACTGGCCTTGTCATGTGAGTTGTAAACAAGGTCAGGCACAACAGCTACTGAACTAGGTTCAATTCAACAGACATATGGGAGTGGGGAAGGATGGGAAGCTCTGTCCCAAGCATCCTACTGGCAAGATCGTTGAGGGAATGAATGACACCTCAAGAGCAGTGATAGAGTTCAGAGGCCCTGCTGCTGAGGAGCACAGAGGTTTAAGCAGGCCAATCATGGCTAACACACTAACACACTTCAGGCATATATTTGATAAAAACCGAAGCAATTAGCAGACCCTGGAAAGCTTTAAGTATCTAAAGTTTTAGCTTGCATAGAATAACATCCCCAGTTTACTGCTAGAAAAGAGGGTAGAGACACTGACTCAAAATCTCACCGAGTGGTCTGAGGAAAGAAGGCGAAACAAGCTGTTTTCTGGCACCATCCACTCTATTATAAAAGTAATTATTTTCATAATTTGGAATTTCATAATTTGAAAATCTACATTTGGAATTCACTATTGGTTTTTTTTGCAGAGCTTTGAGAAAAATGTAAGTACCAAAGTTCCAGTTATTTTTAATTTCTGCACTAGGCACTTGGACTTACTTCTGGATGTATTTTTCACAAGAGCCTACAGGAAGTTTCTTGTGCTAGTGTGCAAACAGCCTTGCAATGGTCACTATCAGAGAGAGCATTTGTTTAAATTGATCAGCAGCACAATATGGGATATAACATGATATTTACTATACTCTTTTCTTATAATGCACCATGTAAAAAGTCAATCTTATCATACTCTTGATTTTTAATCCCTTGAAAACCACCACAAACTTTTTACTGTTTAAACATTCTGTCTTACTGATGTAGAGATTTTCTCTGAGGCCTTATACAATTTTTTACATTTGCCTCCTCTTCCTATCCTGTTAAATGACTAAAACAGTTTCCAGAGCCAGCCACTCCATGTAGTGGTTTGCTGGTTTGCGATGACAGAGTTGCTGCCAAATTTTGTAAAGAATGTTCCCTGGGGCACAGAGGGGAGGGAGGTATTCTTCATGGCCTCTGCTTTCTTCCCATATTGTTTAACAAACAAGCAAAGTCGCTCTGACCCCTATTTAGACATATCCCTTTCAGGCAGCCACACAAATGAGCTAGGAAGGAAGTGCTGTCACAGCCCTTAGAAAAGACAGAGAGAAATAAAGGCAAATGTTGTGTGTCTAAACAAACAAGCTCACTCTGCTGCCCTTCTCTTCTGCCTAATTCTTACAGAAACTGGTCCCTGAAGTAGTATTTGGGGCATGAGCATTTTCCATATGGTGTAGGACTTGGTTACCCACCCACCACGTTCCACTGCCCTGCCAGGTTTTGTCCCAGCCTCAGAGATGAAAGAATAATCCAAAAACCTTTGGTATAAATAGGAACTCAGCCCAGGCTCTTTGAATGACTAAAGCCTGTCCCTCAGTTGGCTTTCCTACATGAACTTCATGCCCTCTGTGCCTTGCCTTCTCTAGTTAGACTTCCCCAGAACACCAAGGGAAAAAAAAAAAGATAATTTTGCTTCAGTAATCATAAATTTAAAGTGCAAGTTTTGCAAGAAACTGAAACAAAAATATCTAAAGCCAAGCTGAGAACAAACTGTCCTTTGAGCTGCTTCTAGTCTATATACAACTCCAGAGGATTTCTAAATCAAATTACTTTTGGTAGAGAAGAGATGAAACAGATGTGCTATCAACTGCATTTTGTGATGGGGAGCTAAAGTATAAAGGATTTTGAACTAGAGATGCAAATAGAATATTTGAACCTTAATGTTGCATGCTAAGCACAGGAACAAGTTTTGACATATCAGAGCTGATAAACCTCATTAAAAGAATGCTTACATAAACTTAAGGGTAAAAGAAAAAAAGAAAATACTGTCATTAAAAAGATTACAAGTATGATTTTTAAAGTATTTCCACATTTCCCTGCTAACATACCTTCACAGTAGTAACCTTAAGGTGGTTACAGAACCTGAAGCCAGCACTGGATAACAAAGACAAGTCTTGTCGCAGGATCATGACACAGCACAAACACTGCATCACCCCCACACCCCCTGGACTGCTGCAGGTGATCTCTGCTCTGCAGGGCTCTTCTCAACACAGCAAACCTTGGGGCTGCTTTTGCCCAGACATCAGCTTTAGCCTGACTGAAAGACAAGAAATCCATTTTCAAACAAAATGCTGGGCTGATTGCAAGATTGAAGTCTTATTTGCAGTCTACTCTCCTGCTAAAACAGACTCCTAGATTCTGTTTACAATTTGCCAGAGAAGTTCGTGGGACAGCAAACCCCAACATTTGTGAAGGATTTGCCAAGAGTATTGCTTTGCCCTTGCTCACAGCTCTTTGTCGATAGCGCCACACAGAGCAGACAGAAAACAGAGCTGTATCTGGTTGACATCACGCACAGACTGCAATATGTGTGTATTTGTGCCTGAGGAACTACTTATCACTGTGATGAATGGCACTGCATTTAGCTAGCTCCTTAAAGAGATAAGATGCTGTAAGTTTTTGTTATCAGTTGTGCCCAGATTTGTACCATTAAACAAAAAATTGGATTAATATTTTTAAACAAATCTGATTAATGTTGTGTACCCATTATCATGCTCCAGGGGATCATAAACTTGGAAAATAATATATACATATAGTTTGCAGTTGTTTCAAGCCATGAAACAGAGAATAGCCAAGGAGATGCCCTTTGTAAGGATACATTTCCTAGAGAGCTTCTGAAAAATACTGATTTCTTTCTCTGCCTTGATTATTAATCAAGGTGGCTTCATGTGATTTAATTGCACACTTCACAAAAGCACCAACAACCCCCAAATGCTTCCCAATCACAGAGAAAACATACTGGTTGCTCTCTGTTGAACACTGCAGGAGAAGTCGAGGCTGAGAAACAACAGCTTCTGAGATCATTCACTGCTGTTGCAGTCCTCCTCTTTTCTCTATGGACACTTTCTGTTCTGCAAACCTCCTGTTAAACCCTGCAAGCTCTCTTTTACAATCAGTTACACACTGCTTGTGTGTTTTGCCTGCCTGTGACATTCTCTCTATCCTGCCAGATCCAGCACTACAGTCAGGTCAGGCTCAGATCCTGGTATCTCATTTCCTTCTCCCTTTGCCCACTCTGATCTGATACAAAACCTCTCACAGGCATATGCACAGCTTAGACTAGATGCTTAGATTGCATCGTGCTTAGCAATGCTCTAAGGTAAGGGGCCTATCACCACCCTCTTGGGGAGCTCAAGTTCTGAACAACCAGCCCTTCCCCTAAACTGCATGCATTTACATAAGAGGAGGGACTGTCTAGAAGCTTCCCTGGCTGGGATAAGAGGAGAACTTGATCAGACCTTGATCTGTTTTAAGATATTTGACTGTTTGTGTCCAAGAGCAAGACATCTTTAGCTTCTCATGTGTCCTGTACCACAACCTACCTGCTTCTGGTGAACCAAGACCCGCTCTGGCATTGAACTGGCTGAACATACTATTCTGCCAGCCTGGAAAAGCAGCCATTACAAATTGTGCTAAAGCTGATGTCTTCAGGGAAGTCAGCTGCCTCAGTCTGCATTGCTTCTGGTGGCAAGTATTGCACCCAATCACTTTTCATCAGGAGAGAGACCAAACTCTGAGAGAACAGCCTCTCTCTGGAGCTGCTGCCTACCAACAGCATTTGTCCAAGTGTTTGAGATTCATACACGGACAATTCCCAAGGAGGAACCAGCCACTATTCAACAGTGGCCTAGTATTTCTAGGCCTAGTAAAGGATAATTTGACTGTCATTCATCTCTTTGGCTGTCATATTTCCTGTGATGCATCTGTGATGTGTGGAAAAGTACCTACTTTCTTTCTTGGTAAACATGAATAAGCTTAGGCCTACTGCTCCATGGATGGCACTCTCCGCTGTGCAACTCTTCCAAATTGCCTGATCCTGTGCTTTGGGTAGTCACCTATCCATTTCCTCAGGCTCATGCAGTGACCTCAGAAGAACAGTGACCATACCAATCTCCTTCTCAGGCTTTTTAAACAGGTACATGTAACATTCTTCTCCTATTGCCTTTAAAATGAGGGAAGAAACACGAGAGAGAACATTCCATGCCAGCAGCTTTCCTCTGGGCGAACACTGTCCAAGAGCCAACATGAAGTACAGTTAAATTGTTTCCTTCCAAAACCTCACTCATTGCAATATTTTTAACTTTCTTTATTCAGACTGATATCTACACACCCCAATTCCACAATTTTCTTCACTGCCCTGCTCCCTTCTGATGTGGGAGACTTACCTGCAGGTGGAGTAGATGCCTGGCTCCAGCTGAAAGCAAATCTACCACTACCAGGTCTCTCCTCCTGCTACCCAGCAGCACAGGCAGTGGGGGTGGCTGTTGTGGGCAGCTTTACTTAGATTTCTGAAAAGATTTATTATTTAGCATCAGACACATGCAGTGACAAAGAAGCATAGCTCTTGTTTCATCTTCTGCTTTCCCTGCAGACAAACTCTGCCTCAAGACACCAATTGTCCCATAGCTGTTTGCTCTGGGACCGCTGGGAGGTTCACATTCAGAATAGTGAGGGATGAAGTTTTTTGTTAAGAGGTATCTCAGACTTTCCCTTGATTATTATTACCCATCACTGCTCTAGAGAGTATAAGAAATATGCCCCTCTGAGAGTCCAATGCAATACCTATAAATTAGCCCCAGTCTAGATAAACCCACTGAGCTAGCTCAGGGGATATTTATAGCTGAACATAGCTTCCTCAGGGAATTAATTACAGTCTCCAAGTCAGTGCAGTTGTTCCAAAAAAAAAAAATCTGAGAAAAGATGCTTCTTTCTTGGTCTCCTCAAGTATAGTAAATTCCTTTCACTACAGAACTGTAGTGAAATTCAGTTCAAACGGAACAGTATGAAATTCACTCTCAAATGCCACCAGCTGGCTGAAATAACTTCTGTGTATGGCTGCAATGCCATATCTAGAAACTCTGATCATCACTAACTACACAGCCACATTTACATTATAAAAATATGGTGGCATTAACAACTTGTGTTGGCATGCCTTCCCAATTGTTGGGGCTTTATGTAAATATAGAACTTGGCCTACAGATTTGTTTCAGAGACTTTTTATATCTGATTATGGCTCCAGGCCGATCATTATCTGTACAGACACTGTAATTAAAGATCAGTAATTCTGTCCAGTGGCCAATAGTCCCTACAGTGAGAGGCACATGATGGGTTTTCAGCTGCTCAACATTTCAGAGTTTCACTGGAAGTCAGCTATTAGAAAGCTGTGCTGTACAAGGACAGAGCACCAGCCTCAAAGGAAAGCAGCTAGCAAGCATTTCCATTCCAGCATCTCAGCAGGAGAAAGCGCTGTCCTGAAGACCTCCATAGGAAACCATTTTACTTGGGTATCTGCACAGCCACACACTGAAAGCCAGAGCTCCCACGTGTTCAACTGAGGCCAGGCACTGGGAGCCAACACTTCCCTCATGCCTCCACCTCAAACAAATACGCAGCCACACTCGTTTCTTGGGAACGAGCTGGATACACACAGAAAAACAAAGGAGGGTTCTTACATTTCTGAAGTACGTGTCATAGAAATAGAAAATAAATAAAACATCATAAATAAAAACATTTTTCTGTAGTGATTTCACAGAGGTGAGAATTTCAACAGCAAAATAAAAATTGGCTGCAGCAGATCCCAAGTTTTGTTCCCACACTTCACAGCCAAGGTTTCTGCCAGCTGGGAGGAAAACACAGCTGAGCTAGAAATCATGGATGTTTGTGAATAGTAGGAAGAGAACACAGTGTAATAGCAGCACTGATTCCAGCACCAAAGACATGAGTCTTGAGTAGACATGCAATTTTAACAGAATCAGCTAATGTTGTTGGGTTTTGATTCTTGTAGGTTTGTTATAGGCCAAGGCACACATGGCAAGGCAGTTGTGAAATTGCCTGTGTGCACTCCTGGCTCATCCTGAGACCATTGGCTCCTTCCCCCAGCCCTGTTACAAACCAACACCCCTGCATACATACGTTCTAAGAACCTTTCGGCTGGAAGATTTGTATGAGCTTGATTTGAAACACATCAGACTAAAGGAAGAAATGTATGAGACTTAAATTAGAATTATGCAAGAGCTAAACAACGTAGGTAAATATCTGGGGGGTGGAGGGAAAGGTAGCACTAGTCTACAGCCTCGAGCTCCTCTGGAAGTGCCTTCACTAAGACACAGGGGTCATTCAGGTCCTAAACCTCCTAAATTTACCATGCCAGGAAAAAGTACCTCCTTTTGGCTTGCAGCCAAGCTATTCAGAGGCTCACAGCTTAGTGGAAGGATGGCAGAAGGCAATTCCAGTGACCTCCAAAGCATAGCCTATATTAGATATATATACACTTTAAAAATTGTTAGCATAGGTCTGCTATTAATAAGAGTACTTGAATATGTTTCTTGGCAAACACTGATACACACCTTCCAAATCACATGTTTCTAGAAAAAGTCTTTCCATGTCTGATCCAATGCAGAAACTTACCCGTTACTTCAATACCATAGGCAATGTGAGAAAATTTAAACATTCTTTTTCAAGTCCCTGAAGTTACACTATGAGGCTGCTGGTGTTGGAGCTTGGAAGCACACTGTGAAGATACGAGCTGATTTTATTTTCATCCTCCAAGCAGGGAAGCTGAGCTGAATGAGGAGGGCTGAAGAGGTTTGCTGAAGGATAGCACAGAGACACTGGACAGCTGGTTCCCAGTTCATCCTGCAAAGCCTTGCTGCTGCTTCTTCCAGGTGGCAACCCAAGTACCTCCTGGGCTCCCAGGCCATGTTGTTCCTGGCTTCTCTGCGAGTTCCAACACTCATAGGAGGAACATGGACTGGTGTTGGTATTCTTTTAACCACCTCAGGCACAGTGAGGTGCCTCACTCCATCTTTTGTTATGTAAAGTAAGATACAGCTCTGGATATTCTCTGGGTATTTCAGAGGGAAGAAAAGCAAATTAGGAAGCCTGAAGGATTTTTGTAGCTGCCATTGAGTCTGCCCATTCTGTGTGTCTTGTAAAATTGCAGAAACAGACCCACGAAAAGATTCAGTTCCCTCTCTGTTGTACCATAACCAATACTTCAGCCACAAAGAAGAGCAATGCAATAATAAGCACAATAAACTAGTTGTTAGATTTTGGGGTCTAACTGTGTTAAAATACACCAGATTATTTCAGTAACATTCCCATGACATTAATGGCTTAATGGCTGGGTGAATGGGATAACTGCACTGCAGTGGAATGAGGCAGTCCAGCAGACAAGAGCAGTTAACTTGCAAAATATCACACAGATGACAGGACACTGGTGTCAGTGTAGAAAATGCAGGCTGGACAATAGAATTCCACACTGGGAGTTTCTGAACTCCCAGATCACACAACCCAGCAGCCACAGACCCAAAGCAAAACCAACTGGCTCCCTGGGCAGACTGGAGAGACAGCCCTGCTCCCCTGCTGTCCCTATGGACATTGCTTACCAATTCCTCCAGAGAGGGCTTCATCTTACATGAACACAGTTAGTCTTTAACTCTTTCCCTGGTGGACAAGAGATATAAATTGAATTGGTGTCAGAAAACTGCTGCTCTCTTTTAAGAGATACCTCAGACATTTGTACTGGCCCCTCAGATCACTGTTCCCATAGGTATCCTGCCAGTCTTTATGTGGCTGGGGTAGAGAAGGACTCTTGCAGCTCTCAGAGTAATGATTTTACAGAGCCTCAGGGATTAACAGTCCTGCTTTACACAACTACCTGGGACACAGCAGACAGCCTCAGGTGCCATAGCCCATGTGAGTGCAGCCTGTTCAGAGCAGGTGTGTATGTGAAGCACTAAAAGCTGTAGCTGGGACACAGGTACACACAAGAGATGGGCTCTTTGTTTTTATGAAGCCGGATTGAAGACCCTTGCCTTCTTTCTTCTTGTACTTTTAGCAGCATCTGGCTTGCTTTGTCCACTTGGCAAATGTCTTGCTCTGCACCATCACTTTTCTGACTTTTCTTTTCCTGTATGTTCTTTGGGTGCTGCCTTCCCACAGCAGCTCCAGTCTGGCCAGGCCTGGCAAAAGAAGAGGCTGGTAAACCTTCAATTGCCATTAGGATCATCAACGTGAGGCCAAGGCTACCATTAGCAGAGCTATGTCTGGTTTCCCTTTTCAAATCCATATTGGCACAGTCCTCTTGCTGTGTCTATCTTGTCTTCTCTTTTCCTGCACAGATATTTCTGCATTCTTCCTGCACTCTCAAGACCTTTCCCAAGGGCCTTATCATGCCTTGCACTGGGAAAGGTGCCATTTCCTTTTAGTGCAATGGCAGTTCAAATGCTTGATGCTTTGGAGCTTTCTTGAAAGTTTCTGGATTCTGCTGTCTTGGGCACCCTCACCTTGAAAGGTTCAAATCCTGCTGCTGCTGGCTCAGGACCGACATGAAATAACCAAGCAGAGTCTCCATAGTCAAGGCCAGACTGCTCCTTCTCTTCCTTCCTTCCTTCTCCCCTGTTTCCCTGGAGCACTATCAGGGTTGGAGTTTGTGGGGAGTTTTCTTGACTGCTCTTAAATGGAAAATGTAAAGCAAATGAAAAAAATAGAGGCACAATTAAAATTTAAAAGTCATCCATTTAGTCTCATTCTTTCGAAATACCTCTGGTTAGTATTCACAAAAAATGTAACTATATTTATAGCAGCTTGGCATCAGCTTTTTGCTCTCAAATTTCTTCTGCAGAGCCTATTTAACCAAAGAAATAGACTGACTGACACCTAGTGGAAAATTGAAGATTTTCTTCATCTTATTTGGTTAAGTGAAACACTTCAGACAGCATTCAATTGACTTTATACATATTACCATTGCTGTAGAAAACAATATTATTACTGGATCACCTGTATGTCTATTTCATTAGTGTATCCAAATATTCAACAGAAGCATAGACAGGACAAACAACAGGAATTTATTTTAAATATACTCACGTTCTTTAGTTAATGAAGGAACCTGGTATTAAACCAGGCCAAGTACATTCCTTCCTAACATTGAGAATATACGTAACACATAGCTCTGGAAGCCCATAAAGTACTAATAAATAAACATAAATTTATTCTCAAAACTAACGGTCTTCCGGAGTTGTTGTTTCTACCAAAACAGAATAATTGATTCCCTTATTAATAATTTATGTGTAAATATTTAGAAAGTGAAAAGTACATTTTTATTTCTAATGACCTTAGAAAAGTTCACTGTATGTTATCATTAATCTGACTAGAAACAAAAATACTAAGACAATTTTGCTTTCTCATTAGGATTCATAGATATTTTGGACTCTTGTCTCAGCGGTCACCCAATGTTCAGCATCTGTGAAGTGATTTTGCAATGCCAGACAAATGCCAAACCCATCTGAGCTGACTGCAGAGCTCCCACAGACTGAGGCAGGTACCATCCCACAAGTGCTGTGACTGGTGATGGATGGGATTGGTGCAATGCTGTGCTTTGCCAGCCTTGCTGAGAAATCACTTCACAAGGTCCAGTTGGTGAGGAATTAAACAGAGGGGGTTCTCTTACAGGCAAAAAATCTCTAAATATAGTTTCCTAGTAGCAAGAGGCTTTTGCATTCACTTCCTTAGGACAGCACTTCTGTTTTCTCAGTGCCTCTCTCTGTATTTTTCCAAAGTATGTTATCTAAACAGTCAGGTCCATATTCCATGTTCTTCTGCCTTGCTCCTCTATCTCAAATGAGTGGCATGTGGGTCCTGAAAGATAATCTGACATGTTTGGTTTTTTAAAATAAGAAGTTATATAATAAGTAGCTTAGAATAAAATTTGGTATTCCCAGCAGTGCCATCCACACTCAAATCCCACAGATCTGAATTACAGGTTTGAAAATGATTACACAACTTGATCTGAAGAGACCTTAATATATGTCTAGGTCCTGAGAAGTTATTTATAAGTCTGTTCAAGGCACTGTTACCCAAAAGCTAATTTTCCTACATAAATCCCAGACTAATGATCCCATAAAAGCTTCTGCAGTCCAACCATATGGTGATCAGGTCTTACTTTTAAATTTTTCTATTTCTCAATTAAAAAATATGTTGAGAAACTTCCTGTGGTCCTTTGAATGGACTCTTGGCTGGTTTACATGAGAAAAACTCTCTCTTATATTTCATGTTCACATTTTTTCTTCCTTTCCTTTAGTAATTTTTTTAACTTCTTCATTTAACGTTTTTTTCTTAACTGTGGTATTCTCTAGCACTGTTATGAATATTCGTACCTATTATCTCTCTCCTTCTTCCATTTCTGAATCCTTCTGACTTATTTGTTCAAACATTTGCACTTGTCTTGAGTGTAAGCAGGCATACAAATGCAGGAGACCACTATGACACTGATAGCAATGATCTCAGCCTTGGCAGAAAATGTCATTTCTCACTATTCTCTGCACGCAACCAACCAATCCAGGAACAATCCAGCTTTGGCACACACAAAGGGTGTGGAGCCTTCCCGTTCTGAGGAGGCTGTAATCTGATCTTAAGACTCCTCCCATGGGACACTTGATAAGACCCCATGGCCCTGGGTCTGCTCTCTCTCTCCTCTTGGGCTCTCTGGGCTTTGCTCGGGCTCCCAGGCCTCCGCCCCCCCACTTCCCCCAGCACAAGGTGGTGGAGGGGGGAAATAAAATGGACTCTCGTGCTAAACAACAAAGAGACTTGTCTCATCTGTTTTCCATGCCTGTCGGGGTGTCCATGCGAACCCAAACGGGTTTCCCCGGACTCTTCGGCCAGTCCCCCCAGCCATTCCGCTCGTGCCCAGATGGAGTAATATAATGATCTCACCAAGAAGAGACTCCCAAGAGGGAGCGCTCACTGTGTGACAGTTCACCAGGGTTTATTGAAGGAGAATCTGAGGGGTTCAGGTGCGGTGAGGAAGGGCAGAAAGGTCGGAGTGATGAATGACGAGGATTGGGAAGCGGTAGGAAAGCATCCACTGGTGAGGGAGTAGGGACAGAGAGCTAAAGGCTGATTGCACAGCAGCTGACACGCAAGACTGAGAGCTGTGGCAAAGAGCCCTGAGCGTGGGTGGAGTTCAGGTATATGAACAGGGAAAGGGTAGGAGGGGACAGGGCACAGTTAAACAAATAAGAATGGGGGACAGGGGAGGAGTTGGGATGGGTTGACATACAGCAAGCCAATGAGGAGTGGGAGGGGAGTGGCTGAAATTGAGGAAGCCAATAGACAAGCTGAGGTTACAGAACTTTCTAGAGTTTAAGGGTGATAGACACATGCTTATTTGACTGTGGGAGCGAGGGAACATGGGAAAGTGAACCACTCTCTCACCCTGACTGACGTAGGAATCTTCCCATGGCATCCCAGTGGTGCTGTTCCCAGCACCGACTCCCACACCCTGGTATTTCCTTGATTATATTACTCCCCTTGTATTTAAGAAAGAGCACGAGTCTGTATTAGAGGCTGCAGTGATGATTTTCACACTGTCAGCTCAATGTAACCAAGATGGCCTTCAGTGAACTAACACCTCAGAGAAGCCACCCTGACAAATATCTTCTGACAAAGATGCAGCTCAGATATGGACCACAATGGTGTATGAACATCACTGTCATTCTAAGTCCTCCTCAGGATGTGAGGAAGGGACTGGAAGTATCACCCAAGAGTGACATTTCCACAGTGATGTCCGGTGAGTTGAGTGTAGAATTTTGGGAATTTTGCACCCATCTCTCCCTTCTGTTGATCCTCTTTCCATTCCATGGTTTCACATAGACATCTTATAGCCTGTTACACATAGGGAACAACCCTTTTGACCCATGTACATGAAAATATAACTTTTCCTTACTGCGATTTCATTGCCAGTGTTCCATTTTCATGTCACCATTCCTGAAATCTCCATATTTATTATCACCAAATGGCTATCACTGCACATGACTTTTTGTTTATTTCAAAGTTCAATGTAGGAATGTCAAAACTCTTTGTGTAGTTGCTGTATTAAATCTGTTTTTTTGTATTTATCCACTTGAGCATAGGCTTTTTGATGCTCTGTCTCCAGTTAGTTCTCCTTTAGGCTTCTTTACTCTCAATATGCCAGAGCCTAATATGTTACCACAGAGACACGATCCAGCACAGATTGAAGGGCTCGTGTGGTTAACCTGCTTGGAGACACTAATGGTTTGTTTATTTCGTAGATATGTCAATTACAAATTCAGTTCACCGTCGAAAGGCTGCTTTGCACAGCATTACATCACTTACATCTCCTGTAAGGTCTTCATGAGAACTGAAGGGCAAAGCTGCACCTGAGGGCACATTGGGGTGTATACAGCAGGCATGCACTCTCTGTGGCAAAATTCCCATTTAGGAGGTTGAACCTGACAATAGCAAAATCAATAGCTGTAACTCAGAGTAAATTCAGATACAGAATCACTGTTTTTTCACAGGTAAGTTTTAAAAGCTTCCTTTCACTTCAGAATTTGGTCTCTCCAGACAAGCCTTAGGTATTTTTTATGGCAAATAAAAATAAACATGGAAAGTTTTGGTGCTTTGAATACCCAGCTCAAGGAGCAGGTGAGAACATATCACAGCCCCAGTCTGCCTTTCATGCACATATGTTTTGGGTTTTTTTTTTACTTTTATTTCCTTGTGAATGTCAGGTAGAGGCAGGAGAGAGAAAAAGAGTTGGGTGTGCCTGTGGCTCGCTCTTCTAGGGACTATGGAAACGCTCCTGTGAAACTGTGGCCAAACATTTGTTCCATTATTAAACTGACTGCTAGACTTTATATTTAAACATAAATTAGACTTCCCAGGGATCTTTGTTTCTGCTCTGAACCACAGAAAAGAAAATCCCAGGGTAAACAGGCATTTCTGAGAACAACCAATACAAAGACCAGGAAAGTCAATGGAATAGTTTGAATCAGATTTTGAGGTAATTTTTCCCTGAATGAGGTCAGATTTCACAAGCTTGAGAAACTTTTTGTCATTCTCTTTAATGTGATTCTCCTAGCACCTTCCTTTTCTTTCCTACTTAACCTCCATCCAAACATGCTCTGGCTGGCAGCCCAGTTGTACTCATGGCTTAGTTCTTTCTTCCTCACTGTGAAATTGTTTGCTTCCCTTTCTGAAATTGCACCAAGGGCTACTTACCATTGTATTATAATGTAACTAAAGCATTTAATGTATGCAGGGGGAAAAAAATTAAAAGGTTGCATTAAAAAATAATTATATATGTAATATATGTATACAGAGATATATTTGTATCTGCTCATTATTTAAACCTATTACTCAGGAGTTAGACAGATATTTTTAATGGTCCAGTGGTCAATGTTAGAACACCAGTCTTTGTGAAGTGGAGAGGGCCAGATCCCAAGAAGCAGTGAGCACTCTTGATTGTTATTGATGTTGATAGTTGCTGCTAGTGCTCAGTACAGGCAGTGACCTTCATCAGGCTACATCATGGAATAAAACACGAAGTTAAACAAGGCTGGAAATGCTGTGTGCAACTTGCTCTCTATTAATTTTTTCATTGTCTCATCTCTGGCATTCTCTTGGACACACTGGAATACAGCTTTGGCCAGTGAGCCACAAAACATTCTGCTTTCCCCTTTTTAAGTAGAGAGGTTTAACCTTGTCTGGAGTACCTGTCCTTTCTCTGCACTACAGCATTTGTTCTGCCCAAATGGCCAATTCCTCCTTTCACAAGAAACACTTTGCTCGGAATTAAACCTGACTTGTCAGTTCTGTGGTAAGGAAGCAGAGATGTGAAGGGTCAATTTATTCCTGGTAATTCTGACATGTAGCATAGTGTCTTCTGCAAAGATGCAGAAGAGAGACACAGAGAAGAATATGATGCTGCCTCTCACAAAATGACTCCCACAAATTACTTATTTTTATCCTGTGCAAGAGGAGCATCAGCTTTCAATCTGATTGTGCACACACAGATTTCTTTGTTATCACATGTGTAAGAGGAGATATCTTCAGCTATATAATTTCTCTGTTTTACTTGTAACAGTTTCAAAATGACAAAAAATACTTCATTCAGAAAAAAGAATTTGAGATGCTGTACAAAAAGCAACAACAAAGTGAAAATCTTCCAGAAGTCAACCTTCTTTGTCACAACTGAAGAGGGCAACCTAACACCATCTCATTGTTCCTGCATCCACTGTCCCATCCATAAATCCATCAGCAAAGCAGAGCATAGCACCTTGCCAACAAGGCTAAAGGGGATGGAGAATTTATATCCAGAAATCTTTTGAAAGCTAGGAG
This sequence comes from Ploceus nigricollis, assembly GCA_013399945.1. Taxonomy (NCBI): domain Eukaryota; kingdom Metazoa; phylum Chordata; class Aves; order Passeriformes; family Ploceidae; genus Ploceus; species Ploceus nigricollis. The sequence continues at coordinate 89,391 of VXBC01007028.1, forward strand.
TGTCACACATAATATCCTTCTTTTCTTTTTCCTTCTTTCACATTTTTATTTCTGCTTAGAGATGATCATAATTGCTGAATCACCCCAACAAGGGTTTTTTTATTAGTGGTAGTGGTGGTTTGGTGAGGGGTTAGTTGCTTGCTTTTTTAAAACATAGGACAATTTGTATTCTTTTTAAGACAACTTATCTCTGTTGAGCACTGTGGGAGAAGCAGGTACGGGTACTGAATTGCCACAAGAGCAACAGAGGCATCTGCTGTCCTCAAGCACCCCAAGCTCTAGGAAGATGTAGAGCTAGCTTAAACGGTTCAAAGGCAGGGATTCCCTCCTCCACAGCAAACCACTGTGCTTTCCTGTTCTGCATTGGGTCCATGTGGTCTAACTTAATGAGAAAACAGCACTAACAGAGTCTTCTCAAATTTGACATTCATTAAGAGCTTTCCAAGACACAGATTTTCAGGGCCTATCATATTTATTAGCTAATGTGAAGACACACAAATTTTGTAGAAAATTATATTTTAACCAAGTAGGATTTATTTCTGTTGAATACTAAAGAATAGATTCCATGTATGGACACAGAATCGACTCCAGAGCAGTACCTAAGCATGGTTTTCACCAGCAGACTGGAAGATAAAATCATGGCTATCTGCCAGTATTCATATCCTGGAAGAGTAAGAAGTGCTGAAGTCACAAAAGAGAGAAGCACTTGTGTATATTTAACACTGAAGAGAGAAGCACTTGTATATATTTAACACTGACACGCTTCATTTTCCTGAAGTACTGAAGTAGTCCCAAATCCTGTGAAGGTGCTGAGCAAGAAAGTGGGTAGTGCAGCAGATTTAATACACTGTCCATACTAATAGAGGCCAGCAGTCCTATGAATGCAGTCTGATGGAGACATGACACAGTAGAGAGGATGCAGGATCACAGCTGTTATTTCTACGCAGAACCTACCCAAGTGGTTCACTAGCAATATTTTGCTGGTGGAACACACACAACTCTTCACTCAGCATTTTGAACTGTGCGCATAAGTAACCTCTACAAAAATAAGTATCAGAAGAGTCTGCTAGAATGTTTTTAGCTTTCATTTCTCAACTGTGATTTTAAAATTCCTACAGGATGAGCTTGGAAGAAAGTAAAGTAGTCACTGTTGGTACCAGAAAAATTACACATGTTCACTTCTAATTGAAACATTTATCAATGATTACAACTGTATTAGTCCTGGAAAAATAAGTCTGTTCAGTGTATTTTTATTGCAGTTGTGGTGCCAAGCAATAGGATGAGAGGCAGTGGGCAGAAACTGACACACAGGAAGTTCCACCTGAATTAATTTTGTAAGAAACTAGGGCATCTTTCTCATGCCATCAAAACTTCTCCGCTTGCCACTTAGTGCTACATAAGCACCTTAGGAGCAATCCATGCACACTAAAGCCAGAAATAAGTTTTTTATCAGCAGAATTGAGACAAGATTTTTGCCCAATTATCAGACAAGCAATGAAAAAACACATTCGCCTTTTCCCTTATAACAGTCAGATCTTTCAGTCTTGACATTGCCAAAAGTTTAGGCATTCAAGGACTGCTGGGTTTTATTTACTTATTTATTAATTTACTATATTTTTTAATGGTATATCCACTTCTCTGAGCACATTAACTTTGTCTGTAAGCTATTAAAGTCTGGGACAACATGGATTCTGCTGGAAATTACTTTTTGCTTAAGGTGTGACTCCTCAAAACAGAAACCACTCAAGAGAGACCTTCACCATGCTCTGAGTGAGGTAATCTGGCTAATGAGATGATAAAGCTGTTACTGATCCAGGCAGGCTCCATTAATAGATGGGAGACTGCCTGCAAGAATAAAGGTTTGCTGTGCAGACTTCAGTCATGACCTCAGCTGACTGACCCCACTCCATAAAAATTATGTTACATGGTGATAATACATCCTCAGAGGACAACTGAATATTTTGGGGAAGGAAAAAAAAAAAAAGCTGCTTACCAAACCTCCTCTGTCCTTCTCCCAGGAATTTACAAGAATGCAATCCAAACTCAGCATCAACTCAAAACATGAGAAAATTCAGTACAGAAATAAGTATTTGTGAAAAGCATCCCTGGGCAAGAACCTTAAACCAAAGAATTCATAGAAAGTCTACAAATACAAAAGTGGTTCAAAATACTTCAGCAGCTTTGAGGGGACAACTGTTATTCAAACAGATAGAGCAAGAAGTACTAACTGGAGCCTGACACAGATTCAGTCTCTTGCAAGGATGATAAATCTATATTCTAGAGAGATTGGACACTTTTCCTGTCTCAGTTTAGCCCAAATTTCATCAGTCTACTTAACTATGCACTGAACACGCCACAGTCAGAATGTAGTTCATATAACAAAATTGTGATGTTCTTTCTCCAAAATAACTAAACTCAGCTGTCAGTTAAGATTAATAAGTATTTTTATATGTGTGTAATAAAGTTTCTGGATGCTAGCATTTAGGGATGAAGTTTCAGAATTGGATATAGCATGATAATAATCTACCTCTTTCTTAAATGCAGCCCAAATTCCAGGAGTGCTGAATATCCACTGGCATACTTTATCTGGAAGCAATTGACTTCTCTTCTAAAATTCTCAAGCTCATCCAGAAATTCTCAACAAAAGAGGCAGGCTTCCCCTGTCTGACACAACCACATTGCAAATGAGGTGTGGAGCTCAGTACAATCCATGCTGGCTCTGCAATATGGGTACTTTGGCACTAAGTGTCTAAATCTGGAGCCTGAGGATGCAGCAGATGCAGCGCCCTCAGCCAGGAGCAGCTGGACCCAGTGAGGCAGGGAATATGGCCCATTTTCTGAAGTATGGCTCACACACAGCCACTGAAAGCCACAGCCTCAGGCTGTATCGAAAGTAACATTTAGATTAGAGTGGAATGGTATTTCAGAAGTCTCAAATGTGTGGTTCTTTGGCCACACTTTTATTTTCAAAGGCCTGTGGGGAGTGCAAGTGGTACAGACCCAGGAAGGATAAAGTATAAGGATCCCAAGCTACGAGGAAGACAAAAATGATCATATCAGGACATTGCTCCAGTAAATAAATATATAGTACATTACCATGTGGTAATTAACAGCTTGGAAGCTACATCAAAAAATACTCAGCACCATCAAGGTTTTCTACTGAACAATCCCAAATCCACCTGCTCATGCAGCACAGACTGCAAAAGCTTGGCATTTCACTCCTATTGCCTTGTATTCAGAGCTACTTGCCCCATAATAGGGCGGACATCTTAATTATATACCTCTTTAAAACTTCTGTAACAAAAGGGGTTTGGGGGTTCTATCTGTGCAGCTCCATTGAAGGTCATGAAATCACACCAGCTGAAAATGTGCCTTGTACTGCAACCACTAACTATGAATTAAGCCCAGGAATGGAGCAACTCTGTACTAATGAGGCTATTAGCCTCTTCTAGCCCTGCTTCTGTTGGCAGGTCCATTACTGATCTTCTGAAGCCAGGTGCTTTTTATCCCCAGCACCATAAACTGCTACAGCCTACTAAAAATGGATAGTGATGGTATGTCTTGGAGGGAATAGGAAAGTTGTGTAAACCATCTATTATCACTTAGGCCTCAAAAGGTTCATTTAAACTTCACAAGACAAGAATTTGTAGTTTATGTGCAAACTGGGCTTATCCTCTTCCTGTCTACATTTAACACACCGTTAATATATATTCTTATATTTGTGAACAAGAAAAGTAAATACAACAGCTGACCAGATATGCACTGCATTTTTATTAATTTAATCTTAGCTTCCCAGGCTTATCAAAAAGATATATGTTCAAGGATTTGATATTTTAGAACTTACATAGTACTCACACTCTCACAAGTCCCTCTGACTTTTATATACACATAGCCAATGAAAAACTATAGCCAATGAAAAACTACAGCAAAGGAAATTAAGATAATGTATTTGTGAGAGCTAACTCATAAAACTTCACCTGTGCCTGAGAAACAAATTAAATTGTTTTTAAAACAAAAGTAAAAAATACTGTCCAAAATCTGTGCTGTCATTTGCTCCCAAATACAAACATCAAATGACAGAATATGTAGAGCTTGTTTGGTACACAGTTTTTTGCCCATTAATAACTCTACTCCCAGCTAAGGAGCACTGGGACCATGCTTGCTCCCAGTTCTGCAGCATGCACTCTACCAGTGTACAGTCAAGTACAATTTTAGACACAGTGTCTGTGTCTCATTTATAGGACTTCAAGAATAGGGAGCAATGTGACAAACTTCTGGCATCTGAAGAACAAAGACTAGACTTTCTACTGAGAGGATATTTCTCATAAAAGATGCCCTGATCCTTGTTTTATAAAAAGGTTTATTTCTCAATAGAAAAGTATATTTTAAAACACAATTATTTGCTAACAGCAATATAAAACTCTACAGTTTTAACTTCATAAAAGTTTAACAAAACATAAATATTGTCTACCACTTACATTCCTATATACAGACCTTGCATTAGCTAGTTAAATAGTTAAGAGCTAATAACTCAAAAATGAATGGCACAAAACTACAAGATTCAAATTCCATGTTACACTGCACAATCACAGTAACACAAGGAAGAGCTTAACATCCTCAGTCACTGGATTCTGCTTTGTTCTCTTTATAGCTATGTTCCTCTTCTCTCTGCAATAATGCACCAGTTTCCATGGTCGTAGCAGGACGAAAGTATCTGAAGCTCAGGCACATTCTCTTCTACCAGAGAACTCAGCTCCCCTTCCCGAAAAACATGGTAATAACGCATGAAGGCCTTTGTATCCAACATGGCATCAGTTTGGTCCCCAACAGACACCGCTGAATCCAAAGCTGAGTCAGTGGAGTCAGTTGTTGATGTTCTTTTGAAGAACTTGCTGGCATCAGACTTACCAGCACCATCTTTATTGCAACCACAGATGCAGTCCCTGTCTTCCACTGGGCCATTTATAAATGAAGCTTTGTCCCCCTTGCTCTGAGCTACACTTTGGTGTCCTCCATTTAAACTTAAATCCTTCAGTGCATCTTTGGCTGGTGTTTTTTTGAGAGACAGGCTTTCCACAAACACATCATCATCATCATCTAAACTTTGTTCATTTAACAGTGCCCCATGGTGACCTAAATCCAAACTGCAATGTCGTGAATGTTGAATGGGTACGGCACTGTTGGCCCACACTCCTTCATGTTTCAGGTGCTTCATTTTGTCACTTTGCTTTCTCAGGGCTGATTCATCAAGGGATCTGGAGAAAAACCATGAGCGGAAAGATCTTCCAAGAGCACTGTAAAATCTGTTTTCTTCCTCAGAAATTTTCATGCAGCAGGCTCTGTGTAAGCAATGGTCCATATTGCGGGGATGTTTTGAATCAGTTTCTGGCTGCAGATTGTTTTGGTAGCTGCACTCAGAGATGACAAGCTGTGCAGAGTGTATGTCTTGGCCTTTTGCAGTATGGACAAACTCACCCTTATCTCCAGATTGATTTGATTCTGAAAAATGGCGTGAGCACAAGGCCTTGTTCCATGGAACAAATACATCTTGTTTCTCAAAGCGACGATTCTTTTGTTCCATAGCCCAAACATAAATCATTATTTGGCCTCCAGATGTCAATATCCTTGCCATTTCCTTTATCGCTTTGATTCTCCTTTGTTTAGTTGAGAAATGATGTATCACTGTGAAAAAAGAAAGATATTATGTACTGAATATTAGTAAAGACAAAGCATTTCCATCTTCAACCTGTTCTACATGTTCAATCATTTCAGTTGCCTCATTCCAAATTATCACTTGCTGCAAGTCAGCAACAGTGCTGAATTTATAGGTACTACAATGGAAGTTTACCTCAGACTGCTCTCTTTTATGATTATGTTCAATAGATAAAAATAGGAAAATCTGGAAGAAGGAAATTAATCTCATCCCAAAACAGGGATTCAAGAAAAGTCAGACATATAAACTGAAGGTTTCTGTTTCTCTGCATAACCCATAACACATCATAACATGGCAAGCTTTCACTTAAATGTCTAACCTTTAGGTGAGTTAGATAGTATCAAGTTGACTTTAGTTTTTGGCACAATTTTCAGGCTTACCTTACTGAAAATAGAAAATCTTTTCGCTATGTAACAAATACAGCAAAATGTAACATCAGTAAAAAGATACTTTGAACTGTTATATCAGCACACTTGCAAAAGATCTAGTGAGAAAATTTAGACAAATAGTCACCATTGCTTTAATTTTGTCAAATTAAAGTTAATTTTTGTAAAAAATAATGTCTGAGCTTGGACACATTGATCATGTTGTTCTATATGTCATCAGTACTAGATTCAATTCAGTGATGTGAAGAGGACTGATTCCATAATTTGTTTCAAGTGGATTTGGAGCCAGCCACTTCTACATGAAAAACATTCAATCTACCCACAGAACAGCAGGTAACAGATATGTTCTTACCTGAAGACATTTCTCTATAAATTCAGAAAGATTTGATTATATGTGCTGCTTGACAGTAGTCAATTTTAGGTGTAGAAACAGTGTTAGTTCAACACTGCAGTTATGAAAAGTGCATCCAACTAGCCTTGTCTTTATTCAAAAAAATGATTAAATTACCAAGGGGGAAAAAATGTAGCTTTATTATCACAAGCCAAGAAAAGCATTCTTGGCAGTTAATATTTTAACAGGACTCTCACAAGCTGCTGAGAATACAAAATAGACAACTCTGAGAAGAGTTTCCCATCTACGTAGTCAGTGTTTGTTTCCAGTGTTTGTTTTGTACTCCTGACTCCAAGGAATATTTTCTCAAACTTTGAAAAAAAAAATTTTAATTTTTTTTTTTTGCACAGAATAGGGAGAAGGGAACTCATATTTTCTTATACTGGAGTCAGGCCATATATTACCACAGAACCTCCTGCAAAATTTTATCAAAACTAACAGAGACAGCATGCACATACAAGCTTAATTTACTAGAAAGAAATTACAATCAACCAACAGAATCTGTGCAAACTCTTTAATGGGTTAAATATTCCTTCTGGTTAGAATCATTCTGGTGGTTCTGCAGAAAAATCAATCCTATAAACATGATTATACCAGCAAATCCAAGAAGTGTACATGACTAAGTACATAAATACTTGTTTTTCTCTGTAATAGGATGAAAACCACTTTATTTAGAATTAGATGGACACAGGTATACCATGTCTCTATTCAAAAGAGATTAAAATCCATTATTGTTAAATGTACTGAAATAGCGTATGAACTTTTAAACTTGTCAGACTTATAATTGATATACACACTAGATAGGTATGCTATCCTTCCAAGTCAGCTGATCTGTTAAGCACTGAAATGATGCTACGGGACTTAAAATGTGGATAGGGCTCACTGGTTAACTAGCCAGTTAACCAGTTAACATGAAAGCAAAGTAATATGATTACTGCTTGTGTATTAGTCACCCTTTCCTTCCACCTGTTTATGTGAAAGATACATTTTTAAATAAATTTCTACCAATTTCAAGTAGTTTGTTGATTGCTACCAATATTAATTATCATGCTTTGTACTTTTGCTGATGAATTAAAAATCCCTGAAAGAAGCTCAATCAAGACTAGAGCTAAAAATGTACACTGTAACTGGGCATTCTTTTTTATCTACACTTTGCAAATTATTCTTGTCAAATTACAAGTAGTATTTTCAAAAAAGAGAGGTCAGAAGAGTTAAGATGCAGAGATGCTCTGGTCATTTTAGACAACAAACACTTGTATGAATCTGAGTTCTTATGACTAAGAGAAATCCGAATTCATAACATAATAGTTAATGTGAGTTCCAAGTCCTGCCATAAAGTTTTCATTTCAATGCATTTGCTGAGCAAAACAGATGCTATGGAGAAACCAAGAGTTTGTCTTGAGCATCTAATCTGTTTAAGCTTTGAGTAGCCATGTTTAGATTAATTTTCACTTGTTTACAAAGCATGCTGGAAGGAAATCTTTTCTCTACCACATATACACAAACAAGTGCATATGCATATTTCCTTGGTCAACAGTGCCTCTTGAGTAATGGGAGTTTTGTTTATTCATGTTGGCTAAATTAATTTAAGTTATATCTCCTGCAATTCTAAGGAACCGTTTCAAAACAATTACCTGAAATGAAGCCACATGGAAAGAAAAGAACACTCAGAAAATTCTCATTTGCTGGGGCCAGAATGTTGTATGTTGTCTTACCTCCAATCGAAATGACTGCATTGAAGCACTGATCCCTAAAGGGAAGGTTAAGGTTGTCACACACCAGAACTTCATCACCTTTCTTCCTTGCAATTTCTACCAGTCCTTCACAGTAATCACAGCCCAGATTATACACTTGACTGTTGACACTGAGATACTTTCCAGTTCCACAACCTAAAGAAAAGGACACTAGGTCAGAAGTCATATATTCCAAACATTTGCTCTCCCTCCCAAATCAGTGAAAATAATATGCAGGCTTTCCTAATCCTAAATTTTCCTGAAAAACAAAAAGACAGTTTGTACTGACTAGCCTAACTGCTGCAGCGTTCATTTGGCCTGCTGAAATTGTATGTTCCACACTATTAGGATTGAAACAGTACCAACATCACCAACAAAAATACTTATTATTACACAGCCCTGTATAATAGCAGGTTATCTGTATTTCTGTGGGGAACAAGGATAAGTGAAGGTGGGAGGAGGAAAGAATGGTCCTCTGTATTGTACATCTTCGAGAATAAAATCCCAACAATGCTGCTTCATACTGAGTCCTAATATAGCCTGGTATCCCGTTACCAACAATGAGCATAAATGGGCGTCCAGGAGAGGGTAAGAAAAGGATAAGTATTAAGGCCCCTTTCCCCAGTACCATTCCAGCTTCCAGCTACTTTCTGTTCAGAGGATTTCCTGAAGCCTGTGTGTTATGTCTTTTCAGTGATCTGCAGCAGATCTCTTTCCTTTGCTTAACGCCATGCAGTACTTCTCCAGTGGATGCATCCCATTTCTCTCCAAGAAGTCCTAAACCATAAATGCCACTGATACAAGTCAGAGTGGAAAATTTTTACTTTAGATACAGACTCGAAAATAATCATAAATCATAAAAGTGCTTTCCATATCGCAGGCACATCCTGTTTTTGTCTTTGTGCCAATGCATTATAACCCATGTAAATGTAATGAACTATTCCAGAACATCTTCCACCTAAAAGTCTGTCTTCTCAAGGACTGTGCTGTACTAAACTGAAATCTTTCAGAGGATCCCTCTGAATGCCTTATGCCTTATGCATAACAAGCACTTTTCAAAATTATACTGGGAGCCATTCACTGCAGCTCTGGGTCACTAGTGAGGAATAATTTCTGAAAGTTGACAGCCAAGCAACAGGGTAGCAGCATGGCAAAGAGAATCATCTCAGTACTGGTAATTCAATTTAAAGGCCTGGAGTTATGTTTAGAAACATCACTGCTTCTTGCAGCACTGCTGCTCTTGGGATGTTAATGTGCACCATCATCTAGAGAGACAGCACAGGAACTACTGCAGAACAGAACAACACTTCAGTGGTGAAAAAGAGCATATTTATCAGCTAAAAGCAAGCACTATTCTTTGAAGTAACAGTTGAGAAAAATGGAAAATACTAATATTGCTAATGCAGTTCAAGGAATATATGCAATAACACCTGAAGCTCTGCATGTAACAAAACTACAAATTTTAAAAATTTGTATAAATTATTATTCATTATTGTGTTTGCAGAGCAACACATTTATTCAACCATCATTAATTCAGAAGATTCAGTTGCACAATACATGGCTTTTGGTGAAGTGCTTTTTAATCAATGTGAGTTTTTGGAAGTATAGGATCCTCTCTGGAATGAAGCTAAATAGTGTCAACAATCCCAGTATTCTAAAAATCTACATTTGCCAGAGATTCACTTTTAAATGAATCATCAGGAAGGTGAATTCCTTGAAGCTAACAATGGCCAAGCTATTTTCATGTGTTTTGATCAATGAAAAATACTAAGACAAATAGACAAAATGATATTTTAATAAAAGGCAGTATTAAACTGGAAAGAAAATTACCAATTAAAGATCTCATTTTGAAAATTTTAGTGCCACTAGGCACTAGTGCCACTTTAGTGCAACTCCTCCTTAAATACATGCCAAAAGTAAACACAACAGTCAGATTCCTGTAGATCTTATTAAATCTTATAAAAGAAGATACCTTGTGTGCCTTAGTGGGAGTATTCTTATTGGCAACTGTAAGGACTGATCTTCTCTTGATGAGACTGCAACAGGGTGACCTTAAGCTTTCAGCAATCACTGCTGATAAAGCCTCAAAAAACTTCAGCTAAGATGCAAATAACTTCTATTGAGGTGGCAGTGATTTTGGCTGAGAAGTATCAATCTAGCTCTCAGCTGGGTGAGTGTATGCCATAGGAATTTCCTGAGATTATTAGTGATAATGGTGCAGACATACAAAAATAACTACATGCTCAAAATAATATCAATCAAGTATTTTTGGTGTAATGCTCAACAGCAGCAGGAGAACTACATATGATCTTCTGATTATGGCCTACAGCATATTCAAGTAATGTTTTTCTCTTATAGGATAAAGCAGGTGTATAATTTTTTGTGCACATTTGTTAAACCTTGCTGTGTAAAAGTATTTTATTAGTTTAAACAGTATAAAAAACACAATGGTGCAAACAAGCATTTGTTTTGGAATGTGCTGTATAGGACTGAAGTCATAATGGAAGCAAAGGAAACACGCCAGCACCCGGAAGCCCCCGGAAAGTCTGCAGGAGCAACAGAAAATCCAGGTATAAATACTATATGTAGGGAAGACAATGCCATAACAGGAAAACACCTTAATAGGGTGTCCATATTTAGGATCATAGGGAGATTCTCAGATCTCTCTCTTTTTTTTTTTTTAAATATTTTTAATAGCAATCACATCAGAAGATTTCTCTTAATAAAAAGCCTTGCTCAGAGGAGCTTTAGAACAAATGAAAACAAATAAATTGCAGACTGGTAAACCAAGTGATCTAAAGAAACTGAAATATTAAATAATTGGGCTATTAACATAATTTTTTCAAAAAGGCTCCAGGGGAATGAAAGACCATTAAGCCAGTGGGGAAACAGATAGATTAAGACTTAGCTCAACAAAAAGAAGGGAAAACATTTATTTACTGTCTACATGATACACTGCCAAAGAATTAAAAGAAGCAGTATATGGCATCTAGCATTGGGGCTTAAAAATAATTTAAAAATAGATTTAAACAACTTAAAAAACCAGTTGATCTGAAGGCTAAATATGATTAACAGGTAAACTAACAAAGCTTATAAACAATCTTTTATGCCACCCTAAAGAATGGCTTACCTATATCAACAATGAGACTGCCAGGCTTTTGTTCCAGCAGAAAGTTCCGAACACGAGGCCATGCTTTGGTCTGCAGATCACTAAAGTAGGCAGCTGTATTTTCATACACACTGTGCACGTGCTGCTTTTCTAGCTGGGTAGCCTCATGTTCCATCCTGAAAACACAATGAAGATTACGTACAACAAAACACAAACTGTTGTAGAATAGACTTTATATTTTATAGGCATGCATAATTCAGGACCTTGTACGCTTATATTCATAAATTACATCCATCTACCAGTCATATTTATAAAATAGTCTTTACTCAAATGATCTGATTTTATTTCATGAAAGTCAAGAGAAAATGTGAATGTATCATCTCCCCTGTGAAGCATTATGTAACTGCACATGCCTATGCAATAATAGGCACATTCTCAAGTTCACCAATATAGTAAAAGCTTATCTGGTGCAAAAGAGAGCCTGTATTCAGTTAAAGTGCAGAATGGTTATAGAATCATAGAAAAATTTAGCTTGGAAAGACCTTTACAATCATCAGTCCAACCATCTGTGAACAGGATTTTAAGAACTAACTTTCCTGTTGTTGCTAATGTGAATAGGCAAACTACTAATATGTTACTTGAAATATAGTCTGGTCCCTGAAACCTAAGCTCCTAAATCATGCAAAAGTGATTTGTGGTTTATCAGCCCTCTAGAAGCAATTATTTTGCTAAAATTTTTCAGCAACAAAACCTCAATACTTCCACTCCACTATTTTCATGTCTTAGCACAGTATTTTAGTTTAGTGATTCAAGAAGTGATATCTTCTTAAACTTCAAGCATTACCCCTGAGCTCATGTAGAATACCAAGTGGATGCAGAATCCCTCCATGCAGAATCTTACATCTTCCTTAACGTATCCTCTCATCCAAGGACCAACCAGGTCAGGCTTGAGTATCTGAGGAAGGCTGATGAGACTATGTTCCAAAGTGTTAAGGCACACTGCCTGTTTATATGGGAAATATTTCTTCCCATTATTAAAACAAAACTTATTCAATTGTCCAAGACATCCACAGAGATTAAAGCCTGCTTCCAAACATCAAAGAGACGAAGCAATGTATTATCAAGATAAAATTATAGAAGTGACTCCTTTGACTGCATTTGAAAAGGTCAGAAGCAAAGACTTTAATTTACTTTCCTTGATTTTCAAATAATATGCATTTAGGAACCATAATAAAAATTTCTTCTTCCTGTCACTTTTAGTATTGAAATACATTAGCATGAGAGAAAAGATGAGACTATATGAGAAATTATGATATCTATGAGAAAAAATACTTTTTTTTTTAAATATATGTGTAATAAATAATGTGAGCTGGCACTGCAGCTGTTCTACAGACACAACCTGTCCTACACCTGTATTGTCCTACAAATACAATCTTATTTATTTAAAAGAAAATTTTAAATGGAAATTAATCCCAGTGATTGAAAAAAACAACATACAATTGTGTGTCAGTGTTTACAGAACAGTATGTAAGGCTTGATCCATTTCACTGGTACTGTGTAAGAGGTGGGGACAAATTGTTAACAATTTTCACAGTCTATTCTGACTGTAGTATCTACGAATATCTCTCTTCAAAACATTTATGTTCAATATTTTCACAATCCTTAATATACACATATACATAAAAATTAAATTCAGAAACAGTATAGTACATATATAGGCACGTTTTCAGTATCATTGAAGAGTGAAAAGTTGTAACAGACTGAACAAAGTAAGCAACATAGACTTGAAATTATATTACATGTGCCAGAAGTTGCTCAATTAAACTTTTCTAAGAATCCATTTCAAGTTATGTTGTCACATAGAATGGGTTAGTTGCAGTAATTTCAAGTAAGTATTCCTTAGAGTCAAAAGCCCAATCCTTTGTTTTTATTTGACCCTTGAATAAAATAAATTAGGTGTTTAATGTCTCCAGCTGTCTTTTTTCTCTGCCTCAAAACATACTCTGTTTGGTTGTTCAATTGCCTAGGAGTCCTCTATTTATAAGTAGTAATACCAAAGACTAACAATCATTTCTTTTATTTTGTTGCCTGATAAGCTCCGTGCTCTAATTTATATTTCATGTTTAGTTACTATGTGGTTCAGTGTATCCAAGTGCTTTCTTTTATCTTTCCACTTGAAGCTCTTTGTTCAACCTTTGCAGTTCTTAAAAAGAACTGAAAAGGCAGAATGTTTTCAACTATTCATACTGAATTCCAAATGCTGTCTTTTTTTCTCTATTTTCCTAAAATGTCTACATTGAATTCCAACACAGACTGAGATCTGGCTTCATTTCCTATTGAATCCAAGACCATTAAGTTCTTCCTTTAACTTTCTCATTCACTGGAACTGGTAGTGAGTCTTCAGCTACACAGACATGCTGGAGACTTCCATGTCTTACAACACACCATTAGAGGTTACTATTTTTAGATATTCTTAAAAAATAGTGTCAAGAAAATAATTTGGTTATAATAGAATAATGGTGGTATACTAAAAGACAAATTTCATGCACCATTTTGTAACAATTTCCATTCCTGCTGATTGTTTACATTTGGCAAACAATTAAGGCACATGATGAAATCAAACTTGTCAATTTGACTTTCCAGTCAAGATTCATAATACTATCAAGTTTTATTTTGCAGCACGGCAGGAAATGTCCCAGCAATTAACCTCTTCATTTCAATGTTTACAAAACACAAGGAACCTGTGGAGTCTGCCCAGACCTGCAGCTGTACCATTTTCACACAAGTATACTGTCACCAAAAAGCACAGAACCTTAGCCCCATGTAACTTTACAAGCCAAACTCAATGCCCCTATTTCTCTTTATAAACAAAAACAACCATTACAATTTCTTTGCTTTGAAAGTAACAGTCAGTGCCTCTGTTGGACGTGAATTGTAGAAAACATTCATTTCATCCAACTTCTGAATTTAACTTCATGGATACTTAGAAAGTCTGTTTTGCAAAGTAGGTAATGAAAATCTGCCCAGAAATCCCACTGCTTCAGCATCTGCTCCAGTTCTCATTTAAGCTTCCCAGAAGCTGTCTGATAAGAGCAGCGAAGAGAAACAGAAGGTGGTAATTATGGACACTTTTCCCATGCTCAATTCTTCTCTTGTGCTTATGCTCCTGCTAAAGGGCTCATGCAGAGGCTTGGAGCAGAGATGGGAGTGTGCAGTAAACTGGCACTGAGCTGTTCAGTCACTCTGCAGCAAGTCTTGCCAAGTCCTCGAAATGTGAACGCAGCTCAACAAACATCCACCAACTGCAAACAAGCAGCTTGGATAAAAACTGAAGAGCAGGATTCACCTCCCCTTCAGTGCTTCCTGGGCATCCTCCTGGGGATTCATTCATGAGACTACAACAGGCCCTTGTTGCAGCTGATCTATTAAATAAAATAAAAACTGGATAAAAACTGTATTTTCAATTTTGCTGAATTTGCAGGGAAATGGATCACCAGTCCATCACATATAACTTTGGTACATTAACAAATTGTTTGGAAGTAAATAGGTCGTAGTCCATTGACTTTTTCCTACACTGCTCTTTTCCCTCTTTGTTAAAAACCAAACCAACCAAACCAAACAAAAAAAACCCTTAAAATATTATACCTTCCAAGAAGGTAAAAGGAATTGTACAAACGCGATATACATTTTCATAGCTATATATCTCACTAAGAGTTCTCTGACTTTAAGGTAATCTAATTTCTTCCCATTCCATTAACAGTCTGCAACCTTTTAGATAATTAACTTTTCAAGGATACTGCTTTAATAAAAATCATGTTGCTTGGATATTTTTTATTTCTGCTGAAGTAAGAAATATGTTTCAGCAAGTGACCTTGAAATGAAAACAACCAAAATTAATAACCCCCATATCCAACATTTTTTAAAATTCATGTTTGGGTTTTTGGGGTCTTTTTTGGGAGGGGCAGTGTGTTTGCATTTTTGTTGTTGGTTTTGAAAGCATTTAATTTACATTGTTGACTAATGGTATTAAATACCTCATCCTCAAGTGGACAAAATACTTGCTGGCTCCCAGATGCCTAGGGTGTCCTGAAACTGAAGCACAGGAGGTAGTGTTCAGTCCAAAAACACTGCCTCTACCACAATCTACCAAAAGCTTCTCACACTTACCTGCAGTTCTGAATCACTTGCAGACCTCCTCAGCTACCTCAAGTTATCTCCTCCCACTCACCTACAATTTTTATCTTCCACATTCTCTTCATTTATTAAAACTTCCTCCATCTCCTTTAGCATGTGCTATGTCAGCACAACTATTTAACTTGGTACAATACTGTATAATACTGTGAAGTCTTGACCTGGCTCATGTACAGCTCCTCCTTGCCTTTCTATGCAGGCCAAGCACAGTACGCAGGATACGTCACAAAGCTTTTGTCAATGGCCTCTTGGAACCACGCTGTAATCTTCCTGCATTGCTCCGATTTGTCTTGAAATCAATTGCTCTTGATTAATTTGCACCACAGGCCTTCCTCGTCTTCTCTCTTGCAACTGCCTATTTTCTCTAACCCTTTGATGAGCAGCATGGATTCACTCAATTCAGGACAAGATTTCAGCCTACTAATGAAGGCCCCTCTTAGATACACTCGTTTTCACATGCTGATGGGAATTCTCAACATCATTTTGGGTAAGAACAACTGCTTCAAAGATCTAGGAAATTCAGCACAGTTGTGTCTCTCTTTGTTGCCGCAGCAACATAAATCTTGATTACACATGCAATAACCTAATTAATCGCTTAAATGGAACAGGATAAACCACGAGGGCTAGGTCTACATCCTCAATACCCTGCTCTCCAGCAATAACACATGCACTTGCAGCTGTTACTAACATCTAAGCAAAAGGTGGGGCAGTCCAACTTGTATTTCTCCCTTCATCTCCAGAATAGGGATAATCACCTATTCAGTGAGATATGTTTCCAGTTTACTTCCAAAACTTATCAGTCTTTTCATTCAAATACAGGTAGCCATGGAAAACAAAGTGTACAGCCCTAGTGGACTATAAACCACAGTATTTTTTCCCATGCAAAGACAAAAATCCAATTAATCTCCAACAGCAAAACATAATTGCAGCCCTTCTGAAAAACAAACCTAAGATTTATCAGAACTTTGCTCACCCTTGGATTGAATTTATAAATTCAATAGCAGCAACTTCCATTCTGATTGACAGTGATTTCTTGTTTCAATTATGCAGACAACATACTGGTCTATGCCAACATACCAAGTGGCTTCCAGATATGAATCATTAAGCAAAGCAGCTGTATTAGTAAACAAATGATAATGAAACAAAATAATAGGAATGCTGTCATGAACAGTTAAACTAGCTGCAATGAAAGTTTAGCAAGAGGATACAATAGAAGATTATTTGCTTACATAAGGCTAACAGCTCCAGTAATTAATTTCAACCATGCATGAACAATTATAATCCCATGAAAATGCACAGCCTGAAATCAGAGCAAGGGGAGCTCCATGCAGCATTACTAAAACCTTTTTGAGCTGGAATCCTGATTCAAAACCCTTCCTCTAGTAAAATTTGGCAAATTCTGAAACAAAAAATAAAGAGCTGGGACACATTTGACAAGAACCACTGTTAGCTGAAACACTAACTAATTAAATGAGCATTTTAAAGTAAATTCGTTAATTGAAATGAAGTCACTATCATTGTATTTTTTCTTACTAAAATACAGAGAACTTTGTCCCAGCAAAACATTAAAAGAACTGTGAGTGCTCTTACAAGACCTTGGACAAAATAAGCTTATAGTTCAAGTTCTAGTAACTCAAAATGACAGCCATTCACTGTCACATTCATTTTGTTAGCTTTATTTTCCAGTTCAGACAAAACCTAATACTATTCACTGCACATTCTTGGATCAGTTAATCATTTAATATTCCCCTTGCTGTTTCACATGTAGGGTCATAGTCTATGTACCTGAAACGTTGCACTGTAAACAGATTTATTTTCACTAAGTACATAAACTGCATTCTGTAGATAGGTAACATTCTGCTAAATGAAAATGCACAAACATGGACCCTTGGCCATTAAAGGGCCAAGGGTCCTGAGAGGAGGAGCATACTCACACAGAAGCTTCACAGTCCCTTTACGTGTCTGTTCATCTTTACTATCACATCAAAACTCACAAATCACCTCCCAGCAGAGTCCCTTCCTAGTGAAGTCCCACACAGCCAAAAACCCGTGATGCTGGATGTGCACTGATGTGGGTCTTTAGATCCTGCACAGAAACACTCTGTACAGGCATCAGAGGAGAAGTGGGGACTAGGAAAAATTTGGCCTACTAAGCAGGAAGTAAAGTCTAATAATAAGTAGTGCTGAGAAGAGCAAAGTATTTAGGTTTTTCTTCTTCACTATTCATATTAATTGCCACCAGGTGTCAAAGCAACAGTGACAAAGGGATAAGAACTTAGGGAGAGAATAGGTTGGGGGTTTTAATTTCAGGGTTTTCTAAACTAGCCTAATAAACAGTACATAGGGAACTGGTCTTGGGTTAGACAGTCTCAGAGCCACAAGAAATTAGTTTTGAGAAACTGAGGCCAACATGTACAATCCCTGGTCTCATCATATTCTAGTAAAAAAAAATTAGGGACAGTTGTTTTAGAATTTAGAAATTACAGTAGAATGGTACAGTTGGTACCATTTTGAAGAGGATATTTAGAGTGTAGTTATCAAAATTCACTATCACACTGGAAGGATACCCTGAGCAAACCTGTCCAGGAATATGCATTGGACACTCCTCAATAATTTTTTGTATGATACTTGCAGACAGACCAAACCATCAGGGTCCAAATGAACTGGATAATGGTATCAGAATTCAAATGTTTAAAAGATCAAAACAGACAAAAGCAAAGCATTACTTTTCGATAAGAATAACCAGCTGCACAAAGACTGAAGGAGGCAGGATGGCATGACTGGCAGCAGTTCTGCAGAAGTGGATCTGGGCCACATAACATTTCACAGATTTAACACCATGTTATGTTGTTATGGTGGTTTTAGCAATATACTGTTGCCAAAAAATAAGAAAAGAAAAAAAAAAACCAGGATCAGCACACAGAAATAGGGCAAGTTACATAAAATTTTCCTTCTTCTACATTCAGCACTGCTGGCATATCAGCTTGAGCATTATGTTCAACTTCAAGTAAGAATAAAATAGGAGAACAATTATGAGATACTGTATATATTTGGAGATCAGAAATCACACAAATCCTGGAGAAAGAAATTTGTTTCAAAGTGTTGGTCCAGAATGAGAGAAGACTATCTCATAACAAGGGTTGTTGCAAAGTGGAGGGAAATACCTGTTTACCAAAACTGGAGACAAAAGACAGTAGCTTAAGCTACAACAAGGAAGATGCGGATAGGGCATGTTAAACAAAAGAAGATGAACAGAAAAGCACTGGAAATGACTGTGGACTGGGTAGGACATGGAGCCTCTACCAAAGGGGTTTTAAAAATCTAAGTCAGTTAAGCACCTGCCAGGAAATATTCTGTACCCTGCATCAGTATCTCAAAGCCCCTGACCATGCCAATCTACCCATAAGCTTTAAATGCAGCTATTTTTTCTCCTTGGTCACTCTATGTCTCAAACATTTGTATACAATTATCATGTCTCCTCATTTTCCAGCAGTTTAGCAAGCATTAAATATTTAGTACTCTCCACCTTTCCTGATGAATCAGTCAAGGTGGTCTTTTACAAGTACTGTTGTCATTCTAAGTATCCTCTCCATATGTCTTGATTCTTTAGGCCAAGGGATATTCACAGGAATATTTTATTCCTGAATGTCATTCTACAGTTCTCAAATTACAGTTTTTTAAATTTCTTCTGTTTCCTCACACTCTGGGTTTGCATTTAGAGTACTATTTTCAGCTGGATTAGTTTTAATTTGTGTAGTATAATTCTTTTTTTTTCAGTCATAGAGCTCATCACTGTTGGTGCTTACATGGTACTTGCTGTAATACACAAAACCTCCTCATTTAACATGATTTATAAACTGACTTCAGACATTCAATTACTTGAAAACATATCTTCTGCTGAAATCTCAGAGACAGAAAGATAAGTAGCACATTATCAAATAGTATCTAAAATGGAGGCTGGCAGTGGTTACCTTTGATCTCGAGATATAAAATGTTGTAGAATCAATTACAGTAATTACAGAACTACAAAATGGTTTCTCTTGATACATTTTATAAACTACTCTTGATTATCATGTTTATTACAAGTGAACATATAATTTCCTATCTTAAAATATTCATAAACAAATGTATTCAGTTTTCAGCATACTCGCCAAATACAGTTTTAAAACAACAGATCTTGTGGTAGACAGTACTAGGTACTGTTACCTCAGTAGATGACCATTTAAATGAAATCAAAGCCAGTATGACATTTTTTTAATCCTACAAAATTAAAAAATTTGACTGATACAGGTTTTTTTTGTAAGTTCTAGTTATAGGAAGTCATGCATTTATATTTATTTCTTGAAAAAGAAAAGGTGTCTCATACGTCCTTGAGGCTGGTGCTCCAAAGTGTCTTAAGTACTCTCTAATAGTAACTGGGTGTTTATGCAGCTGACAAAGGCTCCTGAAGATACACCAGTAATCCTATCAGGGTTCAGATTTAGACCTAGACACAGAAAAACTGCATTACGTTGTTACTGAAAGGTTGAGGCGTAACCCTCTGTGAAGTGTCTGCCACTGACAGCTTCTTCCAGTGGTAACTGTAGTAGACTGAGCAGTGTGAAGGCCTAGTGGTGCTGTAGTCAAAATCTCTAGAAAAGATCCTTTGTTTTCATAAATCACCAGACCTTCACTCAAAGATTATTTCATTTTAAATGCATTATAGTATGAGCGATACCTTTTTACATAACTTGTTATTTCTCAGCCCTCTATTTTAAAGACGAGAAAGGCCTTTGAAAAACACAATTTTTCCTCGTCAGCATGGAAAGGGAAGGCTCCCTGGGGGAGCTGAAATTTCACATAAACACTACTGAAGTTTTCTATTTGGAAAATATTTTAATCCCATGGCCTTTTTAGGTGTAATTTTTTTTTTTCTTAAAATAAGGAAATTATTGTATGACGGGGAAAAAAGTTGATACCTACAAACATCAATATTTGGAACATCAAAAGAAATATTAGCTTAGAAGAAATTTGGGCTGTAAGTAATTAACTTCTCTGAAATTATTACATGTTGATATGAATGTAAAGTTTTCTTCAAAATGGAATACTTTTCAACAGCAAAACACAAACCAAGTTATACAGTGCCTTTTGTCCAACTGTGTTCCGCTTAAACTTTTCTGACGAAAAGAAAATCAGCCAGGATTCTGTGTCACGTGAGTTTAAGTCAGTTACATAAAGCCTGGCTTTGACACAAGTAGTTATCTTATTTTTCAACAATTAGACTCTTTTTCTCCCAGTCATTCAGTTGATACTCCTATGGCCATTTATGAAGGTACATACAACATTTTTTAAGTACCAGTGTCTTTACTCCTCATTTTTTTCATTTAAAAATTATTTCATAAGCATATAGAAGTCTGAAATAATTTTTCAATCTCTTTAATCTTCATAAATCTAAGAGACTTGTGGCCCTCAAGCCACGGTTTTCTGTCACACAGGAGTATTCTGTTGCTATTACGACCTCTGAACTGGCCCATGTAGATCCTGGTACTGCAAACATGTGGACACCTGCTTAACTTTATGCTTATAAATCACCTTACTGACCTCAGGTAGCTTATTGATAATAACTAAAAGCAGGAAATTGCAAATTACATTTTTCAAGACCTAGCCTTACACTGTTTCTACTGTCCCATATTCCGATTCATCCATCCGGAATGGACAGCAGAATACCTGCAAATCTGAGAGTTTGCAAGGGAAGTGTTTATCCCTTGATGTAGGGCTGATTTCAAACTCTGGTCAAAGACATGGTCTATAAATAGCATATATGACTGAAATAAATATATTTATGTACTAGACTGAAAACTAATTACTAAAACGAAGCCAACCCTCCGGGGTCCATCAAGGGGCAGGAAAAAGTCCTGAAAGGACCAGTTCTGTTGCTCATGGAGAGGCTGCTGAATGTTTTTCTTATCTCCTCCTCATGTTTCATGCACAAAATCATAAACCCCAGCAGCACACTTCACCTGAGCAACTGTATCAGCAAGGAATGTTATCCTGTGCACTACGTCAACACAGCAGGGCTGCTGAATTCTGCCAGAAATTCTTTGCAAAAGAAAAGGCACTGGTGGGCTGACTCCCCGAGCTGTGGCTGTTCCCACTGATGCTCAGCGGGAATGAAAATCCCTTTACAAACATTCATTAAGCAGCGAACACTCTGCAATTCTGAGAGCTCTATGTGGAGGCAATACCTCAGTATTTAGAATCCTCTAGGAAAAGAAGAAAATAATCATGAACTGTTATGGCTTAGGATTGCTCCAGGTCATTGCTTAGGACTGTCTGCCAACATACAGCGCGTACTTAATTTTTAACTAATCAGGCGACCACGGAGAAACTTATTATTTCCGTGGTAAATTCCCCCCCACGTTTCGTAAAAACTCCCCTCCCCAAGTGCTACACCAAATTCAGCTCCAGCATCCACGCTACTTCCCAGCTCTGCAACCCGCGGCTCCGTTCAATTAAAATGTGACACGGGGGGAGCGGGGACACCGCACGTGTGCAAAAAAAATTAGTTAAATCTCCAAATCCTTTCCTCTCGGGCTGGGTCAGCGCCAGAGGGGCGACTCCCGGCTCTGCGGGCAGCGTTTTTAAGACGATCATCTCAATCTGCAGAAATGGACCGCGACGCTTTTTTTTTTTNCCCGCTCGGCGCGTCCTGATCCCTCACTTCCCCGCAAGCGGGAGGAGGCGGGGTAAGACAAAAAAGGGGCCGGGTTATCAATTCCCTGTTAACTCTTCTCCTTGCGGTCCTCTCTCGTCCCTTGGGCGCCTTCTGCGAGGAGGGTGGTGCTGATGGAGATGATGGTGGCGGTGGGATGCTCCGTCAAGGAAGTGGGGGGTTGCTGTGGGAGGGAGCAGCAGGGTCCCCGAGCTCCTCTAAACCGAGGTTGATGGGAGCCGTGCTGTCTGCTGATGGCAAAAGCGGCCAAGGAAGATTAGTCCTTGTCATTTAAAGGTTAAGCGCAAAGCTAACCTTTGTGACTGGGTCCTGTCTGCAAGTCTTCCCATCTCGTGACTCTTGAGAGTGAATAATTTTTTTCCCCTACTACCGCACTGATTCCTATTAAAGCAGTCTAAAAATGGCAGATTGTTTCTATACTTTCGTATACTTACAGGTATTTATTGCACAAGTATGAAAAAACCCAGCCATGCACCAGGACCCCAGTACAATTAGCACTATAAACATGAGTTAAAGAGATAGTCCCGTCCCAAGAACTTAGAAATTATGTATAAGCGATTACAGATAAAGAAGAATGCAATGAAACAATACCAGCCAGTATGACAGGCAGGGAGCTCAGCACAACATTGCACAAAGTACTGAACGTACTGAACTATTTACTGTTACAGGTAATCTTTTGCTCAAATCAGTTTTAAGACCCGAAGACAGGATTATGAGGAACATGACTGTGTATTGATGGGATTTTCAAGACTGACAAAATTACTCAAGAACATTTATTTTGACAATCCCACCTGAACGAAAAGATTCAGGGGAAGATCATAAGAACAAGATGAGAATAAACATACTGAAAACACATAAATCTAATATTCTATTAAATGTGACAAAATCATGGAGTAATGAAACTCTTGGTCTCCAATATGAAGGAATTCAACAGCTAGATAATAACTAGCCTTCTTAACACCTTCAAAGAGCTTTGACAAATTTGTAAGACATGTATGTCCTTTGAAAACATTGTGTTGACTTGTCCCCGTTATGCCACACTTCCATGTACGTTCTGTTAATTTAATTCTGTAATGTAGTGTCAGCTAAACTGGCACAGACAAATCAGGGTCTGCCATTCCCAGGCTCTTTCAGATACCTTTTTTAGAAGATGATGCCATATATGCCTCATTCTTCCTTCAGGTAAAACTCCTCAAGTGTGAATACCACCTTATATTATTTGTTGACATAATTTACTTATTTTAAAAACTCTTCACTTTGAAATAACTGCCTCAAATTCAACCTTCTTACGAAAAGATTCTGATGTAGACTCATAAAACTCTACTGTGGGGAAGTCACACAGCCTTTTCCTTTACCACCTAATCTTTCCTGGATGTTCCTTAAAGCTACAATTATGTATCAGTCCTATGGATTCTCTCCAGACTTCCTGCTTCTGATGCATTTAAAATAGATGTTAGTCATGTAGCTTAATACACTTTAGGAAAAAAAAACACCTTTTTTTTTAAATTAAGGTTTTGTTAAGGTTAACCCAACCCCCGCATTTATTAAGGTCTCATCATGGTCTCATCATGCAAATTTAGGCAGAATGAAAGTAGAATACCTTTTCCTTTGGAGTACTATGCATCTACAATTAATAAACTGCAGTCTGTAACAACCCCTCCTCCCAAAACAATTAAAAACCTCAATAAAATAACTTTTGTTCATATTAAAAAGTATTTAGGTCATTAAATTAAGTGACCAAACATTGGGAAAGCCAGAAGGCTGCCCCTGAAACCTTAATTCAGACCTCTTGTGCCTGTGCGTTGCAACCCTGTACTTAATTATGAGTTTGTCTGCAGAATACCAGGATCCATTTGGAACATTTGAAATTATGTAGTGGCAAGCATGTAAGACTGGCTAATTATGTTGCCTCTTGCATTCCCATTAATTTATTCCTTTACTTTCTAGCATCTCTTTTGTGCTCATCCCATATCATCTTTCATCTGGAGATTGCTCTCTCCCTGGTCTGTCTGAAACCTTTACCCTCAGATAACCTTTTGCAGTCAATCAGGTAAAGGTTTTTACCATATGGTTTCAGCAACTAATTATGCTAATTATTCCTTCAAAGGTTATTTGTGATTTTTCTCCAAAGATGAGGGGGAAAAAAAAGGAAAGAAAAAGGAATAAAAACAAAGCAAGGGAAAAAAGACAAGGAAACCCAAGGAAATAAAAGTTTCCAGGTTGGAGCAGTAGGGAAATAAGGAATCAAGGTCAGTCTTTGTGATATCATAGAGCTTCCTTGTCACAAAGGATCATCTCTCAAATTACAAGCTTTACAATGAGACAGTTGTACTTGAAAGCAAAAGGCAGCATTAACTTGCCTGGTGCCTTGGAGGGGAAGGATCATGCCTTATTAAGGCTGCAGTGTCTCAGTAGACATTCTGGAAAACTGATGATTTTTTTTTAAGCTTGTGACAAAAACTCTACTTTATGTCTGCTTCCATTGGAAGAAGGCCTCATCAGTCTAAGACTTTGTTTCCTCTCTGCAATAAGTAGTACAAAGAATAAACACCTTTGATAAGCTTATTTTCTATGCAGATACTTGAGGTAGTCATGAGCTATTGACTTAAACCTTTGGTTGGTGAATTTGGTCTTCACATAGAATTATAATGTTACTGTCAAACTGTAATGTTGTTTTAAAAAGTTTTCCACCAGAACTAACAACAGATGGAAGCAGTGGTTTGTGATAGTACTACAGTGAACTAAAAGCAGTAGTTCCACTTTGTAGGAAATTTTAGACCTGAAAAGGCTAAAGAAATAATATTCTTTAGCAGCAACTATTCGATTTTTTTTTTCTGGAACATGAAAATCCAAAGAAAATTCGAGCTAGAAAAACCGTGCTATTTCCCAAATGAAATGGGGTCTCTAAAGGCTTAAGTTTCCCAGTGAAATTGAGTATAAGCATGTTTTGTTTGCATGGCAATCTCAATATCACAAAAGTCAAATTTTCAAAAGAAGTTGCTAAAAATGGTAGTTACTGTCCTGAGTGCTTCAGTCTTTAGGGACTTTCTGACCCTTTCCCATACATGGTCTTTTCAATCACTGGCAATAAGAACTTGATTTCCTAAATAAAATTAATATCCTCTGCTTCTCATTCGCTTCCAGGAGCTTTAATAATAAAAAAAATCCTCAAAATTTTGATAATACTCTGTGCTGAGCCATGCTGCAGGGTGTAAAGGATTTACTTTGAGTGGGATAAGAAAGCAAAACAAATTTACTGAAAGTAAGCCATATTACAGTCCAGTAAAATTAAACACTCATGACTTACATAACTGTAAGAACATAACTGTACAGATATTTTTTTCCCATAGGCTTACTATGCAGTCAAGCTTGTATCATGGGAGATTTTTAATGTGTGACCTTCATAGCCTACCATGCAGCACTGCTGTGGGGATTAACTAGTTAAGATTTGTAAAGTGCTTTGAAGATTAGAAGACATTAAGTTGCACAAGTGCTAAGCACTATTACTCAATACTTAAGTACAACCAAGCTTTACAGGACAACTCATGTTTACCTCACTAGAAAGAGTCTTTGTTATTTCTTTGTGATTTCAGTACAGTTGTTGCAAGAGGTAAAGCAAGCAGAACTGACCACGACAGGGGGAAATTCCTTTCTCGTCTCACTATCAGAGACTAAAGTGAGATAAAACTGTTGTGGTGTTGCAGAAAAATTAGTTGAAAAATAATTATTATGAAATGCACTGGTAGAAATCCACATAAAATTCAGGGCTCCTTAATGTGCCAGTACTGTCATTTTTACTACATCCTATCTTGCCCAAGTAGATCCACAGACTATTCTCCAGGAAGTAGAACTCCAAATCCCAGACCTATAGATGGACCAAATTTATCAGCTAAAAAAGCTGCCCAGTGACAGTAGTGATGGGTAAAATCTGTACATTGGTCAGTTGTACTTCATACATATTTTAGCTTATTTAAGTCAAAATTTTGGAAGAAATATGAACACAGACTGCTGTCTTTATTAATCAGATTGGGAACACCTTGTTCTGATACAATTGCTTTGTTTGGTTTCATTTTGATATAAACCTTCCTCTTTCTTGTTTTGTAATGTCAGTTTTCAGCAGCAGGAAGTCACTGGGGTTTTTGTGGTAGCAAAGGGACAAAGTATTTGCTAATAAAATAACAATGCAAAACAGGACAATATGACATCATTTTGCACTTAAGTATGCTGGAGGTAGAGGAACACGTGTTTCAGGATTGCTGACAGACACAAACTGTAGAGGTTAAGGTGGCATATTGTTGGACCCTGAGCTGCATCCCAGCATCCTGAAGTCATGAAGACCTTATTTGGCATGCAGAGAAGAAGGGTTGGGTTTATTTACCTTACAAGGACTAATTATTATTCAATGGAAGTGTCTTTTCAGGACAAAGCACTTAGTACTTGCATTTCTTGCCTCTGCAAAAGTGCTGCAGACATTTCACAAGGACAGACTTTTCAAGTATATGCATTTCCTCTCTGTGGCTAAAAATAAAGGTTACTTTTCTATAGTGTTTTGACATTTTGATCTCAATTGAAGCATGTAATAAAAATTCAGTTCACTGACTGTCTCCAGGATGACCTGAAATTCAGCTTTAGAGATAAGTAAAGGTAAAAGAGGGAAAACAGAAAGTGAATAGTGTACTTGCACAACAGAGATTCTTGTCTGTTCCTGGGTCAAGGAAGCTACAGGTCCCTAATGCTTCTACTTTTCTTCAGAAATCATAGACTTTGCTTCCTCTATTAAGTTAATAACAATCATTGTGTCACAGAAGATAAATTACTTGTCCAAAAACACAAATTAAGTCCATGAATAAGCCAGAGTTCACCATAGCTTGCTAGACACTGACCCTGTCCCAGACCGTTTTAGTTATTCAATTTAGAAACAGCTTAAAACAGACCAGAACACTGTGGTGCACATTGTTATTTGTGTGTGGTGGCAAATTTGACTCAGTGCACTCTGTTAAGAGTCTTACCAGGCATTTGACCAGCTGTGCCAGAAGATGTGGGAAACTGGAGGTAGCACTCTTCATTCACATTTGGTTCTTTACGCTCAAAAGCATTCTTGCAGAGATTCAGGGCTTCTCTGTTCTCAACACGTTTTAGAGCTTTTCCAAGCCTTTATCTGAGACTCCACTCACCTCCACAGTTTCTCTCCCACCAGTGTCACAGCAAAAGCAAAAAAGCAACTCAGCTGTAACATTGTTTTCCTTTGTCTTTTCAGGAACCTTTTTCTTTGATTTTCTTACTGCCTTCTCTTTTGTTTAAAGAATCTTAAATCATACAATGGCAGCTACTCGTTATTCATTTTAGATTCATTATGGGTTACTTATGGTGTTGCTCATACCAACAATAAACTACTTGACTTGCATCAGTATTCTTAATGCTTATTTCGACAGAAGTGAAATTGTGTTTCTGAAAGGGCAGACATTTACCAGGTGCATTACAAATCTAGTTAGAATTTGAAAAAAGTTGGCTCTTCTGATGCCTGAGTTACTGAGCTTGAAAGATACAATGACTGCTATTAATTTCTCATACTGTGCAGATTGTCACACAGAGTTTGGAAATGGGTGAATGTGATTCAGTTCTCATGTGATTTTGGTGTATTGAACAAGAAACACTTAAACACGGTAAAAACAGAACCATCAACAAATGTTTTTCAAATGTTGCTAAAGCCACTCTCTATTGTACCAGACAGAAAGAAATACAATAAGCGAGCATCCCATCAGTCCCTCCATGGAATGGATCACACACCATTAATAGGCAGTGCCTTTGTGTCATGCTGGCAGTGGCCACATAGGCAGTATTGAAAGATGGCATGTCCACAGTCGCCTCATATTGACAGCAGACCAAGATCCATCACAACAAGACCATGTGCATCATTCTTATCTTTTCCTTTCTTCAGCTGGAAGATGAGCTTAGAATAGGATTTTAAATGTTGTCTTTTGCTGAACTAGCTACCTGAGCTACTGTGAATATGTGAGCTCTCTGGTACCTTAAGCTCCGAGCAGAAACTGTTTTTCTTGGGCTGTAGAGTCCTCTGACTTTTCTCCACAGTGCCTGAGGCTCCTATTCTTCCCATGCATACCCAATCCTGTAACTCTCATGACCAAATAGCCCAAAGTACACATCTTGACCCAAAGCACAGAGCTCTGTTTTCTTGTCCATCAGCCCATTTCATGGGGGGAAGAGGAGGTGGCAAGGATATTAGTCTAATTTAATTCTTCTGATCACCAAGAAGCAGAAAACACATGTAATGTGTTCCAGTAAGACCTTCTTGTCAGAACTAGGAAAATTCTCAGTTTAGCTGCATACATGTAACAGTGAGAATTTCTATCCTAAGTAGAGAAAAATAATCTGTCTTGGCAAGAAAAGCTGTTAACATCAAAGAGTCTGAATTTGAGTTCTCAGTGTTTCTAAACTTATTCCCATGGTATTCCTCTTGCATACTCAATCCAGTGAAATGCTGAAAATGTTTCTTCTATTCTTTTGTATTTAAAAATAGATTGATGGAAAGGAATTCTTTTGGAAGCACTTCTTAGAGATGGCTCATAGATCTGTTATATTCCAGGACCTTTGCCTTTGCCCATTTTTACGCTACAGTAACAAAGTGAAGTGCCTTATGCCTCTGCAAACTGATTTTCTCTCCCTTCTCTTTTAGTTTAATTTAGTTTTATGAAAAGATATTTGGAAAGAAATCCAAAAACCAAAAAATGAAGAGAACATTACTAAAAATAAATCCAAGCAAAGAACATGTGTTGAAGAGTTGCAGAGTCCTCTCAGTCCAGAAGAACAGACCTAGTAAAAAATGTGCCTTTTTCTTAACCCCATAACAATTAACTCAATAATAAGTAGGAGCTTCTTAAGATCTGGGAAGAATTCCTATTGTAGTTATGGGTCTCCACATAGGGTGATGGGATGAGTAAATCTCTATCCATGTTTATCATAGTCTCACCAAAAATTTCTACCTCAACCACTTCATTCCAGTATCTATCTTTCTGCACCCTCCTATGAGCAAGAGGAAACTCAGATTCAGAAAGCAAGTGGAAGTGGAAATGAGTGCTGAAGAACAATGATGTGGCATTCTGGAGATCACACCTCAAAGATCTTTCTCAAAGGCCACCTCTAACTTCAGATGATAATTTGTTCATAAAAGAGGGTCTCAGCCAGTGCTGTGATAGATATCTGATCAAAAGATCAGCAAGTCTTCACAACTTGGCTTTGTGGGGCTGTATATCATGTACTACCCACAATCTACTCTCCTAAATCCCTGTGCCCCCTCCCCAGGCCACAGAATGGCAGGTGTGCAGGTGCTGTGAAAGCACCCCTATGCTATGCTCTGGATAGAAATTAAGTCAATTATTAGGTCCAGGAATCTTACTCTCTTTCCATGTCTAAAACTTTTTAATAACTTTCCTTTTCCTTCTCCAGAAAGGAGAAAAATCTTGGGCAAAATCCTGACAAGGCTGCTGAACTGCTAGTTCAGTCCATTGCAGTTGCAGGCACAAAAGAACACTACCTCACTTGGAAATTTCTCATCCTTGTTCCAGGCATTAGCTTCCTCAGCTTTACTTCTCAAGAAGACCCATGCAGAGCAGGGGGATTCACAGCACTCACAGGGGCAGTAAGTACTGAGCTGCTATCCTGGTTGTATATTATGGAACTATTTCCATTTTGAAGGAAGTTGCCTGTAATTTCCAGTTGGCTCTTTAACTGAGGTTTTCACTTAATCGTTGACAAAGATTTTTTCACTTTTAATAACAAACTGTCTTTCTGAATTTCACTTGTCATCTTGAAAATATACCTTCTTTAGTTCACTAAAGCTGTAGGTTCACTTTTCTCATGCCTCTGAAGTATCCCAAAATACACAACAGAACTTTAGCAGACTTTGAAATGGTTAGCTGTTTTAGACTTACCCATAGAGCTTACTTTCCAAGAACATTCAGATTTCTCCTTTGGAAGCATACTGTTGTTGCCAGCAGGGAGAAATGAACACGTTCCTCCATTGATCTTACTTGGAGCATTTAGGCCTCAAGAGAATGACCAGTGGCAGGAAAAGCACCTGGCATAAGGAGTAAAAAGATGTGGTTGAAATGCAGTACTCCCAAAATCTTTAAATAGAAAAGCTGTGTAAAATGTTCTTGAGCACAAGTTGACTTTAGGTTGGCATCTCTGTATTTTGACAGGAATTGCAACGAAGACCTGAAGGGAAATGTCTGGTAAGGGCCAGAATGCTGAATGTTATTGCATTCAGAGGGACAGGGAGCAGGGAACTTCTTTACCGTCTCTGGATATGCTTACACAGTAAGTTGTTTGGCTTCTACCAGTTTAACCACTACCAATCACACTTGTCACATAGCTGTGCACTAGTTCTGCATCCACAGTAAAGATTTTAGAGCTTGCTAACCACATATCTGCATTTTGACAACATATACAATTCCCACTAAATCAGACAAATGGATGCTGCTGAGCCATCTGTTTGAAAGTATGTTTAGTTATATAACCTAAGTTACAAGTACTTCCTCACAGATGAAGATATCTCAGTTTAGATGGCTACAGAGAGGGGACTGTGCATCTGAAATATCCCCACAAGACCAGAAAATACAATGTAGGAACTGTACAAAACCTGTGCTTTTCTGCAGAAGTATGGAAGCCTGGCAGGATTCCTTGGGTCATCACAAATGGCACTGAAATCTAGACTTAGACCACTGAACTGAACCTTACTGTCTTCATTTCAGTGAATATGGACATATTCCTTAAGTCAATACAATACCTATTTAGACTGGAGTTCAGAAAGCAGATCAGATGGCAAAATATAGGGATGTTAGGATTTATGAGTCTTAACTTTAAAAAAAAAAGTGTTATTTTTGGTTGATTCAGAGTAAGAATCACAAGACCACACTCTGTTCCCAAATTTGCACTTGCTACTAATGTGAAGTGTCCCTTGAGATTCTTGTACTGATTTGATAAATACTTACAATCAGATCAACTAGAAATGTGGCTGGCTTTCCTTGGTACTACCTAGATATGAACTTAAAATATTTTTTGAAATATATAATTTGTTGGAGTTTAATAGTATTTTGCAGCATTAGTAGTTCTTGCCTTACTTGTATTACTCCACAGTTTGGTTTATATTATATGTAGATTGTATTTTAATAAGAGAAACAAACATTTATCAGAAAATTTCAGTGCTCTTCTCCAAGAGTCATGATATTTTCCCTAGTTTCTGTTTTTGTTACAAATGAAATGTTTTTGCTTTGTACGTGTCTCATTTGTTCATTTAACTGTATTTTTCTGTTCTACACACACTCTCAACCCATACTCATCATCTAAGCATCTGAATCACTCCTCAAGCATATGAGTAGTATGAGAGGTGCAGATCAGGCATGATTCTGCCTTGTCTCTTTAGCTCAGCTCTCATATTTCAACCTCTTATCTGAGTCTGGAGACCAGTTTAGTGAACACCTAAGCCCAAGAGGCCCACTACCCCAGGATGCAGGAGCTCAATTCTACATTATGGCAGAAAGCTAGGTTGTGTCACACCTTTTACACATATCCTCAAGACTCTGAAACCTTTCCATGAGTATTGATGGCCTTATTCAGGAGTCTTGTGAGACGGATGACGGAGGAAGGTGTGATGGAGAAAGATCATATAAACAAACCCTTTTAGAACTCATGCTGGTGTGCATTCAGGACATACAGCTGTTAAGATCAAAGGATCACTCAAGGTTGATGCAAACTTTACATTCTGTTCTGCATAGGCCTAACTCAAAAAAGACTGGCTGGCTGGTCCCAGTTCAGGCAGCAGGTATTTCTGAAGTGACTGTACACTGGGAAAAGGAAACCTATTTCTGTGTTATACCTCAAGCCCCACAAGTTTATTATTATTACTTTTACTACTGAGAATTTTCAGAGCTCTAAAGGAAAAAAATATATATTTTAGAAATGGTTATCTGTTTGTCTACTCTGAGGAGGAGAGGTGGCAAGTTTTGAAAGACTTTGCCTCAATGAGAGAAGAACTGTTGGTCTGAAACACAAACCACTTGTTGGTCAGTGGCAGGCTTGTTCTTCATGTAACATCCTCCACTCTTAGTGACTATTATCATTATAGGAGATCCCTGATCTCCAGAGAGCAGACTGTACATTCCTAGTCCAAGACTGCCACTAGGACATTGAAAGATAAGAAGAGACAGGGACAAGATTCTCACCTACAGTGAGGTCCTTCTAATCAACACAAGATTGATAGCCTAGATGATGTCTTCATAAAGGAAGCTACATCCAGCAGGCAGATTCTTGCTGCCAGAAAGGTTGGTCAGTACATGCCAGTGTTCTGCTGCTTCACTGATTGCCCTTGTTTCCTCAAAGGAGATGTAAGTGCACAGGCTCACAGCTGGTTTCACATTTCCTTTCAGAGATAACAAGGCTCCATGAAGAAGGAGACATCAAAAATCATAAGATCATCAGCAAAGAGGATGAGCACTGCCAGTCCTGTGACAACCACAGTATCTTCTCTGAGAACTAAGGTGCAGTATCTGATACCTCCATTTACCTGCGGCTTCCTCTTACACAAGCAGCCCCTTCTTAGCCTTAAATGACCATCAAGCCAAGAACTATAAATTTATATTACAGAACTGGGCACATTCCTTTCTACTTAAATGCATACATGTGATTGTCACGCTCACTTCTACAATAAGGAGCAATTCTTTACCATCTGGAGTAAGATAAACAATTAGCTTAAATATCTTTGAATATTTGATATTTTGTATGAAGTCTGGCAGAGAACATTTGAAATATAAACATTTACATTACCTATATCAGTTATTGCTTTCTCTCTTTTATGCAAGAAAGCTTTATTTGTAAATAGTTTAATTTTCCTTTATCTCAGCTCTTTCAAAGCTATAACATCTATAGCATTAGAAGACTGTATCCCTAGGATTTCAAATTTAAGTATAATTAAGACAATATAACTCTTGAGTTTTCCTCCAGCTCACACAAATTCTCAAACCAAATGCTTAAAGAGCTACTCCTTTTAACAACACTGAAGCTTTTCAGTTTATTAGCTTTCTTATTCCAGGAATCTCAGAGAAGCTATTTTAGCAAATTAAATCCCATAAGCACACATAAAAAACACAATTTATTTGCCATCATGGTTAAAGTTTTAAATGATGATTGGATCTCTCTGTTTACTTCCATTGTCAATATTAAGAGAATACTAGCAGAATCTTTCCTTAGCAGTTTCCTTGCCAATATTTTGCTATTGTACAAAAAAATAGAACCTCATAGGTCCCTGTTTGATTTCTCAATTAAAAAAAAATAAAAAAGAAGAAAAAAGAAAAATAAGAAAAATAAGAAAAATAAGAAAAATAACACATCTCTGATGGATTAATCTCTGTAACTTGGTACCTAAAACTCCCTGTCTGACCAGGTATATTTACGTACCTAACAGTCCTTGCTCCCACATGGATAGCAGGGAGAGAGAGTCAGGCAGCTACACAAGGCAGTTTGTCACACTCTTAAAAAGGTGGGATGATCTGCCTTCTCATTGGTTCCTCATACTCTGCTAAAAAGCCAATTCAACAACTTAAATTGGAGCACACGTTTAGTGTGCTTCAATAATGTGCTCAGATGACTCTGGTCAAGTAAGAGGCATACAGCCCAAACAAAGCTATGTGATTTGAATAAAGAAGAAAATGAAGTGCAAGGTAACTGTTTTATAATTTTTCCTGCAAAGAGCAGATGCAGGGTCAGATTTCACTATCACCACTCACATTTAGTAGTGCTTCCTAGTTAAGTAAGTTGTTACTGTCTACTAATCCAAATATGTCTAAAGAAATTTAGCAAAATCAGGCTAAGAGTAAACATAAATTATTGACATATTCTGTATTTGGATGATTAAAGGGAGATACTAACTTATTCAAATACCAAATTTAGACCCTTCATCAGTGAGAGTAGGCTACATAATACATCTGATGATCTGGATACAAGTCCCAAGTCTCCCCTGCTGTGTATAATGCTATATATCTGCCCAATTACAAGCCTGAAGAAGTGCTTCAGCTAGTTCAGATAATTAAATTTTAAATCTAATGTTCATATGAATTTTTAACATGCCATGAAAACCCAGTTTTCATAAATCATTTACAGTAACACATGAAGGCATTCTTGGCCATCTCCACTGACCAATTTGTCCCTCAGATCAACAAAAATCCTTTCAGAACTTTGATAACCTAATATATGCCTTTTTAAAATATGTCTCTTTATAGATCCTGAAGAGCTGGCTCTGCTCTATAAGAAACATTTACATAGGCTTACCAGCAAAGGAAGGGGAAGTGGTACATATATACTTATTAGAAAGAGCCATCTCAAAAAAGAAAATATAACATCCATAAAGGCTAGACAGAGGAAGTCGTTTTTCTTGGCTATAAGAAGGATACTTCTGCCTGACCTAAAGAAGTGACTTTGCATTATAGCTGATGTGGCAAGTTTGATCTATTCATTTGTTGGAATATTCATTTGTATCACTTTTGGAAGAAGGGGCAGGCAACTTGGAAGGACTTCAAGGATGTTGTGATATTATGAAGGGAAAAAAATAGAAGGGCCAAAGCTCAGCTAGAACTTTGTCTGCTGCCATAAAAGACAACAAAAAATGTTTCTATCAATCAGAAACACAAGGAGGGCTAAGGAGACTCTCCAGCCTTTACTGGATGCAGAGGGAAACCTAGTGCAAAGGATGAGTAAATGGCTGATGTACATAATATCCTCTTTGCTTCAGTAGAACCAGGTGCCCTTGGGGCACCCAGCCCCCAGAGCTAGAAACAGGGAGAAGAAGCACAATGAAGTCCCAATAATCCATAATCCAAAGGGATTGTGGGTCACCAACCTGTTACACCACTTAGACCCACACAAGCTCATGGGTACAGATAGGATCCACCCAAAGGTACTGAGAGAGCTGGTGGAAGTGCTCATCGAGCCACTTTCCATAATTAACCAGCAGTCCTGGCTAACTGAAAGGCCCAATTTTCTGGAATTTAGCAAATGGGACATCCATCTACAAGATGGTTCAGAAGGAGGAGCCAGGGAACTACAGGCCCATCAGCCTGACCTTGGTACCAGGGAAGGCTATGAAACAGATCATCTTGATTGCCATCATATTGCACATACAGCACAAGCAGGGCCCAGACAGCACGGGATTAGGAAAGGCAGGTCCTGCTTGGCAAACCTGATCTCCTTCTATGAGAGTGTGACCTGCCTAGTAGATGAGGGAAGGGCTGTGGATGTTTGCCTATCTGGACTTCAGCAAATCCTTTGATACTGTCTTCCACAGAATTCTCCTGGAGAAACTGGCTGCTCATGGCTTGGACAGATGTACACTTCACTGTGTGGAAAAACTGTCTGGATGGGAGGGCCCAGAGAGTGGTGGTGAATAGAGTTACATACAGCTGGTGGCCAGTCCCTAGTCGGGCTCCCCAGGGCTCAGGGCCAGTCCTGTTACATCTTTATTGATGATCTGGACAAGGGAATCAAGTGCACCCTCAGTCAGTTCACAGATGACACTAAGCTGTGCAGGAGTGTTGGTCTGCTGGAGGGCAGGAAGGCTCTGCAGAGGGATCTGGACAGGCTGGATTGACAGGCCATGTCCAGTGGTATGAGGTTCAAAAAAGCCAAGTGCCAGGTCCTGCACTTTGGTCACAACAACCCCATGCAAAACTACATGTTTGGAGAAGAGTGGCTGAAAGCTGCCCAGCAGAAAAGGACCATGACAGCAGCTGAACATGAGCCAGAGTGTGCCCAGGTGGCCAAGAAGGCCAATGGCACCCTGGCCTGTATCAGCAACAGTGTGGCCAGCAGGACCAGGGCAGTGATTGTCCCCCTGTGCTCGGCACTGGTGAGGCCACATCTTGAGTGCTGTGTCCAGTTCTGTGCCCCTCACTGCAAGAAGGACATTGAGGGGCTGGAGCGAGTCCACAGAAGGGCAACAGAGCTGGTGAAGGGTCTGGAGCACAAGTCTTACGGTGAGTGGCTGAGGAAGCTGTGGGTGTTCAGCCTGGAGAAAAGGAGGTTCAAGGGGAAACTTATCGCTCTCTACACTCTAGAGGAGGTTGTAGCAAGGTCAGGGTTGGTCTCTTGTCCCAGGTAACAAGGGAAAAGACAAGGCCTCAAGTTGCTCCAGCAGAGGTTAAGGTTGAATATTAGGAAAAATTTCCTCGCTGAAAGGGTGGTCAAGCATTCAAACAGGCTGCCCAGGGAACTGATAGAATCACCATCCCTGAAAATGTCCAAAAGATGTGTGGATGTGACACCTGAGGATATGGTTTAATCATAAACATAGTGGTGTTGGGTTAATGGTTGGACCCAGTCATGGAGGTCTTTTCCAACCTTAGTGATTTTGTGGTTCTATAAAAGGAAAGAAGAACAGAAACATGTTGAAATACCACATTCTTTGGTCATTAGTGTTAAAGGAGTTTAGTCAGAAAGATGACCCCTTACAAAGCAATCTACAGGTACATTGAGTAATTTCGCTGTAGACAGCTACATTCACTAAGCATGAAGCATCAGTGACAGAAAGAAAGAAACAAAAGAATGTGTTTTCTCATCTTCTAGTGAGTTTTCAGCAAAATTTTTGAACAGAGAAGCAACCTGTTGTAGCTGCAAATAAAAATCCCTATTTTTAAGATCTGAGACAACAGTTCTCTTAATAGCTTCCCCTCCCTTTGGTAGGTTTGTGGGGACAACCTCTTGTTCTACAGCCTCAGGCTGCTTTTTTCAACCTCGCTTTCTATCACAAATGTGTGAGGTTTCATTTTCAGAAATGGCCATTACTCTTGGGATTCAAGCCTTTAGTTTTAGCCTTGTCTGCCTGTTGGCTGTGTTTAAGTCCCTAATGGCTCTGACATCAGTATCTAAACTTTTTGTTCACCATCTTGAGCAGAACTGCAATATAGAGGGCTTAATTTACTTATCAAGGAGACCAAACTCATAGGTAGCCCACATTCAGTATTTGAACTAACTCACTTAAATTCTAGTCTAGGAAACTTTGCACTGAACCTCAGGGAGACTCTAGATTTCAGCACAAGTTCTCTGTGACAGACAAGAGCATTGAAAGACAACTTTATTGAATCCCTGAATATAAGGCTAAATTTTTGAGATAATAGCATTAGGCTTTTCCAGAAAATTCTCTGTAGATGAAGAGCCAAACACTTCAGATTTGGAAATCTAACTCCTAGGAAAAGATAGAATTTTTTTTCCTAAAACCATAAACCCCATTATTCACATTTTCCAGAAGCCAGCTGAGGACAAGAGCCATGTGCTATTTTCCATTAATGCCATCCTTATGTGGTTAAATTTCACCATATGGATGAGCTTTGGCAGATACCAAACTGTTAGTGCCATGAGAGGGACAAATGTCTAAAAAAGCAGAGCTTTCAATGATGAGGACTGTATCTGTCTCAAGGAAGAAACCCATCTGCATTCCTAGCCAAAGTCCCTTTATAAGGGACATTGCCTTCTGTCTTCACATTTCTCTGCCAGAGTATTGGTCAAATTTCCTATCTTGCCTCCTACTTAAGCTTCTTCTTAAAGCTCACATTAGCATCTTAGTGAAAAATTAATCATTTTATAATTGATATCCAGCAATTAGAGTTCTACACTTCAGTTTCATTGTATTATTTATGTAAAGTTATCTGAAAGAGTTAACAAGGCTTAAATATTTTAAATAAAATCAGAGCCATTAATTATCTGCCTTTTTTATAATAGAAATTATGCATCCAATTTCAGTGGAAAATTATCTGGAAGTGTATCTGAGTCACTCTCCATGATGTTATCAAAGTTCATAACAGCCTTACTGGGATAGTCCAGGGAATAAGAAATATTAATTATATTGTCTGGCTCTGACTGGCTTCATAGTACTTTACAAAAATAAAAAGCTATTGTATGTAGCCTACTTAAATCTAATACAAGAGAGCCTCGTGAACAGAAATTTAGAAAAATCCTAATGTGGGCTTTGTCATTTGAAAGATCTTGGAGACTAATTCAAACAAGAACAAGCTTTTAAGAATGCCTGTTTGATTGTTTTTTTCAAGCTCTTCTGATTGATTTGGCATGCAGGGGAGTAATAGAATTGTAACAACTGTGATGAAGCTTTCTTAAATGGAAACTGACATTTCTGACAAATGTTTGTTTGGGTTTTTTTTTCTTTTTAATGTCCAATCGATTTGAACATAAATATGTAATTCACTGCAGAAGACATGAAAGTCTGAGACTAGTCTGGAACTGATGGGCTATTGGGATTTATTTTTTCTTAAACAAAAGAAGAAATCATATCTTACACATCATCTGCTATTCAATCCAAAATTTTCTTTGCCCAGTCTCAACTAAAGCGGGCAAAATTCATAATATGCCTAATTTTCCTTGATAGCCTACCTGCTGCACACACAGCATTTTCCACAGGAGAGTTTTTTCTTTTCCACAGTGAGGAAGTTTTTAATTGCAATATGCTATGGTTTGCATGTCAACAATGAGTGGGACAGCCTTTTTTTGTTGCCCAAAAACTTCTCAGTAAGAATTGTGACAATTACTAGTTTGTGACGCAGCTGTTTCTGAATCTGAGGAAGGGGTCTCAACAGGTTATACTCAAAAAATCCTCTGGAATGGAGACAGAGTAAAGAGGTAAAGAAGGTTATAGAAACAGGAGATAATGAGGAAGCTGTAGCTAACTCATGGAAAAAATGAACTTTACGGGGAAATATGTCTCAGTTTCTAAACCATACCTCAGTTATGAGCTATATGTTTTTGTTTCTGGGAGATAAGGATCTGCTGGCATCCTGCTAGTGATGGAGACTACAGAGTCACTTCTAAACACACAATAAAGGACCAAATTTATACATATAATATTCAATTATTACATGAAAATAGGAAATGTTTTTTTCATAGGAAAAAAAGAAAGATGTCAGCAGTCTGTGTCATCAAGTGGTCTGTATCATAAAGTTCTTGATAATATTTCAAATATTTTTTTACAATATTTTATCCAATCCTCTGTGCAGTATTTTAATTTAAAAAAATCCTAGGGTTCTCCCTCATTGTCTGGGAATTACTAATGGGAATTACTGCTTCATATAGAAGTTTTTTATAACATACCCTAGGGATTTATTGAAAGTCCTGAAAAAGACTTTGGCAGTGCTCAAGCTAAGCAGGAAGGCAAATATGTAATAGCTACACACCACAGAGCTTCACTGCTCATCTGGTACTTTCTCCAGAATACATAAGCACATCAATGACAATTTTGTCTGAAGGCTAATGCCATTAAATATCAGTGGGTAAATGAAAAGGTCTCCCACGCCACCTCTACACAGAAGCCAACTTGACTTTCTCAGACTATACTGTGCTTAAAAAGACCAAACGCATTTATTGTAAAATATTTTAGTTACAAAAAAACTCTACCTTTCATCCTCATCCACAACCAATATAACCAGGAAACCCTTTCCCTCATCTGCTGTAGAATTCTTGTCTCCTTAAGAATCTTTTACTTTTTAGCTACATAGAGGGGTGCCAGGGTAGCTTCAGGAGTTCAGGACATAGGACAGATGTGCATGAGTAACACTCAAGCCCAGATATGTCACAGAGTCACTTGGAGATCATGGGTTTTTACTTCCCAGAGCACTGACTGGGGCCACAGTGCTGCCTCAAGCCTGTTCCAAGAATTAACACATCACTGTTAAGCTAAAAAGCGAAGTGCCCAAAAAGAAATTGTCATCTCCTTTCCCTCAAGGAAACTTTGTTCTTGTCCCTCTTTGAGCTTCAGGTTTGTCACTACTGAATGCTCTGTTGGGAGGTCTACAAGGGCCAGCCTTGAACTCCAGCTAATACTCCAAGCTGAAGCCTGGCTGAGCTCATTCAGACATCTGTGTCCCTGTGCTGCACCTCCCAGTATGCCTGACTTTGAGAAGATGTTTGACCAGCAAGAAGCCAGCTAGCATCCAGCTGGGCTCACTGTTCAGGCTCTGCTCCAGCTCAGAGCATCTGTCTACTCCAGATGAGCTGTCCCTCAAAGCAGAACAGCTGTACTCCCATGACTGTCATTTCAACTAAAGTGCCTGCACAGACACACTGCAAGCCAAACTAGCAGTGAATAACAGAGACAACTGTAACACAGCATTTCATCTCAGCTCCCTATTGTCACATGTTTATGACACATACATCCCTAAAAAGAACTGGCCTGAGGCTACATTATGGGATTTAAGTCCCATTTCTGGTTCTGTCTATACTCACTATACTGAAATAATAGAGTCTCATGACTTTTCTCAAATATGTGTATGTCTGTTTCCTCCCACAGATCTAAGAGCAACTTCCCAGTCAAAGTGAGGGAATACATAAATAGAAATTAAATACTGTATTGGGCTTCAGAACACCTTCACTGAAGAAGTGGGCAGGAGGCCGCAGATTCCTTCCTGATTCAGTTCCAAGATGTCACACTACACTCCTGATTAATGTACTGCAGTCCTACAGTATGGGCACAAGGCCACATGAAATGACCAGAGGAAAATATGATATTTCAACATCAAAACACATCAGGAAATATTTTGCTGATTTTTGTATTTGAAAGAATTAAGGAGCTGTAGAATTAAGCTTTGAAAGCCTAGATTTATGCTTTGCTCCTCTTCAACCACCCTGAAGTCATAACTACCAAC
Source organism: Ploceus nigricollis (assembly GCA_013399945.1). NCBI lineage: Eukaryota > Metazoa > Chordata > Aves > Passeriformes > Ploceidae > Ploceus > Ploceus nigricollis. The sequence continues at coordinate 130,339 of VXBC01007028.1, forward strand.
ACCAGAGAAATAACTATCAACTTTATAGGACTAAAAAGTTTCAGAGTAATGAACTTAGTTCTGTAACTGTTGAATGATAGTCACTGTTCAAGTGAAGCTGCTTATGTGCATGAAGATTTTCATATGGGCACATTTTGCAGAATCCAATTTTTTGAGGCATCCTAGTGAATAACCATCTCCTGATAAAATCCTTTTAAGCCGATGTGTGAATAGATGCTAACATGATTGGAAGACAATTCCTCCATGACTCATCTTCAGCCTTCTGCAAAACAGAAATGCTATTACAAGGAAGTAGTGAAAATAAGTAATTAGAGCTTGAGCTGCAGGTGATGTGCACTGAGAAACATTTGGATATCTTTCTAGAGGATGCATCATGATCACTGCTACCTTCCTGGGGAAAAAGGTGATTCTTGCAAAATAACTATAACTACAACGATCTTAGAGTTACTGTTTCTTACGTTATTGTGATTATCCCACATGAGTTTTGAAAATATTCAGTATTCAACTCAGTTATAGAAATTTCCCTTTAGATGGCAATCTATAAGAGATTTCAAGGGAAGAGAGGGTTTTTGAAGTCAGTAATTACAGACATAAAACACTTTTTGCCACACAGCCCTTCCTCAGCTGTGTTGCTTAATTTCAAGGCTCAATGCTGCTATTATCAACTAAATTGCATACTGTATCCATAATAAAACCAAATAGATTCTTCTGGAATGGAGATACTTAAGCACATTAAAATTATCTAGTGTCTTTGCTCTCATTATACCAACATGACTCCCTTAGGGGCCCAAGTAATGAGAAGAAATAAGATCTAATGTCTGATATTCCTGTGAGTTAATCCTGCTTATACAGCACCTGTATTCCTACCTATCCCACTGTAAACCTGAGAGAACTGCACTGAGAACTGTGCGCCAAATATATGTGTGTGTGTTTGTGTGATTGACAGGAATTTTACCTTTGTCATAATACCTAATACAATGTACAATTTACAAATACGTTTTGTGCTGTAGACAAGTAAGTGTTGCTGTTTCTGACCCGTTTCCCAGAGTTCCATGACAAAAAAAAAAAAAA
>VXBC01007028.1:131448-206264 GCA_013399945.1 Ploceus nigricollis
AAAAGAGCTATCCACTGCTCACCAGTTTTGATATACTGCAGTTGACAGCACATTGTCTTCAGTTCCTCTACTAAACTTACTCAGTTATTTTTGTTTACGTATATAAGGACCTTCAATAATTATCGTAACTCCTTGAAACCCTCATGGTTTCTCTATTTTTATTTTTTATACATTAAAATTCTGGTGATACCCCTAAATACAAAAATCAAGTAGAACCCACAGTAAAATACAATTTTTGCTTAAAGCTTAAAGAATTAGTTCATTTTCAATAGACTTCCAAGGAGACATCAGAGAAATTTAAAGAAAAAAATATTTCCAAATGCTGCAACCATTGGCAGAAAATTCTAAATATAAATCAAGGGATTGCTCATTGCTATTGTTGCTCCTTGGCTGTCATAAAACTAATGGTTCCATAATCAGGCTGGAATTTGGGGATCAGGAATTTCCCTACACCCTACACTTGTCAGGCTTACAAAACTTCTCTGTATCAGTTTACATTTGGATCAAAGTAACTCTCAGGTTGTACAAGTCTTACACTGGGGTCAGCAATATTTCTAAGTGTGTCTTGAATAGCAACACTGGAAATTGTATCAAATTTAAATAAGAACTGTAAAATTTTTTTTGCTTGGAAGCTTGGCATTATCTGGCAAAAGCAAACTGTATCTTCAGTGCACATGTCCAGTACTGCATGAGGCAAAATAAACAGCTTTCTGTGGAAGCCAAAGACAAGCTGATTTGTCTTTTAAATTTTCTACTAGCACTTTGAAAAGAATAAATTCTTTTACTTGGATACATGATGATTGATACAAGATTGAAGATCAGCAAGAGAGATGTTTTTAAATACATTAATATGATAAAAATTATTCATTACTTTTATTGCTACCTAAAACAATAGCCATCCTAATATACTAACAGGTCATTATATATTATCTACCATCCTCTTGTTTAATATGCAATTTTTGTGTTAGGCAGATATAAAAAATAAGCAATGACAATTAATATTATTTCATTCTAGCTGAGGAAGCCTTGATTCACTGTTTAAAGCATTGTACCTAGTGATACTTATTTTCTTCTGAAAGGCCAAAATCCAACTAGCTCTTTACTAATTTAAATATATTGGATAATACCTGAACAAAATTATGTCAAGTGGAAATTTAAATCCAGACAAGTCAAAGGAGTGAAATTTAGCAGATCATAATGAAATAATCCCTTCTACAAGGATTTGTAACTTTCTACTGGCAACTTCATCTTATCAAAAATTACCATTCCCATTGCAAAACTACTCTCATACGCCACGTACGCGACTCAGCTATTACTAATAAATTTCCTTCAGATATTCAAGTTTGTATAGATTTTCTAATTATTTTATATAGCTTTTCATTAGCATTTTACACATTTACAGGAAAAAACCAATTTCTTCTCTTTTTTGTAAATTATCCTTCAATATTAGAGTGCAGAAGAGAATTTTCCTCTTATAGCTCCTAGCACCCACAACTTCTTTTAGATTCTGGGCTTGTTCTTCCACATAATATCCATGGCAGTATTTTGGTGGGTGCTACATTCCTAGGGAAAATCTTACTTTTAAATATTTCATTTTCAGTAATTAATAAATTATATCCTGCCTCTATTGAAGTAAAATGTAAACTTCTTACAATTTTAAAGGCAACAGATTTTAGCCCAACATAGATGACATGGCAAGGAATTCCTCTCCAGTATAACTAGAAAACAGAAACATAATCTCCAATAATAACTAGAGAACACTTAACACTCGAAGTGAGTTTGGTCTCATTAATCTGCTTATAAATATGAATTTATCATTTTGAATATTAAACCAAAATAAATAATAGCAGTTCTGAATGTTCAAACTTTTTTTTTTTTTTTTTTGGTTCTACAGTAGTCTGTAAGACGTGAATGAGAAAAAAGAGAGGGAAGAAGCTAAAAATTACTATGGCTATAACACCCAAAAGGGAAGGGAAGGTCAAATAAATCTAACATTTAGATGCTTGAAAGTGACTTCAAAGGGAAGATGGAATTATGCCCTATTACGTTTATTTAACATTATGAAAATGTTCTAAAATGTACTAAAAAAATCTGGGAAAATTATCTTTGGTATTACAACTACAAACATGAACCATATGGCCCATAAGAACCGTAACGTTTGGAAAAATAATGAAGATACAACATGGAAAGGAAGGAGATGAAAAATGGAGTGGAGGAGGTTTAGTTAATATCAGTTTAAGAGCAGAACATCATGAGTATTTTGTTACAGTATTACAGGTCCTGGGCTTTCATTCAAATGTGAGAGTTGATGATAGCTGAGCAAGCCAAGAGACCGCACTGGCAACCTGGGATTGGACTGTTTCAGAAAGAGCACATTTTGTAGCACCACTTACCATGTGATTTCCTTTTCTCAACTTAAAAGCCCGCCATCTACATAAGGACAAGCTCAATTTCAAAACAAAATCCTTTGCAAGCTGCTCTGAAGTCCACCATCAACTGCTGCTTTAATATGAGTTTCATGTAAGCTTAGCCATTTCTGTCAGCTCTACTAAGTTTTCTCTCTTCAGGTAGAACAAGGACAATAGGTGCTTGTATGTTCAATATTGATTTGTCCCTAGGTTTCACAGTGGGGAGGCTCCACAGTTGAAGTTAAGGAAACTGGTTTTAGTTTGATAGGAAATGTAAAGGGTATTAGACTCTTCATTCATCCTAAAAACCTTGTGGGCTTCCAACTCCTGTATAAGTGGTCACACAACATGTACATTCATGATCAAAACAGCATCCAAGCAATGCTTCTGAGCAGGCCCTGTAACATCTGACACAGCAACACTCTGGTTGGGTGCCTGAGGTAAAATAATTCATCTGTCTGGGCCCAAAAACAGTTATGCACACACCACAAAGAAATGCTGGAGAGTACTCACATTGCATTTCCTGTAGGCTGTAGTCCACCTTCATAACTGGATCTCACACCACGCCCACCCCCTCACCTCCCAGTTCATACAGGAGGTAATTCTGGACAGTCCTATGGCCTGTTTCATTCAGCAGAGCAAAGAGCATCATTGCATAACCTCATTGCTATCTATCAAATTCCATCTCTTCTATCAAAGCTGTCAATTTAGCTGCTGTGGCAATCTTTGTCTGGAACTGGAAATTTCTAGGCTAAAAGCCTTATCTGGAATAAGGCATTTTAATAACAAGAACCATAAATTTATTCTTTTTCATGTAGGAATAGCCACCATGGTTATGCTACTTCAAAAATCAGAAGTTGAAAACTCACAAATCTATTACAAATATAAATTTAATGTTTTCTTATTTATTTTAATGTGTTTGAAACACAAGATGTACCCCAGAACAGAAGCTTAAAAAACTACATCGTAATTAATGTTGAAAATTGCCATATTATTTGTGAAAATTTCAATAATTTTTAGAATGGAAATGTAATTACTAGATTCAGACTTCAAAGCTTTGAAGTTAAAATAGGTATTTTAGACTACACATGAAAATTATGATATATAGATACAAGTGTACTTTCCCACTTTTAATGCAAGATATTACCTCACCATGAATTTGGCTTTCTTTACTTTAGCATTCTGTCAGAGAGTTTCCAATCCTTCTGGATGTGTGGACCATTATAAGTTTTCAACTGAAGCTCAAACACCTTTAAAAATATTTTATGGTACAGTGTTCAGAGACCACAGGTAATCTGATCACACCCCTCTGGACACCACAGGCTAAGCCATTTTATCTACATGTCTAACCAGCCCTATTACTTCTCTAACAGGCCCTGTTACATGTGTTTCACAAAATATCATACTTCATAAAGCACCCACTTCATTGCACAAGTTAATCACCCACACTGATAAAAATCTGATTCTACATCTGATTACAGGTTTGCTTGGTTTTTATTCCCAAATGCTGGGGTTTGTGGTGTAATTTTTTTAGACTGAAAGATAATACTACTACCTGATGATATTTTCCTGGAACTTTTGTACCATAATCAAGTCACCTCTCAGTTATCTTATAATCTTTAATTATGCCATTATAAGACATTTTCTTTAATGTTCAAATAACTGTTGCAGTTCTTCTCTGAGGCCTCACTATTCTTTTCTCTGCAAATACTGTAATTCCACTGTCAGTTTACAATCATTTTAGCAGTCAGGTAGATTTTGTTGACTTAATTTACTTGAACTTTCTCAGGTACTGCATGAGTCACTGACTGCAAAACTCTCTTATGTCAAAACTGTTCAATGTCAGAGTTCACTATGTGCTGACCATTGCAATCCATTTGCCTATTTATCCATTCTCCCAAATAATCAGCAGATTTTCAGTTCAGACCAATCCCTACAATTATGAATCCCATCTCCACCCAGAAAAGCTCAAACGATTGCACGAGTGATTCCTGTCTCAAATATTCATCTTCCATGAATTCTCCATAACTCTGACAACCTTGAGCTTGAATAGAGATTCAGTTCTGCAGCTAGACTGAAGAGAAATGCTTCTGTACTGCTATAGTTGGCATCACCATCAGAGATACAGCTTCTTGTGTCTCTTATGTTGCCCTGCTGCTATTTCCACGCTGAGGTGTCAGTATGGTTTTGTGTATAGACTTTAACAGCATCAGTAAATGTTTCGTGTCCTAAAATCCTTTGGTTGCCATGTCCCATATGGTGAAATTAATACCACATATTAATTGTGGACTTGTTTTGACTTTGTCCCTCTAACATTTCATTGGTCTCCCTTGTATTTTAAGATCGTGAAAAATAGTTTTGGCAGTCTGTCATTTGACATATGTACCAGCATAGTTAGCAGATGGCTTAACCTAGATGAGCCTGCTGCAGCATTATTTTTATGTTGATTACCTAACAGCACCCTAAGACTTTACTGCTCAGGATTTTGTTGTGCCAGCAACAGACAATGCAGCAGCAGTTTGTTTATTATCAGTAAGGTAGAGAGGTAAATCCTTTTAAAAGGCAATCTTCTGGCTACAGAGCATTAGATTTTACACTGATCTAGAATGTTGGCATTCCTTGCTTGGAGGGCATTACCTTCCAAAATTAACTTATTGTCTCCTGGCAACCAAAGTGCTCTTGTTAGAATGCCAAAAAGCATTCTGCAGTGACCCAGCAAAGGAGGTGATACTAATTTTCTTTATTTCCATCTTGAACTAAGGCCAGTGGAAATACTGCAACTACTTCAATTTTTTTTTTCTTGTAAAGGAAATTGCTGAAAGTGTTACACAATTTCTACTGTATTGTAACACAGAGGACCATCTTTTCCTCTGGCTCTGTGTCAAATGATATAATGTAATATGTCTAATTGCATATATTCCTAACTGTACTAATCTTGCCAACACCTGCTACAACACAGGAAGAGCCTTGCTGTTATCCCACTTCTTTCAAACTGCCATTCAGTGTATGTCCAAGTTTTCTCTATTCAGTACCCATAGATGTTGTCATCACCCTGCTGAACAGAATCTCCAATACATTGGTAACAAAGAACATTCAATGTCCAGGAGACCTAGAAGGCCAGATAAAACTGATGATGATGGCAGGCAGATGATCCCAGGAGACAAGGAGAAGGGCAGAAAGTGGAAATCATCCTCGTTGATTCTCTTGACAATATTTTGGAACGTGTCTCGATTTTTGGTTGGTCATTTTTAATAACTCTCTGTGTTGTGGTCTCTGAACCAGAAACAGCTGCAGTATTAAATAGGCAAATGCTGTTGAAGCCTTTCTGCTGCTCTGTAAAGTCTTAGAGAACAAATCTAACTGATGAATATGTCAGTAGTGTTTACTTATAATTTCATTTCATTGCCAAGAATAAGACTTGCGGCTTTTTAATAATCTCACAGTTCTGCACCTTGAGTATTTTTTCTGCTCTTAGAAAGAGGGGAATTGAACACTTTTTTCTGCAAAAACTTAAGCATTTGCATTTTTTAAGCAAAAACTTAAAACATGGGTACACTTACACACATGCACAAAATGCACAAAAATGTAAGAAGTTAGTCTGTGGACAAAAGCCTGAACTGAGCAAGCAGTTACCCAATTTTCTGAGATCAGCTTGTTGAGCTCATACCCTAAGGCTATGCCATAGATCACAAGGTGCTACTGATGAGAATAAAATTTTCAGTATCAATATTAAACTTCTCTCTGTTTATCTCTCATGTGTAAAAATAGCTGTAGCTTCCAGGGCTGACTTAATAGCTCTGTCAAAGGACCGTTCACACTTTCCAACAATCCTATTAATATAGAAGACATTAAGTTCTATTGCTAAGTAACTGGATGTACATCAGCTGAAAACATAACGCCTCAGTGCTAGAGAAGATAAACATCAAAATACGTATCGGAGTGTGATAGAACTAAGTACATGATTTAACCAGTATTTTTCATAGAGGAAAATCTACTAAAAGGCACAGAAGGATATTTGTATAATTTGTCACAAGTTCACTATCAAAATCCAATTTCTATTGCTGAACTTCCTTTTCCTTTTCAGTAAACAAATAAATGGACAAAACACATGCACATCCTGAGGACCTTTGAAAGAAAAATTCTTTTTAGGGGGTCTACATACTGACTATGAACTTTAGCATATCCAAAAATATTAGTTTGCAATGTAAGTAGGAAATTGTAGTCATGCTAACCTTGATGAATTTCTTGGGAATCCAATTTGGAGCACTAACAACAGCTTCAAGGATCATTTTGAAGGATCAGTTTGCACACAGAAAATTTGAAGCTTCAATATTATATTTCCATTAACAGAGTTTTCAAGAACAATCAAGGTACAGATTGTTACTTGGTTAGTATATCATATGAGGATCACCCAAGTTCCAAGTAAGACACTCCCTTCATGGTACACAAAGACATTATTCAAATCTGAGTGAGGCTGCACATCCACAGAACCAGGGTCAGAAACATGCACAGGCTTGTATTCTAGTTGTGGGGCTATGAGCAGGAGCAGGAGGAAGCAGTCAATGCTTAGGGTAGTGTGAAATGCCAAAATGGCCTTTCTCTATCCCTTCTGAGGGCTCACCAACCACACCATGGTGACCTAGAATAGTCCATAAAAGATTACTGAGAGAGCCACTGCTGAGTACAGTTTAAAACATGACTTACTTCTTGATGCATTGTTCACATGACTATGCTGCAAGAGATATTTTCTGCTGCGCTGTCACCTGAGGTTGCTTTCTTCCATCAGGATCCCCAGCCAGCATGCCAGGGAACATTGCCACCACGCAGTATGGGGGATGCAGTGGAATACCTGAGCAGACAGGCAGGACAGAATGTGTTCACACCACAGGGAGACACCTTGGAGCCCACCCAGGCCAGGAGCTCAGCAGCTGTGCCTGTGTTCCAGTGACACAACACAAGCTGCACTAAGACACAGCCTGAGGACCTGCAAAATACAGCACAGAAACAGAATGTGCTTTATTTCTGTAACAGTCTTCCCACTAAGGCAGCCACTAAGTTAGATGACCTCATAAATAACTGCTTGTCTTTCCTATGTGTCAGGCTCCCCAAATTCAATTCTGTATGCAAAACTGGCATTCAGGAACAGATCAATCCAAATCTTTGGAAAGCCACATGAAGCCTTTAAAAAGACAAGCTAATCTAATATTTTATTAGTAGTTCAAAGTGAATCTGGAGAGATGAACACTACAACCATCCCTTACCTGCAGTTGTCAAGGTAACAGCTGCTTTAGGATTAATGCTCAAAAGGTAGTTTGTCTTTCGTCACAAACACTACAAACATTACATGTATTCATCAGCTGGCTACTCACCAGCCTTTTCTTCACTGGTGCTCTTCCCAGGATACTTATTCTATTAGCTTTTCAAGAGCAATAGCCCCAAATCAGGAGGGATTTTCAAAATTGCATGTTTATACATTATTTATTTACTTTTCAGCAGGCATATGATTATTGCCAACTCACCTCTCAATTATCTCATCCACAGTGGTTCATTTGTCTTCCAAGGCAAATAATATTACCTCTCTAATTTAATACTGTGAAAATACATTGCTTATCTCTATCTTGAGAAACTTTAATTAACTACTCCTGTACTTCCAAAACATCTACCTCTTTCGTTTTTTTTCTTTCCTATATTGTACAGACCTAAAGGAGGGTGTTAGGTCTTCTCTTAAAGCACGACATATTTCCCCCAAGAAAGAATTTCTCTCACGAAGAAATTTTACTTGCTCTTAGCATTTTCCAAATGTCTTACAGGGCATAATCCTAAAGACTGAACAGAGATTTAGAGGAAATTGCCTTGTAAACAATGAAATAATTTCTGTATTAATATTAAAAGGACACCTCTGGTTCACAGATTTGGCGTGCATAATAGAAAATCATTCCTCAGACATATTGGCAGTTGGTATGAACTCTGCTAACAAAAAAAAAGCAACCTCTAGGAACTCCATTTGTTATAGACATCCAAAAGCTTAGTATTTTTCTTCTCTTTATTTCTCTCCTGTAAGGATCCTCTGTTAATCTTGAACAGCAATGTCATTTTGTGCCTTACAAATTGATAGCGCTATTGAATGATGAAATCCAGCAGCCTAGTGACCTTGCTTCTTGTTACACTGCCTCAAAACAACTCATTAGACTTGCTCTATATACAATATCATCCAATATCAGTCCCAAAGTAAGGGAACGCCATAATTTTTTTCCTAAGAATACAGACAGAAGATATAAATTACTTCTGTAAGCCAGAATAAAAGGTGCTAAAGGAGTATTTTTGACAAGAAAATTCCAATCATGGGAAATATCAGGTTAGGACATGTGGCATTTTTTTCCTCATCTAGGTGAGTTTCACAAAGTAATTGCTCCTTTCAACACCCAACCGAGAAAAGTAAATCAGGAGATTCTAGAATTAAGTCTTGCTGTCATTGCACTTGGACCATCCTGTATAAACTGAAATCCTGTATGTGGCAGTTACTGGCTCTCTGTTTCAGAGGAAAAAATTATATGACTAATGTCAGGGTTCCAGTTTAAAAACTTCCACTGAATGTTTGAAAATATCTCATGTAAACCCATTACATTATCACAGCAAAAGATGGACTTTTACTCATATACTTTATATACAAATCACTGCTCTCAAAGTTTTTTCTGTTTTCCCTCTCTTTATGCAAGAAAACAAAAGCTGAACCTGGAAGAATACTTTTTTTTTTTTAAATCTCATTGCTCAACGAGTTCTACTAGTTGAACAGAACTCATTTCACTTTCCTGCTACTCAGGCGTCACAACTGACATGACTTCATGTAAAAGAAGGTAACAGTTACAATGTTTCTAATATGCATAAAATTAATCTCTTTTATAATTTATCTTATTAATGTGATATCTGAAACATGAACTTGAAAGGATGATACTTATTTGTGAGAATACAAATGCCTTGTTTGTAAAACAATATTAAGTAAACCTTAGTGACATACTGACATTTTTGAAAATCATGAGAGATTCTTATGAATTATAGCTGAGGATATCACACCAATACTTCTAATGCTTATAGCTATTTGTAAATTATCTCCTCTTTTAATTTGATCTTAAAGAAGAAAAATTGAGGAAGCTAGATGAATTTCAGACTATGAGAGAAAAGGCAGAAAACATTTTAGGGTGTTTGGGAAGCCAACTTTCATAGCCTAGTTCACCCTTCTGTGGTAACTCTTCCATGTAGACTACCTTGGAGTACACTAACAAGAGGCTACCTCATGCAATGGCATTTTTAATGACTTATTCTCTGAGTTAACACTTTCAGTTATTTTCTCTCAGGGTTAATATTGCTCCAACAGGAACTCAGCCTGTGAATACAACATCCAAGCTAGCCTGATGTGCTATGTGCAAGCTTGTATTTCTGGGTACTGATTTTACCAAGAAACAAATCACTTGCTACCTGATAAATCATTATAAGAGGACTTTCCATTTTCAAGACAGCCTTCATTGTTAAACAGATATTCAGATCCTGCAGTTATGAGTTTTGCGTAAACCTCTAGCTAAATAATATTTCATTTCTTTTATGCTAGCTTATCATGAAGACAAAATTCTTCAATTCCTTTATTAGTAATAACATCCCTATGCTCCCAGCTGTTTTATCTGGAGCACTAGGGAGAAAAAAGGAGCCAATTCCTCCTCATCAAATTCACATGACTTCTGAATATGCCTCTGGGTGACACATTTAACAAGACAAGGACAAGATATATGGTATCATTCTTCACAGGACATTCCTCATTAAGTTGAATATATCAAGTACCCAGATGAGCTACATTGCACAAGACAGTGCCCTTTAAAACTGGAAAATAGGTTCCTAGCCATAAATTTAGCCTTCATTGTATTAGCTTGCTGTCTCTGAACAGGTCTAAATCTGGAAGTTTCTTCCTATCTGCTACTACTACTCTAACTTCAACAAGCTACAATTATCACAGAAAAGCAGTTATGATAACAGAAGGCACAGTCACAAATTATTGAGAGCAAAATAGGGAGTAGAGGGGATGAATTCAGAGCTGCAAAATGACATGTTGCCACATTACCTAAAAGCTGAGCTTTCTCATAAATCCCAGCCTCTCCATCGTGCCAGATATTTACGTTGTGTTCTTTAAGTAATTACATATTCTCCTTACAGAAAAAAAAGAAAAGTTAGGGGTTGGGTAAAAAAAAAAAGATTGCTTTAAAAAATAACCATGATATTAGCTACCAAAAAAGAGAGCTCAAAATGAGTTCTCCCAACAAGGCATGATTCCTGGGCAGGTGGTACTTCAAAGGAGACTTAAGAGAAGAGATGTGAGTAAAGAGTAAAACTTGGAAAGGAAGAAAGGAGGAAAACTCTTCTAAGGACCAAAGATAGCATACCAGGAGGTAAAAAACCCAAGATCATTTAAAAAAAGTAGATAAAAGAAGCCCACGAGCTATGAAGAAATTCAGTCCTATGTGATTACCCCGATTAGACTAGGGATGATGTGTCCATCACAGAGCATCTGAGTTCCAGGATCTTCCCAGCCTGGCAACGGGTTCTTCAGTTTAAGTCCCTGCACAATTGCAACCTCACTGTGTCCACTCTATGGGGACATTAAGTGAGTTAAATCAACAACATGAGAACTTACTTACCTACCTGGAAAAATGATAAAGAAGGCTGTTGGAAATTTTTAGATAATGTCAGCATGCTTTAACCTGAGCTAACAATGTGCTTGATGTAGCCCAGCTGGAGACTTTTAAACAATACTGAGCGCATTTTCATGTAGAGAAGAACTTACAGAAGGGATACAGCTACAGAATCAACAGCTTATGACAGTAAGAACACAAAATGACAGACGCATATACAACAGTATTTGATTAGCTGTTATTTATAGACAATCATTTTACCATTACTGCTTATTATTATCATTACCTTTGAATTAATTTATATTTGCTTCCTTTTTCTAATCTTTATGTACACTGTATTGTCCATCCTAAATTGAATTTCCCATCACAGTGCCTATTATTTTAGATATTTCCTACAACTAAAGAAGAAACAGAGAACATGGGATGAAACTCTAACAACCCTACATTGGTCTGCTCCTTTTGCAGAAAGAACAACATTTTGCCTTTGCCTGAATGACAGTTCCTAAACCACTAGATACAGCCTTAAAGAGCAGAGAGTGATTCCATATATCAAGAATTATATAAATCCCCTATATTTAGGGATTAAATAATGATGTAAATCCCCTAAAGGATTCTGTGCTTGGAGTTTGCAGGTCACTGGTGATGGAAAGGATAAATAAAAGTGACATTAGACACCCACACATTTCTACCAAGTTACTATCCAACATATTATCAGAAGATTCAGGTTCTAAACTAGCAATCTGATGTTATTAAAATCCTAGCCCACAAAAGCAAAGTGTATTTTATAAGCTTAATACTATCTTGCTACTGCCATTTTTAACTTCATAGTAATAGCAGCCTCTCATGTGATACATAATCATTAGCTGGCATTAATGGCCTTCGAAATGTCCTTGCTGATACTGCTAACAGTCTTGTAGGCTATTGTTCCCTAATAGCTTAGATTACCATAGAAGCCAAAGGCCCCAATTAAGATCAAGAGCCCTTTTGTTCTAGACACTGAGCAAACATATCCTGTTCTGAAGAATGTATAAGCTGAAAAATGAGAGATGTTCAATGAGGGTTGAAACAGGAAAGGTATAATGCAATGTTTACAAATCATTACTGGAATGTTAAAAGGTTGCAAAATATTACTATCTGCTCCTTTAGCTGCCATCATTCATTAAAGCAGAAACATTTGAAAACCAAACTTGTTTCTTGTCCTATGTAATACTGGTTCATTTGGTTTTCTTCAATTTGATTGAAAAATATAAACAGTTTAATCTCATTTTTCTTTGGCATAATGCTATTCTGTCTAAAGCATGACAGCAGAAAAATTATTTTCTTTAAGATATTTTCATCAAAAATAAAGAGTCTTCTGGGAAGATGTTTATATACATAAAAGTGCAATGAACCTGTACTGACTACTTTGTGACAATGGTGAAAGGTAACACATGTTTTGCTGAAAAAAACATTTGCTGAATCAGGATCTTAATTGTATTATGCTAATAAATTAACTAATTAATCCACAAATGCCAGCTAGTTCCATATACTTTTTTCTTTCCATTAGTGCAAACTTAAGGTGACCCCAGATTGTTCAAATCATGACACCAGACAGTTTTCTTGTGGGATGAGGTGACAAATCTGATCAATGAGCTACTTCGAGTTTGAATACTTTAGGTTTATTTGTAGGGCTATTTTTTACTTTGGTCAGCTCACCTGTATTATGTAAAATAAGTGTTATGAGAAATTATATTCTTCAACTGATTTATGAATCTGTACTATATACAATATACTGATAGCAGTACATAAACACTTCCTCAGTAATCACTCCTAATGGCTGCAAGACTAAGAATTTACTTCCATAATAGATTTCCAGTTTCTCTATTATCACTTTCACTTTTTTAGGTACTCAAAAGGTGAAATACAGCTTTTCATAATGTTTAGTGAATAAGCAATTCCTCTAAGGAGGCAGTGTAATTTTTAAACTATCTTTATTCACTGGAATAAGCCAGAAATTTCCATTTTTTCTTGATTACCAAAGCTGCAATTATTTTAAAATAATAAGATTTTTAAGATTTCATAATTGAAATAATTAACATGTGCATTTATGTACGTGTGTTGTAATAATAACTGCAAAAATTAATGTTTTATAATTAATAACATATTATTAATCAATAAAATAACAAAATGCGGCGGTCTTACTAGTATATTAATTTCCTCTGAGTGAAAAAAATGAGGCTCCTTTACATGGTATGGTGGTGGTCTGACTGGTGGTATTGAGCAGCTGCCCCAGCAGGGCTCTGGAGGACGCTCTGGCAGCTGGACTGTCATGTCCATTATGGTCACTGCTGACTCCAGCCTTGCACAGGCCAAGGCCACCCACTCCCAAAGCCATGGCACAGTGGTTCAGGTGCCAGATCACCAGCAGTCAGAGCAGGGCTGGTCGAGGGCAAAGGAATTATTATCCACCAGCCAAAGAACAACTACTGTTGGGCCATTAATATCTGAATGCAAGGTCACTGCATGGTCCTGAGTGATGAGCTGGCAGTAGTTCTTGTGCCACAGAATACTCATTTTTACATATCCATCTATTCCCAGAAATGGGTCACTTGATGCCAAGAAATCTTATTACACCTCTCAACTCAATCCATAGCACAAGCAGCTTTGTGCCAGTAAATTCGCTGCCAGAATCATCACAGTGTTCCTCACAGTGGAGCTGTGTTAAGCAGTTTACCATCAGGGTACACCCTCTGTGGGCTCTCAAACATCAGAGCCTTTGGCCAAATAATATGCCTAAATGTACCAAGATCATGAAGAAGACACATTTCCAATCCAGTGTTCCTGCAAGGGGGCTTCAGAGATGCTACTGCTCCCGTTATTTCAGTTACTTCAGTTTCAAGTACATACTGTACAGGAGTTCCTTGTCCAAGTGCTTCCAAAGCAATCTTCCCAGGACACAGGTGGGCATGCCCACAGCCCACCACCCAACGCAGGAGTGCTTCCTCAGCAGCCACAGCTCCCATGGTGAAGGTGGCATCCAACACCACACCCGTGCTTTTCCAGAGCACACGCTACCATCTTGCACTGCAGCTCTGAGCGCCATCTCAGGCTGCTGTTCTTCCACCATAGTGCAGGGGCATATCACTATGCCAATACATTCAAGGGACCCTTGACTCTTCCCTGCCATAAAGGCCAACTGGGCTCTCTTACCTAGGTCTCACACCCCCAAAAAATGTAGAAAATGGACAAAGGAGAAAAAAGCAAAGCAGCAGAAAGAGAACATGAGGAGAGCAGTCAATATGCTGGAAGTTATGGCTGCTTTTCAGAGGAATCATGAGAGGTTGGAGAAGGGGTCTGGCAGGACAGCATGGAGCTCAACAAAGAGAAATGGGAAGTTCCTCACCTGGAGAGGAGTATCTCACAGAGTTGTAAACAAGTGGGCCTTGGGTATGTCTCAGGGAGCTGAGAATAACCAAGCTGTGCCAGGCCTCTCTGAGCCACGAAAGGTTTCAGTGTAAGGCTGCAAGTCATCACAGCAAAGTACAGGGAACTGCTAAGTCAAGATTGGTTTGGATGTAACTTCACTAACCCTGCACAAACATATTTGGCACTGTGGCAACATAAGGACTAACCGAACAGCTGGTCACAAATGCAAGACATCGGTATAGGAAATGCTGAACTAAAATAAAGTAATTTAACATTTCTGATACAAGGCCATTAATAAAATACAGGAAAATATTGCAATAACAGTGCCATTAAGACCGCTGTGGCATGAGGACAGAGAAATGGTTTCATGGAATTGTCACTGCTGGAAAACAGCTGCAGGGTGAGGACACAGTGACCAACAATGACCACCTGTCTTTAGATTGAACTGACTCAACAGAAGCAACAAATAATCTCTCTGAGAGATTACAGAAGTATATACTGAGAAGTACAGAAGGTCACAGCACTTTGAATGTACAGAAAGACAAAGACTACCGAGGTAGGATCAGCAGAAAAGGATCAGTGTTGAAGATCCCAGCATCTAAGAATCGATGGTTACATTGATAAACAGCCACCTAGAGCCTCTCAACATATCAAGTGCCAGGACTGTGGGCCCAGAATGCCAAGGGAGGGGTATTGAGGACTTACTGGATTGGGACAATTCAGGAATTTGCTGCCATAACCATAACACGGTGCTGCTCATGGTTCAAAGACTAATGCTGCTAATGTCTACTATAGCTATCCACTGCCATTTTCATATTTATTCCATAAATAGTTATGCTTATTCAATGTCACTGCCAAAGTTATCTCACAGTTCTCTCATTTGTTCTCCCTTAAGTTAAGGGACATAAGCACATCTTCTACTGCCATGCTTGAGTTCTCATACTGACGCATTACAGTCTACATAAGCTGTTAAAAATCATCACCTATATAGCACACAGTCACAGTCTCTTTCCTTGCTGGATGCCACTGCTGCATGTTCCTGTTCTTTCCCAGTACCAAAGGAGCATGCAGTGGGTGAGAAAGTCTGAACTTTGGTGCATGTAAAATGATGTTTTTGGCTCTGCTGTGCAGACCATTGATAGGTGCTAGAAGATTTGGCCATTCTAGATAGAGCCAATTATGAGGCAGATCATCAGTACCACGCATATTTGGGCCCTGAAAGGCACATTAAGGACTAGGTACATTTGAAGGAACACCAGGTAAGTGCTCTCATAGAAAAACTAGAGATGTTCACATGACTAATACCTTTGGAGAGCTGGGAAACTGGGCCTTAAAAGCACTGAAAAGGCTATATCCCTACAGAACAGGGTAGTTGCACATCTCATTTACCAGAAATAAATTCTATTCCAATAAGTTTCCATCAAAGGAAATAGTAATGAATATTATTTTGCTAAAAAGAAGTTTTATTTTCATATTGTTACTATTTCATGAAGGCCAATCTTCCTTTGTTTTCATGGATCTCCTTGTTGAGCATTCCCATTTTAGTGTCAGTTAATTCCATTTATTACACTGCCAGTTATCTCAATCATCTGCATTTCCCCACACTCTGTGCAGTGTGTGCCAATGCTGATGAAAAGGAAGCGCATGTGTGGAGGAAGAAGCAAACGAATCATTAAATGTCTGGGACTGCTAATGAGACTAACAAAAAGCAGAGTTTATGTAGGCAGCTGAGTTTATGTAGGAGCACACTTCTCTAAAACCATTTGCTTTGGATACAACCTTTGCTAAGAGCAATTAGAAGTAATTGTCACCCAACAGCTCTTTTGTAATCCAGATACTGAAAGGCACAGAGTGCAGGTGAGTTATTTGCAAGTGCAGGGATCCCAGTCATGCAGAATGCTGCCACACTGGTTTAAATGGCTGTGGTGTTTTGACCCTGGCTGGATGCCAGGTGCCCACCAAAACTACTCCGTCTATTCCATCCTCAGCTGGACAGGGGAGAGAAAATACAATCAAAGGCTTGTGCCTTGACATAAGGACAGGGAGAGATCACTCATCAGTTACCACTATGGATCAGAAACCCTCCACTTGGGCAAATTACTTGAATTTATTACCCATCAAAATCAGAGATGCACAATGAAAGGTAAAACAAAAGCTGAGAAAAACCCCTTCACCTGACCTCCCACTCCTTCCTGGTCTTAACTTTACTCCCAGTTCTCTACCTCCTCCCTCTCAGCTGCACAGGGAGATGGGGAATGGATTATGGTCATTTCATCACAAGTTTCTGCCACTGCTTCCACCTCAGAGAGAGGAGTCCCCCCCTGCTCCAGTGTGGTGTCCTTCCTGGGGAGCGGGGCAGTCTTCCATGAACTTCTCCAGTGTGAGTCCTTCCCCTGGGCTTCAGTGTTCAGTTTTTCACAAACTGCTCCAGAGTGGGTCCTTTTTCACAGGGCACAATACTTCAGGAAGGTGTGGGGCTCCTCCACAGGCTGTGCGTGAATCTCTGGGCACCCCTGTGGCCCTCCATGAGCTGCAGGGGCACAGCTGCTTCACCACAGGCTGTGATAAATGAGGGGGATCACAGCTCTGGCACCTGGAGCAGATCCTTCTCCTCCTTCTTCACTGATCTTGGTATCTGCAGGACTTATCTCACATATTCTCACTCCTCTCTTCTCTGGCCACAATTACTTCTCTGCAATAATTTTTTTTCCCCTCTTAAATAAGTTATCCCAGGGGCATTACTACCATCACTGGTGGGCTCAGCCTTGGCCAGTGGTGAATCCATCCTGGAGCCCACTGGCATTGGCTCTATCACACATGGAGAAGCTTCCAGCAGCTTCTCACAAAAGCCACCCCTGTAGCCCTGCCCTGCCACCAAAACCTGGCCATGCAAACCCAATACAATGGCCCTTTTGGATCATCTCTGAAAAGAAATAGGACAAGCGGCAAAAATGTGTTTTAAGGTCTAAGCTGACTGACACAAGAGAGCTAAGACATGAAAAATAGGAAACTATTAATGAGATTCTAGCTTGTGGATCTATCATTCCTTGGGTCATTTCACTGGATTTTACATGAGCTTTAATGACCATTTTGTTATTTCACTTTTCATGTGAAATACAACTTTCTCTGAAAATGACTGGTACTTCTATTTGTACTGGAGTGACAGAAATTCTATATTCTGCACTGGAAAAGACTCTGCTCATTTCTGAGAAAGTCTTATTAAACTGATAGACAGTAACAGTTGCCAACAGCTCACACCTCCAAGCTCTCATTGCCTTAGTATTTCATGGAGTCTTGCTATTTCATAAATATGGAAGAGCTGCTTGTTTCTAGATTTGATTTAAGAATTTCACATGGGTCTCAGAAAGATGGAATGTTAATATAAAACAACCAGGAAATCTTCTTGGGAAAAATTGTCCCATACCTGCATAAGTGACTTGTGTCATTGCAAATAAATTCTGCTTCAGAAATTAAAGGAATTATTCACATTTTCATTCTGGTTAAATTTTAAAACATTTTAGGTTTATCTCACTTCACAATAGCAAAATTTTGCTAACACCACAAATAAACTTCCGTTAATTCTTTTTCTCTTTTTTTTTCTTTTTAGGTTTTTTTTCTTTTTTTAAACAGTCTCAGTGGACTACCAGTTACAGAAAGAGGGAATTGAGGATGAGATTTAATAACAAGCAGATTCTTTTCATCTTTTTCATTTGAATAACTCAAATGGCTACTAAATCCTCATTTAGAGATAATTTCTAAAGACACAACTGTAGAATAAAAAAGATGGGCAGTACTGTAGCATCCAGGCAATAATATGGACTCAAGAAGCACAAATTAAGTTCCATTTCTATTGCAGACTTTATTGTGACTGCGTGCATGTCATTTGCATTTCTCAGTACCTAATGTATAACAAACACCACAAACACTGGGATGAAGAAAATATATTACTCATGGTAAGAAACTGAGGAAAAAGCCATACAGAAGCTGATGGCTGTGTGGCATATACCTATCACTAATGTCTTTAAAAGCTTTTTTTGCAGATTAAATTTATTATTTATTATTTATTGTGCTTTGAGCACAATAATAATGTGCTACCTTAACAATTGTTACTAAACCTTACTATATAAAGGAAATATACTCATTATCTGCATATAGACAGTAATAAACTATGGCTCTATACAGGTCTGAATAACTGACATAATATAAAAACTAACTTTGTGACATTTAAATTGTAGAATGATAAAACATAAATTGCGAATGAAGTGACAAAATTAGTTTCAATTAATCTAAAATTAGGTAATATTAGTCTTTCTTTTCTGACAAAATTCATTTTTGTGAACTGACATGAACAGAACTGTGCAGCTCCTGTAGCAATGAAACCTGACAAATTCAGCCCTACTTCCTCCTTCTGTTTATGCAATCCCTTGTTCACAGACTCCTTGAGCTCTGAAAAGATGTGGATTGATTATGGTATCCTGTGTCTAAGGGAAAAACATATCTTCAGGCCCCAAACCCTGAGTGCATTTGGGTTCTGTCATAAAAGCTACTTCTCATTTCCACAAATTAGTATTCTGACACCAGAAATATATTACAAAAACACATATAAATTTAGAAGAATTTTATTCACGATAATGACAGAGAAGTATGAAAGGGGGCTTCTGTTACTGCATGCAGATGACAACTAAGTATAAATGACTGTTTGGAAAGGTGGTCTCTGGGTAAGTAGTTCTGTAGCTGTTTTAAGCCTGAGGAAACTGGTCTATCCTGCAGCTTGCTGGAACACCAGTGAACACCTACCAATACAAGAATTTAGGTTCATTTAAACAGCATATATGAATAAATATGTGAAGGGAATGAGCTGAGCTGAAGAAAATAATGCATTATTCATGCAGCTAACAACACTTATTCATGCCTAGTATAAATTGAAACCTAGAAGTGCAAATCTAGGACACTGAGATTTTCAATCAATGCTGAGTTATATTTAAATTCAATCTAAGCCCAAAATTCTGAGTTCATTTCATGTTTCAATTCAGCACAGAAGCATTTCACACTTTCCCTCACTGGCTACATTTTGGCAAACGTAAATTATGAATGTAGCAGTTTTTGCAAGTGAATGGTAATAATTGCTAGATGGATTCACTTGAGATGTAGTGGACATGAAATTAAGTGAAATGCATTGTGCTGGTGATTAGTTTAATTCCATTTGACAGCTCCTGAAGAAAAATATTTAAATCACAAAAAAAAAAAAAACTGAAAAATGAGCAAATTTTACAAGTGAGAAAAAAGAAGCTGGATTTTGCAATTCCATTTTCTTCAATGAAACACTCATATAGCACCATTTCTTATATGTCCTGTTAACTCAAAACTGTGAAGACAATAATTTTTAGAATATGATACCTGTTTTTTTTTGCAATCAATGTTGTTCTAATCTCTCAGCAGTTCTTATTTTCAAAATATGGAAATCATGCTGAACTCCTACACTAAGCCACTGAAAAAGCTAATTGGCATTTGCCAAGTGGAAAAATCTTCTTTTCTGTTTTGCATACAGGGCTCTGTAATGACACTTTTCCCAAAGATACCTAAAAACTTCATCCCCTGACTTCTCTTAGTCTTAATTACCTAAGGAACATATGGCTGGGGCAAAAAAAAAAAAAAAAAGAGAATAGACATAGCTACTGTCCTGAAAGGAGAGTTCAATTCAGTGGGAGAATCTGGATCCACAAAAGGTCATAGTAATTTCACCTCACTAAGCCTACTTCCTTCTAACCCTGTTAGATTTTCTTATCTCAATGCTAAGACATTTGAAGGCAGAAGTGAGCTAATACAAGCCTTACAACAGCACAGCTCAGTTTCAGTTGGAGCCTACTGCCACAACTACAAATTAATTTGTACTGAATGCAAGCAGTTCAGCCACTTCCTCTCCTCTCACAAGCCTGTGAAACAACGGGACCATGCAAATAACAAATCTGAAACAGCAATTCTTTTTCTTACTCTAAATGCAGCACAGTTTGCAGTCAACCTCACAGGTCTTTGCTTTCTAGCATTCCTGCCAGGGTATGAGTGCATAGCACAGCAGAGCAGACACCCAGCGACTTTAAAAGCAGCACTTTAGCATAACATTGCACCTGGACTAACTGGTTGCTGTCACACAAACTGATGCTACTTCTGTAAGAAAAGGGAGACTATGAATCCACTGTGTGGTTTTTCCACATGGTTTGCTTTTTCCACTGAATAAGTCAATTAAATTTTATGTAATTGCCATTAGGAAAATGAACTTGATGATGAAAAATCTGCAGATAGATATAAAAGAACTGTTATCAGACTGGAAATTCTTTTTCTTTTGAGGTTTCCCAGTCCTTAGAGAGGAAAGCAGCTGTAGTTGAGAAGTTACTTTAATTTACTTCTACACTGTCCTTCAGAGGACTGAACAAGAACTCTGAAAGAGCATAAATGAGACCAGTTCTCCTTAAGCTGGAAAGGATTAAAACCGTGCTGCAGAGGACTTTGCACAGTTTGTCTCCCAGGAAGAGTGTTAGGCAAAAGGTCTTGGTCAGATAACGTATTATAGTTTCAGAAGAGTGATCTGGCAGGAGCCAGATTTAAACACCTTATATTAGTCACTCACAGTGAGCGATGTAACAGGCAACTCTGAATTTCTGTGGTACAGAAAATGACTACAACACTGAGACCCATTTCTGAGCCTATTTCAGATCTGAAAGGATGTGGTGAAAATATCATGCCAGGTTTTGCTTTTTAAACAACAAATTCAGACTGGCCAAAGTCTATTTGCAAGAGCAAATAGAATACTAGCTGATCCAACGTGTAAGGCTTTACAGCTTGCTCGCCTCCAAAGAGAAGCACATACTGTGGTAATATGATTACAGAATTTCCAGCAGCTAGCACAGCCTTCAGGCAGGCACATTATTGGCAGCAGCTGCTCAAACAAGTACTCACCTCACTGTGCTCACAATATCCCAGCAATTGAAGGAGTGAGAAAATATGTCAATGAAATCAGCGTCCTCTGAAAGCTTGCAGAGTGTGCTTCCATAGCAATCCAACTACTTGATGAACAATTACAGTTGCCAATTTGGCAAACTCTTTTCAAGGTTATTTAAATCTATCAAGGTTATTTTATCACTGGAAAGAATGGTTTTAACAGTCTGGATATAACCAAGTTAGGCCTAAGCCACTAACCTTCCCAAGTACTAGGCATTTCACCAAATTACCATCCAACATAAAAGAGGAGAAGATTACAACTGTAAAAGGCTAAGATAAGGCTTTCGTAACAATTAATCTGACACAATTTCACTATGCATATACATATAAGTCCACTGTACCTAGAGTCCAATAAAACAGAAGAAAACAAAGACTACCAAAGCAGAGGCTTAGCAGCTTCTCTCAGGGATTTTTCTCAAAGGCCATTTCTCTTCCTTTTGCTTGACTGGGTACCTTTCACATCTTCCTGCCTTAGAAAACATTTCTACTTGGTGGCCAGCTGTAATGTAAAAAATTACAATCTAAAGCATCTCATGATTATATAGATAATATAGACAATAAAACTTAAATGTACCTCAGTGGATAGAATTTCCAGTAATAATATCAAAACTCATTTGAGAGAGTACCAACTCTTCCAAAAAAAAAAAAAATAAAGGAGAGGTCATAAAAATTAATCAAATTACCTGAAAGACCAGACTCAAGTTATTAAGAAAACAGATGGATTGCCACAGATTTTCAAAACAAGTAGCTCTATGAAAATACTCATTATGAATACACAGATTATTACATGTTAGTGAAATCTGGACACACAGCACATTCGTTTGCTATTACATCAGCTAAGTCTAATTTAAAACACTTGACTTCTAGTCTGTGCTTTATACATCCCTGCACAAGAGAGAAAATATTAAATCAACATTTCTGCTTATTGTGGCAGAGGTGTCTACCACAGCCATATGGTAGAAAAACAAATACATGAAAACTCTCATATTCTTGTATGTTTCCATATTCATATTTTGTAATCACAATGCATGTATAGTTATATAATTTCTTGATATCCAATTCCACCCATATAAGTATAATGACATACTCCAGTATTATTTGAAATCCTGATCTCAGTTTTGATCCAGCTTCCTTACTAAAATAACTTTAGAGCAGAAAAAAAGCTGTTTATCAGGGATTTTAAAATACCATTATCCTCTGAGATCTATATAAGGTGCCAACACACTGCTGATACAATTCCAAGTAAGTAATCCTAGCTGTTCTTTAATTATCATCTGAAGATCTGGACCTTACATCACTTGTGAAAGTCCAGTAGATCTAAACTTATGCTTCTTCACTGTTCATGGCTCTTGCATGTGTCAGCTGCTACGATTCCATTGGACCAGCACAAGAAGGTTTCATGCAAAACATTCACATATGCCATTCCTCAATCAGCTCACCTCTATACAGGTGCAAGAATAATGACCACAACAGAAAAAAAACACAGTGATTTCCTTTAGAGTGGCCACCTTTTTGGTGGCCAGAAAGCTCCATAGAGAGAGCTGTCAGACCATTTGGAAAACTCAAGCCAGTCCTGAAGGTATTTTTGATGCAAAAATGAAATTTCAAACTATGATGGGATGAAAAATCTGAATGTAAAGGGGAAAAAAAATTTAGTAATCCCTCCCTCTTTTCCTCTTTTTCCAAGTGTCCCCTATAGGCAATTGGATTAGTTCAGTCAAAATTTTAAACTGAAAATTTTATCAGATCTTCTGAGTCTCCACTATTTCTAATTCTAATTAAAACAAAAACATTGTTCAAAAAGCAATATTGTAAAGAAACTGAAAATTAAACAAGTCAAGAAAACAACTCAGCAACACCATCCTTTTTCAGAAAAAGCCTTTGGTTCTTATGAATGAATATTATCTGGTGATAAGGCATTTGCCACAGAATTCCATTTGATGGGAAACTTCTATAACACTGTTTTGCCATTTCAGATGAAAATCTGGAATGATGCGAATGCAAACAGAAAATCTTTTAAGATGCCATGTAAGATACCATGGGAATCTATTTATTATTTACTGCCAAGTGATGATATCCTAGGTGTTGGGTTTTACCTACACATTTATATCTAAAATCCTCTGTTTATCTAGAAGAAGAACTAGCTGACAGTGTTGTATCCTGGCTAGATATGCTGAGTGCATTATCAACAGTCATCTACTTCAGCAAATTACTTTATTAAATTTTCCTGGCAAGAGTTTACTCTGTATGAAAAACAGATGCATTTGATGCACTTCCAAATTGTTAAGTGACATGTTCTTTATGATTCTTTAAAAGATTTCAAAGGACAAAGATACAGTGTGGAACTTCAGGTCAGAAAACTAGTAGATTTTTCACTAGGATGTCTTTGTTGAATAAAACACTTTACCATGGGTTATTTCACAGCCTAAACACATAATTGTTTTGTCAGATAAAGACATAGGGTTGGCCTTTGTGGCCTGAAGGAAAGGAAAAGCTATGATTCCTCTGTTGGCAACATACAACAGTTAATGAATCCTCGGTACACTGGCATTTTTTCATTAAATACTGTGCAAGTATTTTCAAAGTAAAATCCCATTAGCTATATTTCACTCAGAGTCTCTTTGGGGGCTCTTGTTGCTCTTTCAGTGTAACAGCAATAAAAAGATCAGTGGAGACATGCTGATCAAATAATGTAAAAATGCCCACAAGACATGCCTGTACTTCACTAGACTGAGGTGTGTTATTTTCTCATAATATAGGCAAAGATAAATTATAACTTGAAATACTAGTTTCGAGTTTTGAGATTTACATTTCATTTAATCAGAATTTGAATGCATGTAAATATGAATCTCCTAACTCATTCTGACATTGTCTATAATAAGGAAACTGCACAGTAGCAGCTTTAACAATCTTTGTCAATGCAATTATATAAGCTGAAGCTGGAAGGCCAACTTTGAAAATTGTGTGCAGGCTAATCAGGTAAATAGATCAGAACAAAAGACTTTAGCAGCATAATTTTCAGTTACTCATACAATCATAGAATAATTTAGGATGGAAAAGACCTCTAAGTTCATGGAGTTAATAATGTTTACTTATGAGTTAATCATGTTTACTCTTGTACAGTATGTGGACATGCAAAATAACTACAGCCTAATACAGGATTCTGAGCTCTTAAAGAACATGTTTTCCCATAATTTCTTCTTTATGGATGGCAGATGGAAAAGCAATGATGAAAGCAATGTTTGGTATATCTGTTATCGACAACTGGGTAAAAAAGGCAATTAACAAGGAGAAATTTCCAAATGCATACAGATGATTGAGTGATGACTACAAAGATGTACAAACTGCAACACATGTACAGAAAATAATTTTGGGAACTCAAAGTGACAGCTTCCTTCTCTGGATTTTTGAAAACAAGAATTAGCAATTAGTCTGACATCTAATCAGTTGCAAAGTTCCTCTAGAAATAGAACTGATCAGCACTTCAAATTTCCACTTCACAGGAAACAAAGCATTTCAAAATCTGACCTCATTTCAATTCAGAATAAATGCAAGTACTCTCAATATTTCCTTCAAAATACAATTAAAATGCTGTGTTAAAACTGGTTTTTTATGCTTAAAATTATTATTTTTATTTTATTCTATTATAGGTACATGTTATATACATGTTATTGGATGTTGTCAATGCACAGCATTATTTATATTATCAACGGGTTTTGAGCCTCCCAGAAATCAAATTTATCATTTTCTGGAGATGGGCAGGCTCAGCAGTAGTTTGAGGAACTAGATGCTCAGCATAACTGTATGAAAATTTTACAGACTTGAGAAAAATTCATCCTTCAGGTCATACAGTTCACCAGCCAGCAGTTCAGCAACTTTGCTATAAACTAGATTGGTTTTTATTTGTGCTGCCATGAGACAGCGTGGTACTTTGATGCAAAATGTATTGTTTTCCTTTCAGTCTCTAGTAGCATAATGAGGAAAACAAGCTTTTGATCTTTTTGAATGTTCCCTAGACACATTTTGCTCTGAATAACCTTGTCACCATAAAAATATTTGTTACTTTATCAAATGCTCTTTATTAATCAGTCCTTGCACTCACAGATAAAGAAAAGACCAGAGAAATTTCTCACAAGTGAAATACATGCATAATGGATAATCAGAGGCAGAGGTGTACACGGACTTAATTTATGTTATCAAATGATGCAAGCTCTCAGCTCTTCCCAAGATTCATTCTACTCTTCTCAGCTCTTCCCAAGATTCCCAAAATTCATTCTGCATGCATCTGAGCTCTGCTTATGCTCTCACTTGGAACAAAATGACTAGTTCCCCTAAAACTGTTAAGGACTGTCTGACCATTGATGAGCCACTCTGGCACTCTCACTTGGACAGAGGCCACTTCACAACTACACACCCCACACTCACAGAGTCAGACCAGGTTTCCATAGCAGAGTCTCAGACCTCTGGATCCTTTCAGTAATTTAATCATGGTGCAACAACAGAATAACAGCTGGAGCTGGTGCCTCTGGGAAGGGGCCCCGAGCAAAGGAGCCCCTGGGCTTTTACACCCTCACAGTCAAAGTGCAGGGAAGTCTGGGGTCTTCCAGCTGAGTCCTCAGCTCCTGCTGTGTCTGAGTTCACGTTCAGTTCAGTTCCAGTTCACGGCCTCTTGTCTGGGGCTCTCACCACCAGAGCTGAACCCAGAGTCGGCACTGCAGCTGCTCACGGAGCTACCAGCACTGAGTGTATTCCATAACAAAACAAAGCTTAGGTGAAGGCCAGAGGTAATTTCTTCTGAGGACTTCAACCTAAATTTCCTACGGACAAAGTATCACTAGAGCTGGCTCCTTCCTCCTTATACAGTCCCCCAGTGCCATTTCAATAGACCCATTCTCAGTAGAAGAGTACTCTCAAACATGTTTAGAACACCCTTGGCTGTGGTGGGTGGCCCCTGTCTGGTTTTCAGGTGCCCACCAAAGCTTCTGTGTCTCTGCTATGACAACAAGCTTGTCTGTCAAGATAAGGGCAGGGAGATCACTCAGCAATTGTTTTGACAGGCAAAATAGACTGAACTTGGGAAAATCAGTTTAATTTATAACCAATCAAACCAGAGCAGGGTAATGAGAGGGAAAACCAAGTCTTAAAATATCTTCTCCCCCACTCCTTTCTTCTTCCTTGGCTCAATTTCACTCCTGAATTCTCTACCTCCCAGGAGCACAAGGAGATGGGGAACGGGGGCTGCAGCCAGTTGTCACACATTGTCTCTGCCACTCCTTCCCCATGAGGGGCAGGATTCCCCACATTCTTCCCCTGCTCCAGTGTGGGATCCCTCCAACTGCAGACAGTGCTCTGTGAACTTCTCCAACACAAGTCCTTCCCACAGGCTGCAGGGGAATCTCTGCTCCAGTGCCTGAGGCAAAGACCCTGGTGCCTGCAGGGCTGTTTCTTCACATATTCTGACTCCTTTTTGCTCCAGATGCCATTACACAGGTGTTTTCCACCCTTTCTTAAAAGTGCTATTCCAGAGGTGCTAGCACTGTCACTGATGGGCTCAGCCTTGGCCAGCAGTGGGTCCAGCTTGGAGCCTGCAGTCATTGCCTCTGTCAGACACGTGGGAAGCTTCTGGCAGATTCTCCCAGAAGCCACCCCTGTAGGCTCCCCACTACCAAAACCTTGCCACCCAAACCCAATATACCCACATAAGCATGCTCCATGTATGCAGTACATAATCCTGTTAACCTCTTACAGAAATGTCACTAGCAGCCCTGAGAAAACCCTTACCTGACCACAGACACTTTCAGCACAACTTGGAATTTCTGTCCCCAGAGGGACCAGCTGCATTCAGTGCATATTCAGTGCACATCCTACAGAGATGTAGACAGTCCTGTCTCATGGAAATCACCACTAACAACACACTCCACAACTTGGAAGGCCATGGGGTTTCTTCCAGAGATACTAACATTCACTCACCTGTCATCATGTTCTCTATTCAAAACCTGAGTTTTCCTCCTCTGATATGAAGAGTTTGATTTTATGGGTACAGTGGAAATTAGTAATGCTCTGTTCTGGAATATCAAGAGTGAACAGTAGCTACTAGAAGGCTGTAGTCCCTGCTGGACTAGGGCATTGTTTACAAAGACCAATGGCAATTCTAACATCAACAGACAGAAGTGAGTCTTCTACAGAAAAATACAGGTAGGTTGTGTTAAATGTCATTAAAATAATGGGGGTTTTGCTGGATATTATTTCAATGAGAGAGAAGTAGAAAAACATGAACAAAATTCTAGAAAGATAACATTAAAATGCAGCTATAAAAGCATTAAGACACTAATTTCAAGCTAAGAGCAATCCTGCTTTGTTTCTGCTGCCCCCAGCTGCTCATTCCTATCTGCATCTTTGTTATATACATTGGCTTTGTTATATAACCTGGCTTCAAAAACAGTTTGACAGGGTGGGCAATTGTACACAAGTGCAAGAAGTTTTGAAAGGACTTTCCCACCAATCATCCTGTAATACTGTGATCTCACAGGATTACCATATGAAATTACTTTTAATTCTTTTAAGTTTTGACTGGAATTCGTGAAATCCTAAGAAATTAATTTATCTCCTTGTGATTAAAGAAATAATTGTTTTTTGGTTCTTTGGGGTGTTTTTAATTATTTGTCAATAAATGGGGGAATCACCCTTAAGATACATTATTTTGTGCTTTTTCTGACAGAGGTAGAATAGATCTGCATAGACCTGAATTTTGCTTCAAAATATGATAACAGCTGATACTGCTTCATGCATAAGCCTTTTATTTTCTTGCTTTTGCACACTGGCCTGCAATACAGGAATTTCGTCTCACAGGATAGTTTTATGAATTAGAACCTATATCTAAATGGACTATAAGAGTGCTCTAAGAGATGACCTTCAACATTTCATTAGTGCAAAAGCAGTTCTGCATCATCTTTAATAAATCGCTTGCTGATTACAATTTTCAGCATATTCTGTAAAATAACTTCATATAGGGCATAAACGGTAAAGCTATACATTACAAAATACAAAATCTTTTTTCTTTTTTTTATGGGTAATTTCAAATAGAATATGAGGAGCAACTCTGGGTTTTTTTAGTTATGTCCAAATTTTATACATATATATGCACTCCTCAGTTGGTTCAGTTCTATGTAAGTGTGGAAAAAATAGAAGCATAATGCAGACATTTGAACTGAAGCTATATTTGCAATACCAGAACTGGAAAAATTAGATTACTCTGTTCCAAATACAACACAGCCATTATTCACAGCCACAGCACATTCATTCACTATAAATGACTATTCACTTGGCTGTGAGTAGCCAAGTGCCTAATCAGGAGAAAGTGAGTGAAATCCAAAAGGGTTTTTTTCTCTTATGGTGTCCCTTGGCACAGCTTTCTGAAAGGACTACATAAATATAATTGTATATTTATTCCCAATATTAATAGGCCTTTGTATAAATACCTTAGAAAAAAACTCCATGGAAATCAATAAGGAGGTGTATCAGGCAATATGTTCAGCAACAAAAGGGATGGCTCCTGTTATCATCAGAAATTTATTTTAATTGAAACAGGAAATAATCACGTACCAATAACATCAGTGTTCCTTGTCACAAAAGAGTCTCTAGTTTAGTGGAAGACTAATACAATCTACAATAAACAAATGTTTTTGCTTTATCACATTCTATTTCCTGTTGGATATATTCAATTTGTTGACTAGGTTAAACTCACTGTGCTCTGATCCAACATGTAATTCCAAATAACCTTCAAGATAAAGAGCTACCTACTGCCAAATTAGTTTGAGGACAACACAAATAGTGGTAAACAAATCAACATAATGACTAATAAAATCTAATCTTTAATATGAAATGTGTTTGCAAAAAGACAGACTGTCCTGGGAATGTTTTTGTAGTGGTCCTAATCTAGCAAGGAAAATCTTCTTTATTGAAAGACCTCATGACTGTTCACATGAATTTTAATCAATCTACTAAAAAGTTGCTATTGATGTTTCTTGTTTTTATGATTCTGAAGGAAAATGATCAGGACATTGCATCTCCTTTGAATAGGCACATTAAAAAAAAAAAAAAAAGATGAGCCACCCACAGTAACTTTTACATCCCAAAAATGGCCTGCAGCACTGAATTGTTTCAGACATTGAAGCTCTGAAATCCTGGCTGGATCCCAAAGCAATTCAAGTGCCAAAAGACCAAGTCGAATTATTTTCAGATCCTTATTAAACTCACAAAGCATTTACAATATTTCTACGTTTTGATTGCTAACACAGAGTCTCAACCTGTGAAAGTTCTAATGTTATCTCCTCATTCCTGAAAAACAGTATAAGTGCACGAGCAATACAATGTGCTTAGAAAGGTTGTCTCCTGTCTGCAGGCACAGAAGTAATTCAAATACTTATCCCACATGGTATCCCACCAGGCTTACAAGACATGACCAACACCACAAAGTGTCCGAAGTGGATGGCAGCTTCTGAAAGTAAACAAATGTTTCTGACAGGGAGCAAATTCCTGTGAAGAGCTGCAAGGTTCCTTTGCCAAAATTTAGTCTTGAACAAGAACATCATATTGTTAAAAACAAAACAAAAAAATTCCCTAGTAAGGAATATATAGAGTCATATATAGGGAATGGAAATGTCCTTTTTCCTCCACTTATTACATAATTAACCAGCCAGCTGCTGAAGTTACCATTATCTCAGTTCTGCTCAATATTAGTATTTGCTTCACCACTCTCTTAAACAGACTTGTGATATTATCATAAATTTAAAAACAGCATAACAACATAAGGTACACACGTAGGGTAAAATCCCCATTATAAAAGGTAATATTTTATTACAAAACTTTAGCAGATACAGCAATCAAGTAAACCACTATTATAGCAGAATAAACAGTCAAGGTGACAGTGCACAGCTGAGAGTGCACCTGGATCAGCCACTAGTAAAATAATTTGTAAAGCTACAGTCTCAGACTGACAAACACAAAGCAAGCAAACAAAGATTGGTCACTGAAAGGAAGAAGAGAAAACAAAACCAGCAAAAACAGGATTATAAAGTGACAAAGCCATCAGAAAGACTCAAGTAAAAGTAACTCTTGTAAGAGTCTAGAATTACGGATTTACTGCCTATACTGAAGTATATTATTAACAAGATATTGAAAGACTATCACAGAAATGGACACTGAACTGCTCTTTTGTCTGACGGGATGATGCCTCTGCTCTCATGAAGCCTGTTCGAGGCTCAGAACTCAAGACAGGGCAGTGCAGGCACTGCTGGTTTCTGCTGCACACCCGCAGCTTCCTTCAGCACCGCACCGTGGGAGAAAGGCAACGCTGCACCTCTGCAGCGGCACCCTACAGCACGCACTGCTCGCCTGCCTCCCTCCACTGCTTTGCATCTTCTTACTTCCTCGCCAAAAGCTTCTTCCACGGCTTTTTCAACAACAACAAAAAAGATTACATTTCTCCAAAATATACTGATTCCAAACATGCTCCTTAGCAATGTCTGCCTTCCAACCACAGCCTCTGTTGTGCACCATGTGAAAACTATGTAAGAAGTCTCACAGTTGTCAGTAGCACTCAGTATGGGTGCAAAAGATCAAATCTTTTATCCTCAGATGTAACAGGCTACCACACCAAGAATCTGATACATTTCTTTTGGAGAGTAATAAATCAACTCCCACCCCAATTCCACTTTGAACTCTCCTACTCATATGCTAAGAAAATTTTTAACTCCTCCTGTCTATGACAAACTGAAAGGATGCCAGAGAGATCATGTCAGTAGAAACAGAAAATGGTACTCCCATTAAATGCGGAATTAAATTATTTGTCCAATATCCTTCACCTCTGCTTCAGTTAGCTTCCAGAAATAGCAATAAAGAAGAGTAACATCAGTCTTACACTGAACTCCTTCAAGAATATATGTATGTTGTATATATATAACAACTTGTTTTACAAGAGCGTAATGGAGTCCTGGATGCTTGTAACATAAGCCATGTCTGGGATATGTGATACAACTGAAAGATTTGAGACAGATACTGAGACCAAGAAATTTGAGAAAGCTAAAACATTTAATGCAATAAAGGAGAAGACAGCCTAAGGTTGCTAATCAAAACCTGGCAGTTAATCGTTATGGTATCTAATAACCCACATTTGTGTAATCTCTGTCCCAGCCCAGCAAACCTTTCCTCAAAAAAGCAGTACCTTAAAATGGGTTTGATAACAAGCAGTAGAGTCACAAAGTTCACACATGTGCTGAGGTTAAATAGATGTGCATCTTTGTATTAAACCACAGACGTCCTGAAAAACATTTTAAAGGGCAATTAAGGCCTAAAATGTTCATAAGTGACACTGTGCTGCAACGAGGCCAGTGCCCAGCAAAATCAAACTCAATCTACAAATAATGGGAGATCCTGACAGAATGTTTAGTAGTGATTTTGCAAAACTTTCACCGGAAAGGTTCAAAGCATGTTGACCTTCAAAACATCCTTTCAATCTTATGTGTTTGCTCTGGAGTTTAGAGAGATTGAGCCATCTGGGTAAATTAAAGGGGAGAGGTCTCTGTTACAGCTGAGATAACCCTCTCAGGTGTCACTGGTATTGTTTTGCTCTGGGGTGGATTTCTTGTTACTGTCTAAACAGGTACTAACTGGGAGTCTTTTTATACAGACAAGTGCGATTTTATATTTAGACATTACTAAAAGGGACAGTTTCCAATAAGGAGCTTTTTGTGAATGAAGTATCACTAGCCCTAATATATACTATCCTCACAATTACAGTCATGAGAACAACAAAAGGAAAAATCATTATAAAACTAAACAGAAAATATGAATCAAAAAACTTATTAGATCTGTATTAATGTGGCAGATGTCAGACAAGACCACTGATGTTAAAGAGTCTCAGTGTTCTTCAGACAAATTATACCCATTTCCTGCACAATTCCAGAACATATCACTTGGATCTCAACCATTTGGCTTTTCCTCCAGCCCGGAGAAGGACCGTGGGCAGCCCCAGCCCAGCGCCAGCGGGTGGCAGCAGCGACCGCAGCAGACGCGCTCCTGCTGCTTAGCACTTCAGCGCACAGCAAGGCTCGCTTTAAGTCTCCCTCCTTCCATTTGCTTTTGTTTGGTTTTGTTTTCGGGTCCAACAGGAAATGCACAATATGCATGAGTGTGCAGGTGGATTAATTGAAAGCTTTCATAATTTTTTTCTTTGACTGAGAAAACTAACCTTGAAATGGTGAGACACAAGCATAAAGTACCAGTACTTTGGGTACCACTGAGAAGAACACCTTTTCAATTACATGGTAACATCTGCTGAGACAAGGGACTCAGCTCCACAAAAAAGCTTTCAGCTCACTACTCATTCTGCAAACAAAATACAGAAGCCAGGACTTCTCCACAAGAGATGTGGTGGGAGGGCAGGTTCCAGCTGAGAGGGAAGCTGGAGCCACATACAGATTTGTCAGGAGATTCAGGAGATTCATTAGCTATTATTTCTTAATTTAAAGCTACTAATTAAATACATAGCCTATCTCCTTTCAGTACAAATATATAAAACTCACAAAATTAAGCATTTTGTTATCCAAATTCCACTAAGTACCTATATACATATAAATTTACTTAGACTAATTTTGAAACAGGAAATGTGTGTCATATGTACACATTTCTATGTATTTGTAATCTTTAATCACTATCAAACTAAACCACTTTACCAGACACTTCTTTTGCACTGCGAACCTGTCTCGGCCCTTCTTATAAACACCTGAACTTCTGAATCTAAAACAGATTAATTTTTGAGACATGATTAAAGCTATTTCCTTATACATGCACTTCAGATTAATTGCAACAAACTAAAAAAAATGTGTGATTATATAAAAAATTGAATTGTACTTATTTATTTGAATGTATGCTGAAGTCACAGCCAAGACCCCTACTAACAAGCCGGCCAAAACAAAAAAAGCCCAAACACCAAGCTTCCTCACCCACACTTGGGTACATTTACTCCTCCTCTGTCTCAGCTATTGACCTTCTTCTCAAACACTGTTTTGACTCCTTCCCCTAATTCTTAACCAAACCTTTCCAGTCAAAAGAGGCTACAGGTACTCCAGAAGGGAGTCCTCAAAACAGAAATGGGGCTCACCCACAAGTATAAAAGCCACAGTCCTCTACTATTCACTAGATCCAGGCTTTTGACTTTATAAACACGGGTAAAGTCCTTAATTCCAGTGGTGAAATATGGTGGGACACAGGAGAACACAAAGACTAGATACATTATTAGAAGACAGGGCAGGAATTTGAGACCTAGATGAATGCAGTGAGACACAACATATGTAACAAGGATAGAAATGTAGCTAGAATGCTCCTGGGCCTTATGGCACTCATCATTTGGAGAAACAGCCTGAGAAGAAAGAGAAGCTCACCTTGTTTGACTATCCTTTGGACACTTTGTGTTCGGAGACAAGTGAAGAAACACTCACCCATCCACCTGACTGTTGTGTATGTCCTGTTCACCAGGAGGCCATACTGGGATTGCACTTTCTCCCCACAAATCCTCTCATCAGAGGTTGCAAAAAGCCTAGAGATTTGTGGCATAAGGAAAGCTACTGCTTGCAACAGTGGGATTTCCTATGGGAGATCTGCTTCCCCCACCTTCTCCTCAGCTACCAGTTCTGTAGAGATGTTAAATGAGCTTCAGCCTCTGAATCTGTCTGCAGGCCTCTCCTTGCCTCCTCCATCTCCACTTCAACAAGCTGTTGGAGTTACACTGTCCTTCTGTCCCACTGCTTGGTGCTCACTGATGGCCAGCTTATCCTCCAACACCATGAACAATCTGAACAAAAGATCAGTTACTAAAAGGAGCTGATTTATTCTCTTCAAAAGCATTCGTTTCCCACAGGGTTTCTTTCCATGATCATCTTCAGCTGAGTGAGGATGACTCACCACAATAATCATATTGTTGGCCCTTGGTGCTGCACAGCAGATGAATCAAATGCTTCCTCATTGTAGAGGTGGTCAGCCCTTCTCTGCTGCCTGCAATAAAGTTGTTTTGCTCAGCCCTAGTGGCAATGCTACCTGGCTGGCAGAAGTTCCTAGGGAGAAGGAGCCATTCCACTGCAGCACCAGCTATGAATGAAAAACCTTCAATTGTCCTACTTTTCCCTGAGCCCTGGGTAGAGCTCAGGCTTGTGCTCTTGCTGTTGAGCTGGCAAGGACTGATTGTACAGAGAGCAATCAGAGGGAGCAGTTATGAGACAGTGGAATCTCTCAGCTGGAGGCATTGTGCTTTCTCTCGTCCAGTGGGAGGATGCATTCAGGCTGACTTGGACTCTGGCCTGATTCTTATGACTTTGCTAAATAATCACAATAAGCTGGGAAACACAGAATGCCACAGGCAGTGGCTACAGAAGAGCTGTCAGGCACTACAGTGAGACTTGTGTTTTCTCAGTGATAAGGAAAGGAAAGAAAAATAACAGTCACAGAAAAGTGAATGGAAGAAGTATTTTGTTTGAGAGTGAGACCAAAACTGTGATGAAACACCAGAGGACTTCAAGTGCTCATGACCAGCAGACAGAGCTGTAAGTTCTTTCCCCTCCATGCCAACTCACTGAACCTGGAATTGCTGGTGGAGAACTCATCCACAGACTTCCAAGAGAACCTATGCAGAGATGGAGGGCATGCAATGAGAGAGAGACCCAAGTTGTACAGAACATTTCAGTGGAGAAAAAAACCTCTCTAAAAGAGGAAACTGAAGCCATGATTATTAATGACCATAATCACTGAGAGAGCTTTTCACTTTGAAAAGAATAAAGGGCTTAAAGTTTCATCAGGTTCATTAGAGCAATTAAATGAGAAACCAGTTTTTTTTATTTTTGAAGATGGACCTATGTATTGTATGCAGTGGAAAGTGTATACACATTGTTATAATTATCATTAAAATAACTTTGAATTTGTAAATATTTAATTCTAAATTGCTATGAAAAGTATAATTACTTTCATGTTGTAACAGCGTCATCTGGCACTGATTAAATTATTTTTTTCCATTGTTTTTCAACCACATACACAACAAGGAGCCATTCTCTGCAATTTCATAAATTTCACCAAATCTTTTGTAGACTATTTCTCCAAATCACAAGCTTGTTTAACATCCACTGTTAATCATGCTATGGTTTCACATCGTATTTATTTCATAGACATGAGGCTGCTAAATGTTTCTGATGTCACACATTAATGGGTCTGGCTTGTGAACAGAGTATCAGCAGTGGAAACAAAATCCTGAGATTCATTTGCCTATTACACCCTGAAAAAAAATTGTTCCATCTTCTCTGTTCTTGTTGCCATAGCTATAATCTGCTGTTAATTCTACAGATTTTTTGTTAACTAAGATAAACCATAAATATGTGTTGAAGTGGAAACAATTCAACTATTTACATTAGAAATGTAATCCACTTGATTTGATCCTTTAGCTGCAGTACACCAAGTCTGCACAGGGACTTACAGGTCTACAAATATTAAACAGATAGGAAATGGATAAAAACACTAAGAACTGAAAGAAGAGGGGGGAAAGAATTAGAAATTCATGACTGATAGTAATGAGTTCCTCTAAATGTAGGTGTGATGAAAAGGATTTGGCTGAAAGTCAATCACATCTTTCACCCTCAAGTTTTTGATACTCAAAGAAACAAAAATGCAAATGCAATAAAATGGACACTGCTGGTCCAAATATCCTGATCTTAAGCAAACCAGAGATGCTGGTGACCATTATTTCACTATTCCTCCACAAATGCCTGAAAGATGTGCCAATATATTCAAAATCTATCACTGAAGTTCGCATTCATTGTAATCAAAAGGAGTAAAAATTACTCCAGTTTGGGTGAAGTGCAGCCTTTTTTTTTTCTTCAGCAAAGCAGAGAACTGGTAAAAAGTATTTTTGAATACTAATTTCTAGTTCTTATAGTTCTGGCTTCTAAGGATAAAAACATAACTTCAAAAATGTTAATCCACAAATCCCTGTACATGCTGGTACTGGCAGAAGCATTATCTTCCCAAGAACAAACTATCAAGAATGTGGGGAAAAAAAGGACACAGCTGTATAATTATATGATATTTAAGGATACACAGAAAATCCTCACCTTGACCTTTCCTACCTCTCTTGCCAGAAATCTAATAATGACAAGCCCTATAGCAAGCTGAGACTAGATTTTGAAACCCACATGAGACTGGGCCACTGCTCATTTCCCATATTCATCCAGTCATTTTGTGCCACATTTCCTAGCATTTATACATCATAAGACAGGGACAGGAGGATATAGACGAAGTGCAAGAGTAGAGGTAAATAATTAATTATTAAGCTTCCTTTTTATTGGGGCACAATTTCAATGACTGAGTGTCAAGCAAAGATTTATTGCATTTCTTTGCCTAGTTTGATGACAGCTTGTTATAGCTACTGGGAAACCTTTCTTCAAAGAAAATAGTTTTAAAATATGTACTATTTAAGAGGAAGAGCACCTTTTCATAAGATCTAACATTACTTAAATTTCTATTGCTTTGTATTTGTGGTGTGTAGGACCTTGCTTAAGAGTCAACAAAAAACCTCAAGCAAACCTCTGTCATAAACAAGAAATATTCTTATTCTCACAATTAGCACTTATGTCTTCTCTTTATAAAGGGCTTTCCTTCTCAGAGTCTCTGAAAAATTTCATGGATGCTAATCCCTTTTTTCAGGGCACAAACAGTAAACAGAGGAGGGCCCAGTCTCTTTATTTTGACTTCCACCCAAAGAAATGTCTGTAAATGATAGAGGTATGACAATCAAAAACCAGAAAGCTCGTTATCCTTTCCTGTACCACAAGAGAGCATCACAGAAGCCTCTGCATCATGAACTTGCACACTTATTTTTATTTTTTGCTGATGATTTTTAATTATTGAAATGGAACATTTACTATAATTTAATGTATTTTAACAAATTTTCTTGTTGTAACTACACCATCCATTCTTGAAAGACTATCTGCTAAACTATGATAAATAGATGATCATAACTATGACAATATGAGAGGATGTGGAACTTTCCAAAGAGGTTTGGCAGTCCAAAAAACTTTCTGTCAGTCTTGAGTGGTCTTCACAATGTTTGGCATAATATGGGCTCATAAAATCCATTTGACCTCTTCCCTATGACAAGCATTGCAAAAGATGAATGGTTTGGGATCCATCTTGTTTGCAATATATTGTCCAGTAGTATCAGATAAAGCAATGTGTGACCTTAAAGCAAGAGTCATGTTTCACTTTTGCACTGCAGGAGAACATTTACCCTTTCAATACTATTGCATATAAATGACTGCATAATGGTGGGTCACTGCTAGCAAGCAGTGTTGCTAATATGTTAACCTTCAGATTCTAAAGACAGCATTGGACTAACAGTCTACAGAAAACTACATCTGTCTGTCAGCAGAACTGAACTCCTAGTCACCAAGAGTTAATTTCTCTCCTACGCATCCTGCCACAGCAACAGACATTCTCTGTCACATCTAGAAAGCAGCCTTAGCCTTTAGCAGACTTAGGAACTAGGCATGGAATCAGTGCTGGAAACTGCTAAACAGCAATGAGGTTTGGACACTGCACAGAAAGGCATCATTCACTAGAAATGTTCTACAAGACACACACTTATATCCCTCTCTAGCGGTTCTGGTGACCCTGGGCAGAGCCCTCCTGATGGTGCTGTGGGGACACTCCACTGGTGCTGATTCCCCTTGCCCACACAAGATGTCTTTAAGCTGAGCCACAACTGCTTGTCTCCCATACAAGCCATGGATTGTGCCTGTACCTGGCCATCAGCCCCATGGACAGACCCTGCCATGCAGGCTGCCTCTCTGGCCTGCTCTCAGCCCTGCCTCATCTCTGTGGACTTGCCTGGTGGCTGCTGGGCAGTTCTTTACCCTGGGCGCCTGACCAGACCTGCCCTCCCACCATGCCCAGACACCACAGTCCTGCTCCCTGGCTATCCAGGCACTTCCCTCTGCTGGGCCGTGCTCTCCTCCCTGTGCTTACACACACCAGCCTGGTTGCTCCCATCTGAGGAATACATCCACCCTGAGCCATGGGACAGGGGGTGAGCAACAGCAATAAAGCACAGTCCAAGGAGCACTGTTAAGATTATCACCATTTTCAGTCACCACCTCATTCTGTGGAAAATAAAGTATCTTGCATTTTGAGATGGAATGGAAGCTCTCAGAGATTTTTTTTTTTTTGACCAGGTCAGTACCAGGAGACTTTTCAAGAATCATAGAAGGGCTTGAGTTGGAAGGGACCTTAAAGATTATCTAGTCCCAACCCCTGCCCATAGGCAGGGATGCCATCCACTAAATCAGGTTGTTCAGACCCCCATCCGACCTGGCATGGAACTCCTCCAGGGATAGGGCATCCACAACTTCTCTGGGCAACCTGCTTCAGTGCCTCACCACCCTCACAGTAAAGAATTTTTTCCTAACATCTAATCTAAATCTCTCATCTTGTAGTTTAAAACTATTCTCCCTTGCCTTGTCACTAGGTTTCCATATAGAAAGTCACTATCCCTCTTTTTCATAAGTCCCCTTGAAGTAGCAGAAGGCTGCAATGAGGTCTCCCAGGAGC
Organism: Ploceus nigricollis; assembly: GCA_013399945.1. NCBI lineage: Eukaryota > Metazoa > Chordata > Aves > Passeriformes > Ploceidae > Ploceus > Ploceus nigricollis. The sequence continues at coordinate 170,576 of VXBC01007028.1, forward strand.
CCTCTCTTCTCCAAGGTGTCATCCTTTTTTCTCTGAGACTCAGTGTGCCTGGGGAGAATCAACACATCCAGCTTCTTTGAGAAATGTTTCTAGGACTATAAGGGCTCAAAGAGGCTCAGAGGAAACAGCAAACCATAAGATATTTTATTCTTATCAAGTAACAGTCAGAACCAGGTATCCAGCCTGAGAATGCCCAGAAGGTGCAGCTCTTTCAGAGAGTTACACTGGGTAGCTTGGAAATCACTTACATAAATTGCCTGTGAGAAGATATTGTCCAATGAACAGAGGAGGTTCACTGGCACAGAGCAAAGCTTTTGGCAGAATAAAGTGTACCTGGTCATGCTGCAACAGGAACATACATATTTTCTTTGATCAGGCCATTTTTTAAAATAATACAACCTATTTTCTGAGCTGTTCTCTTGAAGTTTAAAAGGAGCTAAAACCATAGGTGAAGTGAAACCATGGCCCTGATTTCCTACTTAAAGCTTTTCAGTTGCAACTTGATACAATTTTTGAAATAGGAATCATTATTAAAGACTCAAAAGTCTTTAGGAAAATTATTTTCTCTTCTGCATGTAGCAAGGATCTGCTTAAACTCTAGTAGGAGAATTAAGCTTTCAGTTAATATTTACTCTTAGACAGATTCTTAAACTAAAAAGTATAATCTCATTATTAAAGACTCAAAAGTCTTTAGGAAAATTATTTTCTCTTCTGCATGTAGCAAGGATCTGCTTAAACTCTAGTAGGAGAATTAAGCTTTCAGTTAATATTTACTCTTAGACAGATTCTTAAACTAAAAAGTATAATCTCATTATTAAAGACTCAAAAGTCTTTAGGAAAATTATTTTCTCTTCTGCATGTAGCAAGGATCTGCTTAAACTCTAGTAGGAGAATTAAGCTTTCAGTTAATACTTACTCTTAGACTGATTTTTAAACTAAAAAGTGTATTATTAGCTATGTTCATATATAGAGATTTCTAAACACACATTAGCTATGAGATGAGCAAGCTAGAATATGTACATTTAGAATAAAAATATCTATAAAACATCTCAGCATCTCAAAAGAAAACTATGCAGATTTAAGAAGAGCTTACATTAAATAAAGGAGAACATGAAGTAGATGTTACCAACAGCTTTACAAAACATTCAAGTTTTCCTTAGCATTGAAAGTTTGATACTTTGAAGCAAGAATTTCCCACATTTTATTCATGGTAAGACTCTGCATGGATGAGAAGTCAGACAAGAGGCTGAAATAACGAAGTTTAAAGTGGAGCCTCACCATAGTCCTGGTTAACTCTAGAACGAGTATTTCTGCATTTTTTGATGCCACAAAGACAAGTAAGAAAGGCTGGAGAAGCAGCTGAAGCCTGGAAGGTACATGTCCCATCTCAGGATGATATCTCTCATCAGACACACTGCTTCTGCCCTGGGAGGAACAGAGAATAACAAAAGCCCCACACTGACTTGGTTCTGTCCTGACAATGTTCACAGTTAAAGTTTTGAAGAAATTATTTGAAGGTCCACTAAATATATTATCATGAGATTATTATATCTTTCAGTTAAAAGTCCTAAAATCCTATATTCTATACCATAAAATAGGCTATAAGGCATAACTTTTCAAAGACCCTGAACTAACATTGATATGGTATCTCCAAACATGGTTTCCAATCTCTTTTACCAGTTTTGTTTTATAAAATGTACAACTTCCTATGAAAAACTTATAACAGGTTACAACTAAAGCCTATTTGTATCCTCTAAAAACATTAAAAAGAAAATACGTAGAAAGTTAAAATAATATATATAAAACAAATTAAGTTTGAGAGCTTGACAGCAACTGTATTTCTTCAAAATCAAACATTTTTTATGCATTAGGTGACTATGATCCCTTTTCTTCTCTATTAAGATTTATCTGTTGTCTCAAGTAACCAAAAAGAACTGAAGGAGTCACAAATAGTGCTATTAATAAACAGTGGTCCGTACAGATTGAGTTTATAGATCTTTCTGTATTTTTTCCCCTCTCTCACTTTATTCTCCAATTCTATTAGCAAGTCAACTTTTGCACTTGGTGTGTGGAAAAGATTATATGCATAAACCAATTAGAGGATTGGAAGCGCTTTGCTCCTATAAGCTAGAAAACTAGTTTACTCCTGGTGAATGAGCTAATTGAGTACTAGCAAGCTGGTAAGCTTTTTATATAGCACCACTGACAACTAGAACAGTCAGGCAGAGAATCTAATCTATTACATAAGCATTACACAAGGACATTAACTGGCTCTTTCCTGCAGCAATGCCAAATTTAATTCTGATATGCTCTGGGTTTCATTATATCACATCCCGTGTTTGCAGTTAATACACAAGACGTAACTGGCACAGGTTATGTGTAAGAGCTTATGCCAAAGAAAGCCTATTCCTGAAGAAATTGTCAAGGTACTAAAAGCTAACATTGTAGTTCCACTGCACTTTGCTTGAGATAAAAAAAATTACTATGAATATAGGACTTTCTCTATTAAATCTTTATCAGATTAATTATTTACCTGAACATTTCAAAAAGCAATAAATACTGTTCTAGAAATTGATGAGCCTCAAAGATCAAGCAATCTAGTTCAGAATGGAGCTTATTGTCTGAGATCAGCTGATGTACCAAGCCCACACTTAGCTCCTGCCCGAAGTGAATCCTTCTGTGATACGTCACTAATATATTAACAAGTAGCTCTTGTACAGATGTACCCCCTTAACCTCTGCTAAATCCTGCTTATCCCTGGAACATGTCCCTGATGGCAAGGTTGAGCAGCTGGACAAATTATGCCTCTCTCCATTTAAATGGAAAGTTTTTCAAAGAAATAATCAAACAGTAAAGCAAACTGCACTTAGTGGGCATGTTTTTCTGAAATCTATGGGATAAAATCTAAATCTGTCAATGTCAAAGGCACAGCTCCCTTGACAAAAAGCAATAGAAGTGGACATGGCAGATCGACAGATTCAAAGGTAGATTAAGAGGAGAGATGGGAGGAAGCAGCTGCTGAACATGGGTATGATGTCAATGGAATACATATATTTTCCATCATCTCCACTTCTGCTTTGCAAGGTCCTGGTTCCTTAGGAGTTGTACATAAATTGTATACTCATGCTTTAAGTGAGACAAAAAACACAGGATGGGAGTGGGAATAGCAGCAGGGCTCTGCATTTGCCTTTCTTCCTTTCTGTCATATATGTTTTTAATCCAAGTTTTTTACCAATCAGACTCCTAAATAAAAACTGAATACCTTAATTGTGAAGAATGCATTGTCCAGGGTAAACATCACAGTGCATTAAAGTGGGAAAATAGTTCCTGTATTCATTCTAACTGAGCCTCCAATCTTGAACCTCTGATCTTCGTTAGTTAGAAATCAGATTAGATAAGGATCTAAGATGCACAAGACTCAAGCAAAAGGAAATGGGAGAAAAATCAGGCAAACCAAAGCTCTAATTCAGCTACAAGAGCCCTAGAATTTAAACAGCAATAGAAGCACAACAGGCCTAGAAGCACAGAAAGATCAAAGAAAGTGTAGTGAGTCCACGAAGAAACAAGCAGTGAACACAGACACATTGTCAAGGCCAGAATCAGCAATAGGCATCAGTCCAATTCCTTAAAGACTGACACCAATTTGGCCAAAGGCAGTAACAATGAAATGGCCACATGTTAGCCAACCTCCCTTTGGACAGATTATCATGCTGAATAAGCATATGTGATCCTAAGGATTACATCTAGTTTAGACCAACAAGAGACAAAGGAATCCTCTGGTGTATCCAATGGGCTGTGCATGACAGGACATTTACTCCAGAAGCCATACATCTGCTTCCATAAAATTAATCAATAAAATATAAGTTCTATGCCACACCACAGTGTGATTTTCGAGAATGCACAATTTCATGCATCAAAATAAAGGTGCAAATAATTTTAAAACAGGCCTGTACGGTCTAATCCTGCACTGTGAATATGGGATATGAAAAAAAAATTATTAACAGAAACAATACAGCATATAGGACTGAGACATAAGCAATTATTAGAAAAATCCCAGATAATCTAGTACATTAGGGATAGCTAGGACCATGGTTCTCAAAGTCCCTCCATTAAAAAATCTTCAGAGAATGCTCAGATGCAAGAGGAAAAGTATTGCAGAATGTCTAGAATCAGTATCTTCCCAAATCAGTACAAACAAAAGGATCCAGAAAGGACACTGTAGCATGTAATAAAGAAAATAAATAAAAGAACAAAAAAACCCAACCCCAACAGTATTACAAACAGTCATAGGTAATGGTTTTGTCCACTGTGCCAGAAATGCCTTCAAAAAACAGGGTACACTGCAGTCTGCTTATGTAAGCATACCACAGAAGCTACTTTTCAGGAAAACATCTTAAAATGTACATTGAATTTTCTTTCAGCCATGAGGAGTGATCAGCAAGAACTAACTATGCCTCCTGGGAAAACACAAAGTAGGTGTCAAAGCAAAATTGATTGTAGAACCGTGAGATCAGAATCTTTCCACAGGAAAATAAAATCACCAAGACAAAGCAGATAATAAAACTGCTAACTCTATCCATTAAAGTTTGAAATTACAAATCTGGATGTTCTACAGCTAGAACATGCTATCCCAAGAGATCCATATATACTGTTCTTTACCTGAATGCTGAACATTCAAAATGCTAAGCACTATTACAAGGAGAGAATCAGTGGAGATAACTCTTAAAAGGAGCATATTTCCAAAATTCCTCTTAGGTCTGGAGAGGAAGAATTAAAGAAACACCTTTGTCCTGTCATCACAAAACAATGACTCCCTCTTCTCTTCCTCTTATCCCTTTCTGCTAGAGTGAAAATAGAAATTAGCAATATGAAACAGATACACTAAGTTTCTTAAGAGGTAATTTAAATTAGGGATTTGCAAGCATGGTAGTAGTCACAACAGCAAATTTTAAGATTCAGGATGGTATTGAATCAAAGGTAGATAGCCTTTCAGAAACATAAAGCAATGCTTGCACATTATGCCAGCTGAGAACATATTAAAAAATAATCCTCCAGTGCAACTGCAGAATTTCAGCTGATTCTTTACACTACAAACCTTGTATTATAATCTCCTAGTGTGAGAGCATCCAGCAGCATTCCTAAATAGCACTCTTTGAAACAGAGCAGCTCTGAGCACAAGGAGAAAAAGGAGCTGAACCTGCCTTGCACATGTTTTAGGCACTTCCTGGTACGCACTGACTTTCATGTAAGGATTGACCTTAAACTGTTCCATATTCAAAATGTCTCACAACATGAGATAAAACATTTTCTTAACAGATGAGCCTTCATCTCCCAGCTGATTATTGTATCAACTCACCTCATCACGGTGATAAACTCCCCACCTCTGTGCCTGCAGTCACTTCGCAAGAGATGGAATCAAATTGTTCATGAAAACATGAAAAATGTGTTATTTATATTATTTTAGTACTACAGGAAGAGCAGATGGAATACTGAGCTAAATTGTAAACTACTGCAAAAGAAAGCAGGACAAAGATAATAATCAGAATAGGAGGGAAAAAAATCAGAACTTGTTCTGAAAATACATGGGCCAATTCTAAACTTCAAGGAGGGACCTAAAAGCTAAAAACAGTAAGAAAGAATTTGGAGGCTTGGTGGTTTTGCTCTCCCAAGAGAAAGTTCTTTTTACCATTTTCACAATTAAGCCATAGTAATAATTAAAATGTTATTTTCCTCTATCTGGCCAGTATAGCTAATTTTCATGATAATTTTTTTAATTGCCTCAGTAATCAGGCCTTTCAACACTGTTGACAATGAGGTGCTGATATGAAACTAATTTTTTTTAGCCTTCAATCACAAGAGCAAAAAGCTTCTGACAGTTGTCTTCAATTTTTCTCTTAGACCTCTGATTTTACATACACCACATCCAATCACACAACTTCTCTGAGTATAGTTAGTATATTCGAAACAGGATTATTTATAAAGCCTCATAATTTCATTCTGTCTGATTGCCTTTCCACCTAGATTCTTGTCTGATTGACCCACACCTAAAAAGAGAAGAAATATATATGTTCAAGAGAAAGACTAAAAAAAGCCCAAATGTCTGAGTAGCAGGAATGACTTTGTCCTCCCTGATTAGCAAGCAAACGAAAATTAGCTATCAGAATATGCATTGTTTTGAGGCATCTTCTGACAGATTTCCAATTTCTCTCCCTCTCTGCCATGGTTAGTTTGGTAGGTAATATCTCACTTGCCCACACAAACCCACCAGTATGTCCTACAGATCCTGTAGGATCCTACTTCTGGTAAGGTGATATCCAACTGAATGGAATAAGGGAGTTGGCCTCACACATTCCTGTTGGTCTATCCACAGTCTTGAAAAGCCAAAATAGAACTAAATAAATAGCAGCAATTTATATCTGTGGAAAGATGATAGAGAGAATCATTCTGGAAACCATTTCCAAACACATGAAGGGAATACAGGACATTGGGAGCAATCAGTATAAGTCTGCAGAAGGGAAATCATGCTTTAACCATCTGGTAACCTTCTACAAGGTGAGCAGCCTGTTGGATGAGGGAGAGAGCAGCTAAAGCTGTTTACCTCAACTTGACTTAAGGCAGACCCTATAACATCCTCAAAGACAAACTGACAAATTAAGGGCTAGATAACTACACAGCTTGAAAATTAACTGAATGGCCAGGCTTGGTGGGTGGTGATCAGCAGCACAAAGTCCAGTTGGAGGCAAGTCACAAGTGGTGTAATCCAGGGATCATTACTGGGGTTAATACTGTTTAACAGCTTCACTAATGACCTGAAATGATGTGACAGAGTGCACCTCAGCAAGTTCCCAGATGATGCAAAACTGGGAGGAGCAGCTGAACCACTATATAGTTGCGCTGCAGTGTGGGACCTTGACAAGCTGGAGAGTTGGTTCAAGAGGAACCTCATGAATTTGAAAAAGGGGAAATGCAAAGTCCTGAAGAGAACTGTGGAGAAGAATAAACACAGGCACCATATACACCAGGGACCAACCTGTTGGAAGGAAGCTCTGCAGAGAAAGCCATTGGGGTCCTGGTGGACAAGATGATCACAAACCAGCAGTACACTTTCACAGAAAAGAAGGCCAACATCATCCTGAGTAATATGAAGTGCAATGATCATAGGTCAAAGCAAGTGATCCTCCCCCTCCATTAAGCACTTGTGTGACCATAGTTTGGAGCACTGCACGACCAGGACTGGACTGCCCAGTACAAGAGAGATATGGATTTAATGGAGTGAGTCCAGCACAGAGGTGATAAAGGGACTGACGCATCTATTGTATGAGAAGAGGCTGAGACTCTTCAGCCTGGAGAAGAGAAAGCTCAGGCACATCAATGGGTGTAATGCATTCGGGAAGGGTATAGCTCAGAGCTTCATCCATACTCATCACAGGGGAATTGGACTAGATGACCTTTAAAGGTCCCTTCCAAGCCAAATTATTCGATCATTCAATAAATACTTGATACAAAGAAGGAGAGAGACAGACCTTCCAGTAGTGCCCAGCAACAGGTCAAGAGGCAATGGGCAAAATGAAAACATAGGCAAGTCCATGTGAACACAAGACAACATTTCTTTACTGGTGAGTGTGGCCAAACACCGGCATAGGCTGCCCAGAGAGGCTCGGGAATCTCTACTTGTGGAGGTATTAAAAAGTTGACAGCATGGTCATAGGCAACTGGTTCTAGCTGACACTGCTTGAGCATGGGAATTAGGCTAGATGATTCCAACCTTCCTATCTGACATACAGATATGAATGAATAAGTGAAGTTGAACAGTCAAGGATATCCTAAAAGCATAATTTGTTCTTCACATGTATTCAGATATACCCCAGGGTTATTGTCCCTGCTGATATTCAAAGGAGATTGGTTAGGATGTGCTTTGAAGAGTTCTATTACTGAGTGGATGATTATGTAAGTTGTATACTGTACTACTGCATTTTTAATAGGGAACATACTGTCAACACCATCTTTTCAGGCAGCAGACTATAATCCCCAGGCAAGATAAAATCTGCTGTTTCCACCAAGTTTCTGCAGGCATTGTGGAGCAAGCTGACTTGGAAACTGCTGCCTAGCGCCTAGAGGAAGATAATTCTTACAGCTTGCTTCACAGGTCTGGTAGGAAGTCAGCTGAAACTTGGGAGGAGCCAGAAGCTGATGATTTGCTGATTGGTGTTACCACGTTTCTTTATGCTTGTCAGCAAGGCAGCAGGTTTTAAAACTCATACCCAACTTCTTTTCCATGCCTTTGAGAACTATAGGTTTGATACTGTGGGTTCTGGCAAGATTCAAAAAAAACCAGGAAAATGCTTGATATTTTAACTCCAAAATGTTATCTCTGCATAATCTAGAGTATGATTTTTAAAAAGGCCAGCTGTTCTATGTTATGCAACTCTTACCCAATAGTTCACTGAATATAAGGAATTTTGCACCCAATAAGGGAATATAAACTGAGACTTACCCACACAGGCAGGCTGCACAGCAGAGCAGCTGTGAATACCCTACATTATCATGTATAATTTAATTAAACAAATAATTGCTGCCAGAATGTTGAAATACTTGTTAGATCACTCATCATTTGCTGTTTTATCAGCAATGGTATAAAAATTAGCCAACAACCATCATTACTTGTGGATGTTTAGGAGGAGGTTAATTTCAATCAATCAAGAAGGATTTCATAATTAAAATATTTAAAGATGTGAAGGAATCCTGATGCTTCAAAAATTCTAAAATGATGTGCATGTGAAAGGTAAGAGATTGTACATACAAATGATGAGGTACTGTCTTTGTACATAAAAATTGAGCTGACAAGCTAAAGATTTGTAAATTAATTAGGAAAGCTGTCGATTCCTCTCCCATTTGCTTTGTTTGCAGATTTTATAGTGCCTTGATGTTACAGCAATAAAGCAGGATGACTGTGCTTAGTCTACTTACCTTTTCTTGCAAGGACAAATCTTTTTTAACCATCTCTGCACAAGGCAGAACAGTACAGCAAAGTATCAACATAAGGGTTGGATGATTTAATACAAACTGTGTCATCTGGCAGGAACTTCCAGTATCTGAAGCCGCACTTTTCACTTTTGACACGGCAGAGAACATACTGCCCTGTTCTCAAAAACTCTTTTAACTTCTTTATGGAATGCCAATATCAGAACAAGCTGCTAACCACAGTTTTAAAACCACACAATTTACAGAGTGATGTAACATGAATTCCACCTGACTTCAGATTCACAATATACAGGAAGACTTCTTATATTGTCTGCTTTTGAAGCAATGAAGTATTTTTAGGTTACAATAGTTCTCTACATACACAACACATCCTAGAAGAAACAGTATAAAATTTATATGCAGCAAGTTCTGTAACATGCTACTCCATGCTCCATACATTACCTACTAAGAAACAGGCTTTAGTGGCAAAATACCTCTTGTAAAATGGTGACAGAGAGAGGGTGACAAGAAATATAGTGAGAGACAGAATTGCTTCATAATTAATTTCACTGGAAAACATGCAAAGACATCAACAAAGTAATATTGATTGCAATTTCACTAATTCACTAATACCACAATATATCACAGCATCACTAATTCGATATCAAAATATCACTATTAGTTTTCCCAGAGAAGTTGTGGATGTCCCATCAAAGTGTTCAAGACCAGATTGGATGTGGCTTTGAGTAACCTGGTCTAGTGTGGAGTGTCCCTGCTCAGGCAGGGAAGTTGGAAATAGATAATATCTAAGGTCCCTTCCAGCTCAAACCATTCTATGATTCTGTGATTGTAATTCCCTCTTGATTTTTATTCCCAAGTCCATTCATGTTTTACCACCACAGCCCAAAGGAGATGGTAGTTAAAAAAAACATATGAGGAGGAAATCAACAGTTCCTAAGCAGACATGGCTGGGTGCTAGGGAAGGGGCAGAGTGGCACAAGCCAAGCAGTAGCAGCTTGACAAGTTTTGAAGTATTTTATTTGGAAAAATTATGTGATGATTTTGGTTTCTGATTATTTCTTTACCCTTAGCTTTGTTTCAAACTAATTTCTTTAGAGCATTATTAAGAAAGTTTGCTCAGTGGGTAATTTCACAATCATAAAACCGCTTGGCTTTCACACATAGGTAAGATAAGATGCTGTCATTGAGTAATCCTTCACCATATGTAACTGCCACTACACTTACTGCTATTTGAAATGTGCAAAGGAACGTTTATTACTTGAGTAAAAACAGTTCAGCAGAACTAGGCACCACTGAGAAGATGAGACATTTAATTATAAGTGATGTTTTGGATGAAATATAAATTCACCTGCTGATTGCTGTACCACTAACTAAAAGGTATGTCTACCATACAGGGAAGTGATAGGAGCCGAGAGCATTACAGCCCACACAGCCACTGTACTCTACCTGTTCTCGGATCAAGAAAGGTAAATTATAACACTCAAAAGTCTCTCTATACATACTAAAGGTTTTTTTTGGCAGGGTCAATTAAACTTCACGAACATCTTTGCTGCCAGAGCTGAAGCTTTTCAGATCATGAACTGTTTTATTTCAAGATAATTTAGCTTCTACATACTACATTGCCTTCTGGGATAAGTTATAAAGCAGATAATAATAACAGTCACACACCCTCAACCTATGCACAGCACTTAGTGAAAATGCCAGCAGTTGGTTACTATAGATACACAAAGCAAACCATTTCCACATCTGAAAAGCGCTCAAGCCACAGCCCACTGCAGTAAGGCTGTAACGTGGCTCATCTACAAGAGATATGATAGTGGCAGGAGTAAAATGGTGAAAATCACACTCTGCATTAGCACAGGATAATCCAACATAAACATGTCCTCACTGCAGACACACTGCATTCCATTCCTTCAGAGTCTGATGGATGTTAGTGTTGCATGAACACTAATAACTTATCACAACTATACACATGCCCAGCATTCCTTCCCTTTCCTCTCTTGGTGACTGATTCAAACTAAGGTGAACTACTGGAACTGAATGTTACATGATGACAGCACTGCCTTGGGTTATTTCTTTGCAAGAGAGGTCTACATCCTTGGCTGCTATACAATGGAGGGCTAGAACAGTGCCCTGTCAGAACTTCTGTTACAGTTCTGTCCACAACGTGGTTTTAACATCATGTCCACTTTGTATCACACAAGGAAGGATTTCACAGACATTATCACAAAATACAAAGCTAACTTTACAGCTCTTTGTCATCTCTTGTAGTTTCATACTCTATTTCTTTAAGCTATTAATCTAATGAGGGAAGCACGCATCGTAGAAACTATGCCAAGAAAATTCTCCTTAGGAAAAGCTTGAAGTAATTTACAGTGTGTGCAAACTGTGCTGAATGTTTCTTATGCCCAGGCAAGATAGCTATATTTAAAGAATGTGATAACTGCTTAACTTTGCAAGTATCAGTATAGGCCAACCTTGACTGGAAGGCAAAGACATTCTAGCTTTGTAATATTTACCTCTCAAAGTATGAGCTTAGTCAGTAGACCCAGACTTGAACATTTTAAGTTTAAAAAGGGGGGGTGGGGGGAAAAATTTCACTGCTAAGAAGTCAGCAGGTACCACATTTAAACAAGATATGCAAATAAAAGCTATTATTATTCCTTACTAATTGTTACATTTCTAAATGACTTCAGGATTTTACTGCAAAAGACATGAATAGTGAATTATCTCAGGTTGAAATGTAATATAAACAGGAGTATATCAGAGTATTTTCTAATTCAAAATTCCTAAACTACACAGTAACTCCTTTTTTTTCTTTCATCCTTTCCTCTCTAGAGTTTTATAAAGCCTCTTCAGAAATAGTTTTGTGATTGTGTTTATTCTGTCTGTTGAAGAAACTGTCCAGTCATTAACAGCTGGGTTTGTTGAGGTAACACTGACAACATGACATTTGACACTAGAGGATAACTGTAAGTTTGAATCTCACTGTGAAAGAAATGTGGTTGCAGATACAGGAAGTATGAATAGGACAGACAAACTATTAATAATTAAATAGGATAATAAAATTATCCTAAGTGACTCAGACCATTTAGCAGTCAGTAAAATTCATGGTATTTATCACAGAGATATCACTCTCAATGAAATTAGCTGATCATTTTTGATTAACCATACATAGCATCAATGAAATACTACAATAATGTGCGGACAGTTCTTAGAATTTATATTAAAAAGTTTTGCCAGATAAAATATATAGGTGCTACACTAATAATCTGTAAATAATTCTTAAAAAGGATATTAAAAAGTTAGTGCTATGCACAGCATAGCCAGTGCTATGCCTGCCATAGTGTTCTGTCTTCTGTAATAAGCAAAGAAATTCATTGTTTAATTTAATAGTGCAGCATGCCCTGAGGAGAGAAGAAGTATTTTCAATAAAGAGAAAACATCTGCAAATACACTTATTTATAGAGGCATGTGATAAACAGACTCATGTGCTCATTAAGTTAAAAAAATCCAAACATTCTTTCCTGATGAATTAACAAAGCTACCATGTATCATAACTTAATAAACCTGTATTTCAAGATTTCTTATTTATGTATTTGTTTGGCCTTGCTTTCCTTTTATGTATCAACCTTCTCAGTGCTGTAACACAATTCACTATTCTCGTTTGAAAAGCAGTCAGGCATGTTCTAAATTTCCAGCACAAGTAAACTAAGCTTTGTTAACAAGTAGACTTTCTTACGTATAGCACTTTTAAATCAAAGACTACAAAGGTTATCGTGAGGATAATCTTGGCTGTCAGAACACAGAGGATCAACAAATTGATTTTATTTTATTTTATTTTTTTGTTTTATTTTATTTTATTTTTATTTTGCAAGTATCATGGCTGAGATCCAGTTCTCCTACTTTGAAAGCTATTCTGAGTCAACAACACAGTAGACATTTTGGAGAAGCTACAATAAACTAAAAATATGATTTCTTATTACTGCATTTTATACCTTATGGAAAGGTTCTGTTTCAAAATTTTTTTTCACCAAAAGTTATTTCAGAAAATAACTTGCAAAACCAGTGTAACTAATGTAATATGCTTTTTCCTCTGGCTTTTTTGGACATTGAATATGCTGTCACAAGGCAACTGGCTAAGCAGCAACAATCAGGGTCATACATGTTTGCAGATATGACATTTAGAGTTATGGGCAGTAAAAAAATAGAAGAATCCAATAAAAATTAAGGTAGAAAATTCTTAGTCAAAAGAATAGGAAAAAATTTCTCACATGCTTGGACTTCTGCTAAGGGACAGCTTCTCAATTGCAACTCTCAGCCTAGGATGTTAACTAGCTCAAAAGCTGTAAAAAGAGCACAGCCCTGTATGGCAGAGAGGGGAACTGCAGGGCCCAAAGACCCATTCTGTCTTCCATGACTGTACAACACAGAGTTCCTGGATGTGAGCTCCTGCTCATCTCCCAGGTTTAACAAAGAATCACGTGTTACAGAACCCCTAAGCCTCCAGACACATTCCTCCTTCAGCCACACCAGATCCTTGGTGAATGCAGTTCGCTCAACAGGGAAGTAAGGCAAGCTTGGTGGGACAAATAATTATCTTCTACAAGACCACCTGACATAGCTGGGGGGAAAAAAGACCAGTTTAGGGTACACCATTATTTGTTCTGGTCTGAAAGGATGAATAAAGATTTGAACAAATGGATCCCAGTTTATTTTACTTATTTTTAAAAATTGCACAATTTGAAAGAAAAATGTGGTTCCCCTACGGCAAAGAAGAGGTAATGAGGTAATTAATATGGCAAAGAATGACACAGAGAAACAGAATTGCTACTGGTAGTATTAGAGATTCTTGTGAAAGACAAACAAAGAAATGATGTGGAAATGATTAAAGATTAAAAAAAAAAAAATAAACACTTTTAAATAACCATCATGGAATTCAAATGTCGTAAGACAAAAAAAATTATTACTGCTTCCAAGAAAATATCAAGAGAAATAATTTCCTTGGTAATTCCATTCCAGATGAAAGAGTGATTTATTAACACTGAAGAATTGTATGATAACTGAGCCCTGAAATCACTCAGTAAATCATTTAACAGAGTTTGGCAAATACTATCAGGAACTGCTTAAAAAAGTCTCTCCCCTTCAAGATCCAAATCATTGCATATGAGTCTGAGGTACTAAAAAATTCTTCATGTTACCTTTATTTATTATAAAGGAGAACTATTACAAATTTGATTTCGTTTCAAGTTCCCAAAACTTTTTCTAGATTTTAAATTTATATCTTGTAATCTTCTTGTTTTCTTATTTCTTTTTCCCAAAGTTAAACAGTTGATCACATAGCCAGCTTCAGGAACTGGCATATAAATGCAAGGTGCAGCAGGAAGTGATGTAAGTAGTTCATTAGGTAATCTCTGATCCTCTACTCTACCAGGATCAGATATTTCTACTAAAAGAATATTTCAGAAACCAGAACTCTTAAGGTGAGACTGAGATTCTTGTCCCGACAACTTCAGTAAGCCTAATGAGTTCTTTGTAGAGATGTCCACTTCAATGTCAAGAATCTCATGTAAAGGTGTGTTTTTCATCTCTCAAATCTTTGCACTGCATTATCAGCTAGGCATTGTGCTTTACTTCTTGTTGTAACAAGTCATGCTGCTGACATACAGCAGTTTGTTCAATCACAAAGGGTGGGGGGGAACCTCAAGTGCGTCATAAATTATTTAGTAAATATATATTGAGGTGAAAGGTACATACAGAATCCAAGATAAATACACATCTTATAGGAATAATAAAAAGAAGCGTAACTTGTCAACAGTTTGCAATGTGTACTGTTTACAAGTATAATCCAATCCTAGCTGGATCTTCAAAGACTGAGGTCATTGTCACAAGCACAATTCCAGAAAGTTCTTTTGCACTACTGCTGAAAGCTGTGTAATGGAAATATTCTTCATGGTAAATCTTATTGTTACTGTTCTGTAATGGCAGCATTTTTCAACTGCCTTTACCAGTGCTAACACCATTTGATATCCTCTAGGTTTGAAAACATTTAATACTAAACAGTGCTGTATGAGAAACACCAAATAGCACCATGGCCAGGAAGGACGACTGTCAAACATGTCACACTGTTGCCCTTATATACTCATCTTACAATGTAAATTCTGATTGTATTTATATTCTGTTGCTGTAAATTAGTTTTCTCTAATCAATATGAAAAGTTAAAGGGTTTTTATGACTTTTCCACAGAGCTTCGGTCAGGCAGCCATTGGTCCACTAATGACATTATTCCACTGAAAGCACATTATCATTGAATAAACATGAGCTGCCAGAAATCGTGGATTTGCACAGAGGCTTTGGGAAATCTGTGAGTGGGCTTTATTGTGCGTAAGACACACTGCACAAAGAAACACCATTCAATGAGCCAAAACTTAAGATCTTAAAAGTCTCTACATTTAAGCTAGCAAATGCTTTTTGAGAATCTAGTTCTCTAGGTTTTCTTAATATGAAAACCTTATTTGAGGGATAGTTTAGCTATAACTATTTCATTCTGAAAGAAAAAAAGTTTGTTTTTTAAAGGTTAGGTAATGATTTAAACGAGTTCTTTCTACAAGCATAGAATACATAGTCATTTTATTTAAACAGACAGTAAACCAAAAATGTTACTTTCCTTTCTGAAACCAGGTTAGATGTGCTGCAAGGTTCCTGTGAAACACTAGAGAATACCACAACATCTTGTCTTTTTATTCTGCTTTAGCTCACTGAAATGCTCCTGCATACAAGTCTCCAATTTGCCATTATTCTTTTCTTTCACATACATTTTCAGCTTGTACATCTCTTTGCAACTAAGTCAGCTGGTTGTAAGTACATTAGTAAGTAATGTCACAGCGATGGACTCAGTTGCATTTCATAAGCCCCAGGAAAGCTGTGGAGTTTTCATGACCTAACAACAAACCCACACTTCTTTTGGCATTACTCTTCTAACCAGAACTTGTTGGACAGGATTCCAACTGGCAGAGTGAATTCACACTGCAAACATCACCCTGAAATTTGTGCTGGTAGTTTGCATGTAAGATGTGCTGGAATAGACAGTATTTGTGTGGTGAAAACAGTTTACTCATTTGGCACAAAAAGATGTGATAATGCCATTCATCAGGAAAACATACAGATGGCAGTTGGATTGTTCATATTCTATATTCTCTCTCTCTCAAATAAAGTTGTCTTGTTTGGTTTTCATGATGATTCATCTGATGCTGCCTGGTGGGCAACTCTAGTGCTAAAGCCCTGTGGGGACAGAGAACACAGCCTGGCAGGCATTACAAGAGTTCTCTGATGTCCAAATTCACACTTTCAGTAAAAGCTAATACATTCCTAAATGCGTTCCTGTCTATTCTAACTTCCTTTTTGAGATCTCGCTGACATCTTTCATCCTGTTGTCATATGGAAACATTTTATGTTTCTGCTGGAACATCAGTTCATAAATCTCTTTCAAAAGAAGCATAATTCTGAAGACATTTTTTGAATTCACTGTATCTACTCTCTTGCTTTGTGTATGTTCAGTATGTGATCAAGAAAATCTCTAAGACTGACTGACAGACTGACAAATTCTACCTAATTAGTACTCACCAGATTTAGCCAGTCATCTTCAGCCCTTCAAGCAATGTTCTGCCAGTGAAAAGTCTTCCTTTTCTCCTTTTAAATACCTGAAGATTTGCCTGTGTCTGAGAGAATCATTCAATGGTATTATGTCCCTCAACAAGTCTAAAGATAAATCAAACCTGAAGCGGAAAAGTGATGTGATATAAACTGCACATAAACCAAGCATGATATAGAAAAGAGTGGATGTACAAGCAAAATAAGATCATGGGAAAAAAATTGCATTCTGAATGCTATCTTGGGGGAAAAAAAGAGACTTTCAAAGATTATTACATGTTAAAAAATCCTACCAAACCATACAAATAAATTACTCATTTAAGACAGGTTGCCTTCAGAAGCAGGTTATTATGACCTGCACTACTAGACTAAATGGGAGCAAAATTTCCTTTTAAAAAGCACTTTTTTCTCCCAGTTACTTCCAATTAGGACCTTTTTTTTTTCATGAAACAAAAACAGTAACAAAATTATTTTAATACACTGCCATACAACAATTAGATAATACACCCACCAGCCACACCCACCAACATACACTGTATTTTTTCAATGTCATATACATACATACATTTGCTATGGTTATGCCAGAAATCAAGCTACAAAAATGGCTTGCCCATTACAGTACAGGGGATCTACAAGAAAGGCAGGAATAAAATTCAGTTCTTGGAAGTCCCTGTTTTAACCACACCATCCCCTATAAGAATCCCCTGTAGTAAAAAANTTTATTTTCTTTTTTAAAGGAAGCTCTAACATAGGAGCTAACACTGCTGAGTTTTGAAGTGCTTTCAGATTCATGCTTGCCTAAATGTGAACAGAAGTTACCCTATAAGTTTTAGAAATACTTGGCTAGACACCAACCACTGTACTTACATAAGGCCATATAATCACCTGACACTTGTAGCTGCCTCACTGATTTTCCAAGAATTTTAATCCTCTTTTCCTGAAACTATCCCTTTAGTGAGAAAATATGTTTATTCTATTCCTTATATGCTTGCTTTGCAGACAAGCATTTTCATTTATCAAATAGAACAATAATATTTTTCACTTTCAAACATGAGAAATCAAGAGATTTCTTTGTACAGCAACGTACAAAGTGTGTCTTGTCACATACAAGGGCCCATTCCTTAACTGTGCACTCCCAAGCTGCTTCTACACATTTAAAAGCCTTCCTACAGAATAATGCAACTTCCCTTCTGCCCAGCAGCCAGACAATTATATCAGCAAGTAATGCACACCCAGTGGGCATGCACCAGTTAGTGCACTGCGCAAAGAGCAGACCAGAGATAGCTGCTTGATGGTTGGAGGCAGATGTAGCCTGAACTTCCTATTACCAGACGTTTTGGTTTTACAGACTGTTTAAATATATAACTAACCTATTCATTTTGCTTAAGTTTCTATTTTCTGTTAGACATAAAATGTGATGAATAAAGTTCCTTGTCCCATGAAGCCAATGGAAGTTTTAACTGCAGACTTCAAAGGAAGAAAAATCTGTCTCTTTATTGTTTAAAATGTTTTTGACTAGTGACTACAAAACTGGAGCTATTCATTAACAATGATTTTGGTGACTGGTTTTTTTGCATGTGTAATTTACACTTACATCCTGTGTAATAATTAAGGGTTCTGAAGTGACAACAGAATGTATTCAGGAGTGTGTGAACCACAAAATGATGGAAGTCAGAACAATACTTCAGGGAATTACCTTCACTTTAAAAAGGATCCTTGCATGCTTTTCTTACAACAGAATAATAGACAGGTTGAGTTTTGACTGCTGGAGGTCTTTGGTCCACCTTCTGATCAAAGGAGACTGAACTAGAACAAGTTCTTCAGGCTATATCCACTCAGGTTTTTAGTATTTCCAGGGATGAAGACTCCACAAGCTCTCTGGGCAACCTGTTCCAGAGCTTGACCACCACCATGGTTAAAAATATTATTCCTATTTTTTATTTCAGTTTGTGCTTGTTGCCTCTTGTTCTGTTAATTCTTGGCAGTGGTGTCACCTTGAATTTGTACGTATATTGGTGGAATATTTGGAAATGTCCACCGTTGCAAAACCACCAGCACAACTCCACTTCTGCTGTACAAAAGGTCACTCAAAACATCATTCACTGTCAACAACTAGTTTGTCAAAGCAAATTTAAATTCCCACCATACTCCTACGCAAGCACTTCCTACTAATACTCCTGCAACAGTTTTTTTTCCCTAAAAAACAACTCTCATAACACTTCTATACTGTCTGATGTTCCAGAAACCAGAAAGGGCTTGTCATACAAAAGGGGTGGAGGGTGGGTGATGAAATAAGCTGTGCCTAGAAAGTCAGAGAAAATTCTTAGAAAACAAGTATTACTTCTGTGGCTGCATGATATCTAAAGTAGGAGGAAAAGGAGGAGAGCATGAAATCAATGGCTGGAAAGAGCCACTGACAACTCTGCAAAAACTGCCATTCTCTGATTTCCCACACTTTCCTCCCTCAACATCAGCAAAGCAGCAAAAAGAAGGTACCACAGCCTGTACACTGTGTTGCAGCTCTGGCACAGATAGAACAGAAAGTGACTGCTCCAAGCAGCCACTGGCATCTGCTTCCTTTGTCTACATCTAAAGACAGACCTCTGTGGAAATTTTTCTAGCTCAAAATGAACTAGTAGTTTGTGGCTATGCCAGGCATTTACTGCCCTAGCACTTCTGCAGATACACTGGTTAAGACAAGAGCAAAAGGCACAAAACCATGCACATGGACTTTATTGCACCTTGACCCATTCTGCTCTGACACAACACAAGTGGAGGCCACCAAAGCATGTGTTAAGGAAACTTTCCTGTCTGACCATTCAGAAGCCACTCCGCCAGTTACTCTCATGCCACCCAAGCTGGCACTGAGGTCCCTTTTCAGCTACACATGCCACTCTCACACAGTCAATATTTTAATCATGGTGCAATAACAGAATAACAGCTTGAGCTGCTGTTGCCAAGAAGGAGCTCCAAACAAAGAAAAACCTGGGGTTTTATGCCCTCACGGCAACGCACAGGAAGATCTGGAGGTCCTCAGCTCCTGCCATGTCTGAGTGTCCGGTGCCCTGGCTGGCACCACAGGTCCTCATGTCCTTTGCTGTGCAAAGGTTGGTTCCAGCTCACAGCCTCTTGTCTGGGGCTCTCACCACCAGAGCTGAACCCGGAGCGGGCACTGCAGCTGCTCACAGAGCTACCAGCACTGAGTGTATTCCATTCCTCAAGAGCCAGAGCATGTCAGGCCAGGAGTCAGTTGCCTAAAAGCACATACAAGTGCAGGAATATTTCTCTGTGTGAGCATAAGCAAGTCCACATTCCTGCCCAACACCGGAAACATCCACCATCTCTAATATGATTGAAGCTTCGGTGGCCCAGAACTCAGATGCCTCCCACGAGGATTATGCAGCTCAAGAATGGGAACTGTCCTGTGGGACTCAAGAAACTCAAAATCTAATGACAAACCAAAATAAAGTAAATATAAAGGTGCAGTTATTTAGTAAAATTCCTTCCTAACTGAAAAAGTTATACATAATAGAATGAAAATAGTTTTAAAATAATTTGTTGCTCCGTTACTAAAAAAAAATTCTTTATTCTTTTTGCTGTGTTCAATAACTGTACTGTTCCACTGAAAACCTCAATGCAAAATGCAGTCCTTAAAGCTTTATGGCCAAACTTTTCATACTAAATAATTACTTGAAAGCTTGGCAGAAATCTCTATTTTTGTCTTTTATTTTCACTTTCCTAAAAGTGCAGTTGTTTTGCATTCAAATGTATGCTGCTTCTGGGATGTACTATGTATGACAGAAGTTATTAAAAATTGTTTACAATGTTAGACCATTAGTTTTGTGCAAATAGAGCTGACTTTAGTTTCTTGCTTGAAAGATTTTTTGACAAATAATGTAGTTGTTAACTGCCAATTTTCTAGTGGGAAAACTAAAGATAATTTCAAACTATTATTTTTTTTTCTATCTCATCTGAAAAATTGTTCCCAACTAGTTTATTAAACACTGAATAAATATATCTCCCACTCAGCACATTTACCAAGTCAAGCAGGAATTTAAAATTCCTTTCTTCTAAGGGCCAAGCCTGCAGGAAAACATCTGCCTGGAGATATGTGAACATCTTCATCATGAGAAACACATTCTGGCCAGAGAATTGAGCTTGTAAAACAAAACAAGCACATCAAACCCTTCTAAAATTCCTGGATGGTACCATCCTAAAACAGAAAACACTGAGACTTGAATTTACATGAAATAAAGCATATTATATCTGTTGTTCCTAAAGAAATAAAAGTAATTCCAAATTTTTAATAATCCGAGATGTGTATTTGTTTGTCTGCAACTTGACTGAGCCGGTGAAAATTTAAAAAATAACTTTTGTTCTATATGGAATGAAAGAAAAACAGAAATTGGATGTTGCCTTATCAAAAGAATTTCTTAATCTCATTCAGCACTATCTAACACCTTCCAGGATAACAGTAGAATTTTTAATAATCATCATGATTTTGTTTCACAATTTTTAATTGGCCTTGAGCATCTTCACAGACTTTTTTGCTAAGGCCTAATCCTAACTCCAGGAGCCAAGCAGTGGAACTACAAGATGATATCTCCACTGCAGGAGAAATAGCAGTGTCTTCTCAAAGCATTTAAAGCAGGAATACAGGCAAGCACAGGTAATACTAATGGCACTAACACAGGTTGTTTTGGAGGGAAGCTCACGCACTTTATAATAAAGTTCAGAAGATCCTTTCCTTTTCTATAACCTCTAATATGCAGTGGTGATCCTGACCAGAAGACCACTGTACACCAAGCAGCAGTGACCCCCACAGCAGGGAAGCAGAGCAGCTCCCCCAGCCCCATGCTGCATGCCCAGCCTGGCCATCAAGCCCACGTTGGGCAGCATATGCCCTTGGCTGCAGGACAAACCCAACCAGCAGCTCCCACTTGGTACCAGTTGACTCCAACCTGCATGTCCTGCCCCTAATCTAAAAGTGTAGCAAGCAGTTTTTAAGTGAACAACCCTTCTGGTACACAATTCAAATTATGAATCAATCAATCAAGCTGTTGACTTGTAGGAAATTTTTGGAATGCAGAAACGCACACTGCACCACTTTTACAACAGAAGTCCAAACAGGGGCAAAAGTAGTAATTTTTTTTTTTTTTTAAGATTTAAAGCACTTATTACTCTCTTCATTTAAAACTTTTTTTTTCCAGACAATGCTTAAAGAAGTTAATGGAAATGCAATTTTAAAAAATATATTTAGATATATAATATGTAAATACTTTGTTCACAGCTGCATATATATATATTGGTGTATATATTTTATTTTAATAGGATAATAATATGAGAATTGTAGGAATAAGATATGCAGTAGAAGCAATAGTAGAAGAGAAGGTATAATCCAGTATTCTGAAAACTAAAATTAAAAAAAGAATCAAGTAACTCAAACTTCTAAGACAACAACATTGTACAAGTCCTTACTTCAAAACAACAATCAGTCTAACTATATGCATTGTTATTTCTTATGTAAATCACCTTAAAATTGTCATTTCAAAGCGAGATTTCTTAATATAGTCATTCTATGGAGAAATTGTTATTTGCAGTAAGAATTGATAAAGGCATTACATCTTTCTATTTGGATCTACAGAAAGGAGGCCATCATTGCAAGACTGAAGACTTGTTTCGAATTTACTGATGCATATTATCACTCATATGCTTCCGTCTGGGCCAGGAAAGGAAGGATCAGAGGTCGCTTACAGTTAACACTGTGCTCCCAAAAAGGTTGTGGACACAGGGAAATCTGAGCTATGGCACAATCTGAACACAACCTATATTTTTCTTTAAGTTATGCCAAAAAGTAGGAAAGCAGCTACATCCATGACTTGCCAACTTTACACCACTGGCAAAGAGGTGATTTCAAGGAAAAGAGGGACATCTCAGTCCTATTAGGATAAATATACTCAGTCCCATTATGTAAATATACATGTAGGATGTCTTTGAAAAATATACCTTCAGTTTTGCTTCTTCCTTCCCAATAATTACTTATTCTACCCAAACTTCCCTCTACAAATACCTGGTATTTTTCTTACAATGTAAATCTTTTACAATGAGAAAGACATTTGGATAAAAAAAGACTATATAGGCTGACGCCTTCTTTGCTTCTCATTCTTGACAGGCAAGTTCTGCTATGCTGTAATTCATCAGCAAATGGCTTATTCAGAGACCTTTCGTTCTGATGTATTATTGTTTACTTTACCAGAACAGTTTACTTAGCTACTATTCTAAGATATGACTCAGCCCTACAATCATTATAACCTGCTTTTAAGCCTGAAATCAATTACTGACCTAACTATTAATTTTGTTAATGGTGCTGCAGAACTCAAAAATTCTGGGAGACAGTTACCCCCAGGAATTAGTCCTGTAAACACCAGAGTTTTCCGCTAACCATTTTTATTAAGGTGATCCAGGTACCAAGGAAAAGAACCTCTGAGAACATTTTTTTAATGAATCACAGAATCCTGCAGGTTGGAAAAGACCTCTGAGATCTTCGACTGATCACCACCCTGTCAACTACATCATGGCACTAAGTGCCACATCCAGTCGTTTGTCGAACACTTCCATGGATGGTGATTTCACTGCCTCCCTCAGCAGTCCATTCCAATGTTTAAAAACAACAAAGAAAAATATGTTGCAGCTTCTATTTCTACAGTTAATAATGAATATTTACATCTAGTCTACATAGCTAACTTTTGGCTTAAGTTTATGGCCAAGGAATTGAGGTGTTAAATCAGTACTAGCAGGAGGATGAAATATTACAGGAATCATGAAACTTGAAAGAGTGCGCCATACATCAAATCTCCACAGCTGAGAGTCCCAGAACACAAACCAAGTACTTTGTAACAAGAAGGCTCTACAGTATGTCACAAAGAAAAATTAGGGCAACAGCTTGTCAGGTTTGCAGCTCTCCAGTGAAGGGCAAGCATGAACTGGGAGTAAGGCAGGACTCTCAGGTGATCTACCAATACCAGCATAGCCAAACACAAACGTAAAACAGATCCAGCATGTCAGCTAACCCATGAAAAACAGTAAGATAAGCTGTTCACCTAAAAAAACTGTGATTTTTTTTACTAGAGGTAGAAATATGAAGATAAAATATATTATGTGATTTAAAAATACTCTCATATGCATGGGCTTATCACAGTCTTTCAGCCCTTGTGAAACCCTTCCTGGGCAATCAGAAATTGAGGGATGCAAATCATTAAAAAAGATCCCTAAAATGCAATGGTTATATATAGTATGACAAGGACAGAACACATCACATAGAATCCTTTGGGGATGGGCTACTCACCACAGAGCCTACTGTGAACAAGTGTCTGGCCTAGACTCAGTATGACTGAAACTTGTTACAACTGCGTGGACAAATTATGTTCAATATACATTTGAGTTTTAAAAAAAAAGTTGCATTGCATTTTCAGGAATAGAAAAAAAAATAAAGTCTTCTTTTGTCTCTAGATAAAGTATTTGTGGACAACAGCCAAAGACCAGATACTCAATTATTTTCTTCTATAAACACGGTGAAAGAGACATACAGGTGGGAGAAACACAACGTTCTTTACACAATCATGCTGAAATGAAGAATCTGAGTGCTCACTTCTCTCCTGTATGATCCCGTGCTCCACTGAAAAACACTGCTCTAATGGAGAGTAATGGTCTCCCAATTGAGCCCTGTCATCTGGTATCTCTGGCAGAAGTAAAATAAAGGTGTACATTTTCTGTAGCACATTTGTAGGGGAGGTTGAAAAGATGTGGCTGTGATATCTCAGCCTATGGATAGGCTTTCCCTATCTCACACAATGTGCTGCTGGTGATGCTACTAATGTTCAAGAAGAAAACAACATGGGTTACAGTAGTAGGTACAAACCAAAGTAGAAAAAGAATATTGAATAGTCAGAATAAACAGTTTTCATTTTGCTGCTAAAAGGTAAACTATTGCCAATAAGGTGATTTAATTAGATGTCTTCTGCCACTGTGATAAAAGTAACTGCTTTTTGTTCAGTTCATGTTCTTTACATAACACTATATTTAGCAAAGAGTATTAGTCACAGAGTTTTGAAGAAAAATCATGTATTTCCTATTCTCTTTGATACAAAATATTTGCCCAGTGCTCTAAAACCTCTGAAGGAAGGACATCCATTAGACAAGGAAAAAGTGGATATACATGCAAAAACTCTATGGAACTCTATGAATGAGAAATATCTACAACACAAGAAGCAGTTGCTCCTCTGATCCCCAAGAGCTAACCTAAGAAGAATAAGTAAACACGAATTTTGTAACTTTAACAACTCCTTCAGAATTTTAAAAGATTGCTAACTATTTTATCATTATCTAGATTTATTTAGACTCAGCAATTTATCTAATACAAGCAGTAGTCCAATCCAGTAATAACAAATGAAGGGCTTTTCCCTCCAGTTACCACTATAAGTAGGCTGCCAAGTATTTTCTGATTTCTATATGCATTTCTTAAGATATATTTTAATTGACTGAAACCCTAATTGCGCATTTATTATTGACCATCCAGAAATGAAAGGTTTTTTCCAAGAGGCTAGATATCAAGCATAATAAGCTTTCTTCCTTCCTTCTATTTGGTTGAAGATTTGATTTTACAATACAGGCATACCTAATGCAAATATGATGCAATAACTGTAATTTTTCCCTTTTTTTTACTTGTATAAGAATGAAGAGCAATAATTATTAAAAACTCAAAGAGACTGCTCCTATTTGGCAAACTGTATTCAACAGCAAATGTATCTCAGTATTATTTATCTCAGAGGACAATCATAAAGAGATACAAAACATCCAGCTTGAGAGCAAGGAATATGTTAGAGAATAGATAACTTTTATCAGGAAATACATTAGAAAATATTAGAGAATATATAAACAGATACCAACATAAATTGTTCTTTAAATACCAAGTTAGAATATAGAACACATGTCCAAAATCATTACCTTTTCTTTTGCTATACATTATTTTTAAAACAATCACCCTGTACTTTTTCTGTAGAGTGAATACGTAAAAACTCAGAAAAAATTTGTGAGATATTCAACATAACTGTTAGCCAACAACTTTCAGCTGAAGGAAAACATACTGATAAACATTAAAAATGCTGGCTTATTTGCTTTTTGTACACTTCCTTAATAAGCAAGTTTTATTTAAGAAATAAAAAGCCTTCTTTAATTGAAGCCTTTTCAGTACTTCCTTGGCTATTATTTCAGCTTCTGTTCATTATTCAGTTACAGTTCTTCACTAAGAGCGCCTGCACTTTATCTCTTTAAATTTAGTACTTCACACTGTAAGTGCATTGCTCTTTGAATAATTACGATTTATATTAATAGGAGCACATTTTCCAGTGAATATTTCACTATTTTATAAATCTGTAGATTATACGCATCTCTCCTACCAAGCAACAATGGCTGAAGGAAAGAGTCTGATCAGTCCAAGGTTTCTCTTCCTGAAGGAAAGACAATTATGATTCATGTCATATCTGGAGCTAAGTTACTTTTTAAAGCTGGAATAATTTAAAATAAGACCTTCTTAATCACATTTTTAAGTTTGTTGCCTTGCACATGTAGAAGCATTCAGCTATACTTTAGAATCTACAACCAGATATTATCACATATGGGAAAATAAAAAATACGATGAACATGAAAACAGGGAAATGAGAGATTCCATTTATTTGTGTTTCCAGGATAGTCAGTTCCACAGTTTCAAAGTATAATTACCAGACTTACCAAACGCCAGAAATGCAGCAGCATTATTGCAATTCCTTAGAAACTTAAGTCAGGCCACAACACAGATAACACAGCGCACTTAAAATTCACAGCTTAGAGTCCTCCTAACTGTAGGATCGAATTACCATTCTGTTAAACAAAAAAAAAAAAAAAAAAAAAAATGAGGAGCAGGGCTTGCAGTATTCTGTTAAATCACAGCCAGGATAACAGAAGGAAATGGGAAAACAAGCGCTTCCTATACAGCAACCCATTGTTTGTGTTTCCCCATTAAACACAAAAGATGCAAATCAACACAGGGCAGAAAAGTGATCGTACCCAGCAAGAGACAGGGCTATTGAAAACAAAGATAATCCTGCCCTGTTCCTGTTAAAAGCCATGCCACAATGAAGCAAAGAATTCCGTTGTCTGTAGGAACAGAAATGATGTGCAAGAATTATCCTTGTATCAATAACCTAACAGAGAGATTGTTAAATAAAAGGTTATTCCACCTCTCCGTCTTTCATGTTAAAAGCAAGCAACTACAACAAACTAAGAATTTCAGAATGTGAATCTGTGCCTGGTGTGGCCTGAGACAGAATAGCGTCCTTGAACTTTTCAGCTGAAGACTGCAAATGGCTGAATGTGAAATAAGTGCCTAAAAAGCTCTAGCGGCTGCACACTGACTGTGCACAAAAGTAAAATCTGAGACACTCTAAAGATACAGATTACAATCAAGGGAAAGCCTTGTGATTTTAGGCACTCCTGGGTTAGGCAGCAGCTGCCTGAGCTGCGATCTCATTTTTTGACTTAGGAACATGAATTCTCCATAAACTTTGCCTTAGGTATTTAAGTCCCTTTTTGGATCAAGCCAATAAACTCTCTGTCTTTACCTAAGTATTTCAGATCCCATTATGTTTTGCCTCCCTTTTTATTTTTAATGAGATCTTTATCTTTCTAACACGTAGTTAACTATTTATCCCATGTATGGTCATTTTTTCTCATACTAGTGCATACATAATTACCATGTAACTAAACAACATACTATTGCGCTGGTTTCTTTCGAAAGTACTGAGAATTAATAGCTCAAATTTTCTCAAAGAGAATTAAGATCCCTTGGAAAATTCACACTGCAGTGTTGTACGGTAATGCTAGAGACCGTGGTAGCGGTCTAGCTTTCTTCAGCTCAAATTAACTTTTGAGACAAAGCTGCAAATGCAGCTTGGTGGCCACTCATAACTAAAAATTACTCAAAGCCAACTTCTGCCTACCACTGTGTTGCACAAACAAGGGTTAGTGTTTGCTTAACTGCAGTGATGCTGAGCATTTTTCCATTTAAAAATCTCTCTGCTGGAACTATCTCACTAAAGCCCCAAAAGTCTACTAAGCAACACAGAACAAACTGAAACAAAACAAAACCAAGTTGGTTTTGAGCATTATTTCTTAGCCAGGGCTGAAGTGACTCAAACATCAAGCATCAATTTTAATGACTTTTAACTACTTTAGGAAAAAATAAATACCATAAAGCTGAGGCAAAATATTTTTATTCATAGATGAAGAAGTAAAAAAGCTTTTCTAAACAGATCTGCTTCTAGAAGTTGGAAATTACTGTGGATTCTCAAGAAAAACTCGATTTTCTCTAATATGTATATATCATTACTAATTTTGCATATCATGTTTTTATGTGAGGAGGGCTGGAAGCCAGAACTGCAAGGTCCTGGTTGCTGATTCAGTAGGAATTTGGAAGTTTTTTAACTGCAGCTACAGACACATGGCAGGAGACTATTGCTATGGAGCCAGGAGCTGACCTTTGACAAGAAATGGATTTCCCCAAATCAGTTTCTTGTTCCACAACAGGGACATTACCAGATTAGAGGCATGTGGGGACTAGTCCCACGGTAGAGCTATTCTGGAAATATACAGAAACCACTAGTGCTATCTTCATGCATATTTGGAAAATGCTTCTCATGAAAACTTACCCATGTTTTGTCAGATTATCTGAATAAATACTCTTCTACAAAGCATTGCCTTCCTGATTGATGGGTAAGGGTAACTTTTTTTTTCCTTTTAATTTGAGAAAATGTTTCACTGGAAAATTTCAACTAACAGTAATAGAAACTGAAAATTCATTTCACATATGCTACCTTGGTCACCAACTGGCATGGTAAATAAGTAATAATTTATAATGTGAAGCAATCTGAAGCTGTTCCCCAACAGTTAACACATGGAAGGCATGACTATGTATGAACCGTTTGCAGGTTGTTAAGTTGCACACTTTCCTTCTGAAGCAATTACAAACAATATTATTAGAGAGATGTCAAATGTCTCAGAGAAGTATTTGGCATGGCCATTTTCACAGGGCTGTTTATACTGGGGTTTTGCCGGTTTCTTGTGTATGGATTTTTAAAAAATAATAAAATGGTATTCAACAAAAATTTTATCAGTAGTAATAAGCTTATTTCCCATGAGAGGATTCAACTTCGGATCAACTGATCTTTTCCCATTTAGAGCAATCACCAAAGGTATAAGCATGGCCCGCTCTGTCCTTCACTGGATCCACCTGAAGTGGAACATGCCCAATTCAGCTAAAGCAGTGAGAATGGCAGAACAGCCATTTAGGAGTGAAAAGCAAAAGGTAATGGTTTAAATAGTCACAATCTCTGGGACATCCCCAGTGCCATGCATGGTTTGCAGAGGCAGGGCAGCAGCCATGAGCACTTCCTCTCTGGAGTGCTACTAAAAGAAGCTCAAGGTGGCTAAACTTGGATTTTGCTGCTTTCTCTCCCCACCCAATTTTGGCAACCACAGCAACATGCCTCTCTATGGCTCCACAAGGTGGGTATAGATATTTTGCTGCACTGACAGCAGCTACCTTCTCTGTCAGTCCTGCCAGTGTGTTGGGATCTTAACCTGAGCATAGGGTTAGGATGCCTTATTCCTGCTGTCTTTCAAAGGAAGAGGTTGCTCCCTCTCCTTCTCACACTTCTCCAAAGTCTTCTTCCCTAAGTGAGTTTGTATTTTTTTCAAGGAGCTGGGGGATATTTCAATTGTGGTCCTCGTGACTTTGTAACCATTCCTTCATTGCCCTACTCAGATGAGACACACTGAAACATTCACTGTGTAACAATGACTGAGAGTAAGGGGTGGACTCAAAAGTTGAAAAGTTTAGATAGCAGTTTGTCAATTAATTCTTCTATTTACTAACTTGTTTCCTACTGATTAACTGTTTTCTGTTCTTCAGACTGAATCCAGTCCCTTGCTATAACAGCTTAACATGTCAGGTAATCCCTGTCCTGGCATTAACAAGCACTGTTTGACAGCGTGTAAATCCTCCCACTGTTTCTCAGAAACCATCCCATAATCTCACTTCAGATTCTCAGAAGTATTCTCCTAATCTAAATTTCTTTTAGTCATTTACTGAATAATTTTTCTTACGTGTCACTTGCTATCTGTTCTCACAAATCACTTACATAGGGCAATCATGTCCCCTGTCCATCCCCATTGTGGCAAGACAGTGGGGGAGCAAGCATTTCTCCAGTTCTTGTTGTATGGTAAATCTGCTCCAAATTATCCTTTTCTTCCTTCAGTTAGTTACACTTCCTCTTTTTTTTACAAATAACCTGATCAGAACTGTCTGTTGTGTGACTCTGTTCACCAGAGTCACATAGAGCACAATGAGTAATTCCTTATCTCCACAGTAAAAAAAAAAAAGTCTAGGCTGATAATCAGGTTTTTTAATACCTTCCTGTTCTTTCTCATCTTCTATCATTTCCCATTAATAAACTCTCAGGATCTAGCAATAATTTTTCTCAATAGATGTACATGCTTTGACACTTGCATGACTACACTTCTTCCTTCCAGTAGTCATGCAGGTCAGTTTCTTTCTGTCTGACATTTTTCTCCTCAGTTCATTGACATCACTTTCTTACTTGCTGCCAAACCAAAAGATCAATTTCCTGCCTTTTTGTGCCAGGGTCACTGATGAAAATATCAAGTAAAATTAGTATTAAATCTGATCCTCAAAAAATGCATATGAAGTGTGTTTCCAGACAGGAAGCTCTTCCTATCTCATGATACATTTCCACAGGCTTTTAACAGGATCTTTCGGACCTGACAACTTTTTAGCAATTCCATCTTACTCTGTTTCAGTCAAAATTCTCCATGTGGCTCATTATATCATCAGCTTTATTCGAGTCCAAAGAGATGAGAGCCTGAGCATTGCCTGTCCGCAGAATATAATTTCCATTACAAGAACAAAAGCAGACTTAGTTAGGTTGACTTTAGTCTATGTTAGGAAAATTCAAGGGTTATGGGATTCATGTTAGCTTCATGTCTCTCATTAGTTTTTCACTTGAAAATGTGCTCTACATCCCTAATGTACTATTGAGGTAGCTTAATTGTCTATACTTGGTGAATGCCTTTTTCTTCCTTCTTGTAAGCAATACTGTGCTTGCTGATCAGTGAGTGCTGATCTGAGCCAGTGTCCCAGATTTTTTTCCTAGATCATCTGACGGTCATGGCTGTCAGTTCTGTCACATTTGGAAACTTAGTCAGCTCAGCCTCCCCTAGCTGAGATTTTATCTCTTTAGATAAAATCTCCTCTAAACTTTCATTCATTTTATACGCTCTACCTTTAATGCCTGAGGTCAACCTTTGTCATTTGTATTTTTAAGACAAGCATTGCTGCCATCATCATCATCATCATCAAAGTGAGAGAAATCTCATTCAGACAAATCTCCAAAGTGTCATTGGATCTCCTGAAAAAAAAGTAGCCTCTAGTTGGAGAGAAAAAAAAAATAATCAGTCCCTAACATTGGTATGTTAAGACTCAAAACATTTTTTTTGGAGATGAGAAGAGACTTCTCAGCACCACAGACAAACTAGGATTGTGGTAACTGGGAAAGAGGAAAGGCGACGAGCATCTCCTGGGTTCTGGGTGTCACTGCCCCAAATCCAAAATCACCCAGCAGGAGCGAGCTCCTCAGGGCTCTCTTGACAAAGTGGGCAGACACCTCCAAAAATGAGGACATAGAACCAGAGAATCATTTAGGTTGGAAAAGACTTTTGAGATCAAGTCCAACTGTTTGAGATCAAGTCCAACTGTTAACCCGGCACTGCCAAGGCTACCACTAAACCACATCCCTAACTGGCACATCTACATGTGGTTTAGACCCCTCCATAGATGGTGAGTCCACCACTGCTCGGGGCAGCCTGTTCCAATGCTTGACTACCCTTTCAGTGAGGAAAGTTTTTCCTATAGCCAATTTATACCTCCCTTCGGGCAACTTGAGGCCATTTTCTCATTCTATTGGTTGTTTCTCGGAGAAGAGACCAACCCTACCCGCAGAGCATTGATCAAAATACGAAACCAAACTTGTCCCAGTACTGAGCCCGGGGGAACCCCACTAGGGACTGGCTGCCAAGTGGATGTCACTCTATTCACCACCACTCTCTGGGCCTGGCCATGCACACAGCTTTTCAGCTAGGGACAGTGCACCTGTCCAAGCCATGAGCAGCCAGTTTCTCCAGGAGAAGGCTGTGGGAAACAGTGTCAAAGGCTTTACTAAAGTCTAGGCAGACCAGATCCACAGTCTTTCCCTTATCCACCGGCAATTGCCATACTATTATGCTATGAAGCAGAATTCAGATTTCACGCTGAACTGAAGGGAAATCCCAATGAGCACTTGACTGTTTGTTAATTAGCAGTTTATTTAGACAGCTAAAAACTGGTTTTGTGCAGCAGAAGTCACTGCATTTAACACATTTCATAAAAATGCTAGAATTCTTGCCTTTGCCAAAAGAAAAAATCTAAAATAAATCTTGTTCATTTAAAATTCTTTTCTTTTTGGAAACACTAGTCTCCAGGATGAACTCTAGTGCCCTCAGCTGCTCCTTGTAAGGACTTATGTTCCAGACCCTTCACCAGCTCTGCTGCCCTACTCTGGACTTGTGCCAGCACCTCAATGTCCTTCCTGTAGTGAGGGGCCCGGAACTGGACACAGCACTTGAGGTGTGGCAGCAGTGCTGAGTACAGGGGGACAATCACTGCTCTGGTTCTCCTGGCCACACTACTGCTGACAGTCTAGCCCTGTTCAGCTCACCGTAACTAACTTTTGAGACCAAGCTGCAAATGCAGCTTTTTGACCACTCCTAATTAAAAAAAAATTCAAACCCAACTTTTGCCCACCACGACGTTGCACAAACAAGGATTAGTGTCTGTTTTACTGCAGTGATGCCAAGGATTTTTCCATTTAAAAATCTCTCTGCCAGGACTATCTCACTAAAGCCCCAAAATTCTACTTAACAACCATGAAAACCTGAAACAAAACAAATCATAGTTGGTTCTGAGCATTATTTCTTAACCAGGGCTGAAGGAACTCAAACATTATCAGCTAAGGTCTTCAAAAGGCATTCAAGAATTTTAAATATGGCTTGATATTTCCTTTTGCTGTTTTTTGGGTTTTTTTTTTTCCCTAGAAGAAATTATATTTAAGTGTTTCTTGGTAGAACAAATAGTTTTCAGGAATATTATGCTTTTCTAAGTATGACTCTTATTTGCCTAATCTAATCTTTCTCTAATTAATTTTATTTTGCCTTTGCCACACATATCTTTGCAAAAAGTTACAATAGCTGGGTAACTAGCATTTACCTTAAAAGAAAAAAAGGAGAAACAGCCAGAAGGCCATTATTGCTCTTAGAATACAACTACATCCTTTGGGTTAACTACTTCTTCATGGGGTATATGCCTAGGGCCTGTAAAAATGGGGCTTGGCTCCAGATTTCCAGTATGTAGGTATTAATTTTTAGGTCCACTGCCTGTTCCCTAATCTGGGTCGGTCTTGCTTTACTTTGTTTATACTGCTGTTGATTTCTGAAGACCTTGAATCAGAATCACTGTGCTTAATTTACCTAAAGTGGGGTCAAACACAACTTAAACCACTGTTTTATTGCCATCTCATGTCTAATTGGGTTGCACACGCTACTCATACAAGGAATTGCTCAGAAAAACATCCAACCAATACCTTAAAAAGCATAAGAAAGGTATTACTTCTACCTCACTATACTGAAGGCACAGTGCTTTGCAGGCACCTTTCTGAATGAGAACCATCAACTTCCATAACCAGCAGTACAATACTACTCCACAGGAGGAATGGAAACGACAGTCTCTGAAGTCTTTCTTAGAATGGCCCATATGAACTGCACAATGGCAAGGCTTTGTTGTTTTAAAATATCATTTATCTGACCCTACAAGAAGGGGGGAAAAAAAAAAGGATTTTTGAGTGTGCTATTTTAATGGAGTGGTGGTGGAGCTGCCTGTTATCTAATCTTGAAAATGTCTTTTTTTCCTCTCTTACATAACTATCACATCCTGATGGTAACACAGTGAAAAACTTGAAATTTGAGGGCTTTTTCCTTTTTTAGTTAAATATGCCAAAGGTGGAATAAAACACCAAAACCAAAGCTCAAAAAATCAACTGTAGTTCAAAGATGTAAGACTGTCAACGTTGGGTAATATCATGGTCTAACTAGGCCCAGTATCATTTCCAACAGGGATAAAAAATAATGTCTAGAGAATAAGGACCAGGTGAATATATAGTCTAGCTTTCTTGTAAATAATCTCCTAGATAGCAGACATTTCTACAACTGGTGAGAGCAATAAAAAATGTCAGGCTCCCCATCCATCTATTCATCCATCCTACTTCAAATCCCTTGTTTCATTGTTTCAGTTTTGCAGGGAAAGATGATGGGGAAAACCTCAGTTCTTCTGCTCTAAGATACTAATGCTGGCAAAGCCATGAGTATTTTGTGCCTTTACACTGGAAATTATGTAAAACAGCTGATTGCATTGATTGCACTTATGACTGCTTGAATCACTAATGTATGAACTTTCAGTAGAAACACTAATGTATGAACTTTTATAGGAATCATTGGAAGTGGCAATGGTGGAAACATGTTTTCATTTCTACTGTTTTAAATTGGTTCATCAGAGGACAGCCTTACCATCCTAGTTCCAATCCCACAAGCCCTTGGGGTTTGTCCTGTTTTATTTTTCTTCTGTATCTCCACAAGTAATCTAATCTGAAATGCAAAATAAACTACTGTTTTACAGTACTTCTTTCAGAGTTTTACTTTTGTCCAAATTAGCTAAGTCCAATACTTTGTGAGGGGTCAACTCACGTTTGACATGTCCACACAAGAATCCATAATCCATTAAAACCATTCATAATAATTCAAAGCAATTCTCAGCATCCCATCACAACTCAAGTTCACATTACAGAGATCTACTTTACTTTGATCCTTAGACTGTAATTTCCTAACTCACTCAATTTTTTAATTAATTACTGTAAGAGACCATCCTTCCTATCCATGTTTAAAATATACCCATGGTGCCCTCATGCTTCAATTACCATAACATTTTTTTTCTTTGACTATAGGAACTTGAAAGCCACTGGCAAAGGATGAAGTTTAGAGTAGTTGAGATCAGACAAAACACCTGGATGTAAATCCAGATGTGTCTGGTTATTTCCAATCATGACATCTTTGCCTATAGCTCTCTTAACAACCTTCAGCATCATCTTCCAGCCTGCCATACATGGAAAACAGCTGAAGATAAATATAGCTTTGCTCCCTTCGTAAGGCCATATATTAATTTTCCTGATATGCAAGCTTTGCTTGGAAGGTTTTAAAGGTACTGCTATATTTATCTGAAACGTCTGGATTTATGACAGCCTTCTAACGTTAAAAAAAAAAGGCACTGTAACAATTATAAATACATAGCACTTATGCAATAAGCTTCCATTAGAGGCTGGCATACACCTGGAAAGCCTAAGCATTTCCCCACTGTGATTACTTTAGGGGAAACAGATCAGGTGTTTCCCCGCAGAGCCCGCCTCTGTTGCACGCTGGCGGGGAGCGCGGCTCGCTGCCCGCCGGGCTGTGACGGCACCGCGGGCGCGTCCGACCCGTCCCGTGAGGGCTGGGAACACCCGGGGAGAGAGGGGAGGAAACAAACCCTAAGGACAAAGAGCTTTTCCTTAACCTTGTAACTTTTATCTTATCGTGTCCTCCATTAAAAGACTAACAAAGAAGGAAAAGGGGCCAGCCCAAGCGGCCCAAGACGAGTGCGAGCAGCAGCCGCAGAGAGGGCGGCGGGCACCCGCCGGGTGATGCCTCCGTGACCACGGCAGCTACAGACCCCCGTTCCCCGCTGCAGAACCCTCTCCCCGCCCCGGCGGCTCTGTCCCCCTATCCCTGCCTCCCCCACAGCCCTGCTAACGCCCGACCCTCACCACGG